>OY754968.1:14862615-15262615 GCA_963576475.1 Molanna angustata
AATATTATTAAAATAAAAATACAAAATATGTTTGTCCGCCATTTTATGTGAAACACCAATCAGAGCGCATGACGTCACCATATTGTCACTGTCAATTGTGTTTGTTACTGTCAACTGTTGTGTTGTTCGAAATGGCTATTTTTTTCATAACAAGCTATATGGAATATGCTGCTTATTTTTAACATGCTATTTTTATTTATTTATTTATTTGGTTTATTTGGGACAATAAACCAAATAATATCGCTATCCGCTCTATTGAATCGTTGACGCATCTGTTATAACACGCACCGAGTATTGTAACGTGGTGGAGAATATTTAACGTTTCAGAAATAAATAACTTGGTGGCTTTCATTGCTTGATTATAAAATAAAATGATGTAATTATATTGTTTGTGGGAGTTGTACAGTGTTACATGAGGTTGAAATGGAAATACACAATGTATTATGATGAATCTAATATACATATGGGATAACTGTTATGATTCATATACATATTATGATTAATATATTAAAATATGTAATAGGTGTGATGACTGTAAGAAAAAAATCATTGAAATTATGATTTAAAAAAATAAAATAGGTTATAAAGATTTAAAAAATGTTTTTTTTTTAATTTATAGGAGTGAATAATAATAATATTATAAATATAAAAATACAAAATGTGTTAGTCCGCCATTTTATGAGAAAAAACAATCAGAGCGCACGACGTCATAGTATGGTCGCGTCAATTCTTCTGATAGTCTTCAATACAATATACGCATTAATAGGCGTGATGACAGTAAGAAAAAATCATAAAAATTATGATTTTATAAAATAAAATATGTTATAAAGATTTGAAAAAATATATTTATTTTCATTTTAAAAGAGCGAATAATATTAATATTATTAAAATAAAAATACAAAATATGTTAGTCCGCCATTTTATGTGAAACACCAATCAGAGCGCATGACGTCACCATATTGCTACTGTCATATTGTGTTGTTCGAAATGGCTATTTTTTTCATAACAAGCTATATGGAATATGCTTATTTTTAACATGCTATTTTTATTTATTGATTTATTTGGTTTATTTGGGACAATAAACCAAATAATATCGCTATCCGCTCTATTGAATCGTTGACGCATCTGTTATAACACGCACCGAGTATTGTAACGTGGTGGAGAATATTTAACGTTTCAGAAATAAATAACTTGGTGGCTTTCATTGCTTGATTATAAAATAAAATTATGTTATTATATTGTTTCTTTGATTTTGTTATGTACAGTAATGATGATGTTTGTGGGAGTTGTACAGTGTTATATGAGGTTGAAATAGAAATACACAATGCATGTATTATGATGAATCTAGTAGATCAGAATATAATAAGATATACATATGGGATAAATGTTATGATTCATATACATATAATGATTAATATATTAAAAAAAATATAATGTAATGTAATGTGTGTGATGACTGTAAGAAAAAAATCATTGAAATTATGATTTTAAAAAATAAAATAGGTTATAAAGATTTAAAAAATGTACTTATTTTCATTTTAAAGGAGTGAATAATAATAATATTATAAATATAAAACTGCAAAATGTGTTAGTCCGCCATTTTATGAGAAAAAACAATCAGAGCGCACGACGTCATAGTATGGTCGCGTCAATTCTTCTGATAGTCTTCAATACAATATACGCATTAATTGTTGGTCTGGACTATGTTTATTTTGGTGTTATCGATATATTAATATTTTAATTAGATACTTAAAACTAAAACAAATCAAATATAAATGGAACAAGGATTCATCAAAGCAAATAGTTTCAATTTACCTAGATACTCGCCTACCTATCGGGGGACACTATGGGCCGGTATTACAGTGTCAGTTTAAGAGCTAAACTCAAGTTTTACAAAAATATAGCGTATTACAGTGTCCGTTTAGACCTAATCTTCCCTCAAATACGTCACTAAAACGACAAATATTTAACTCAACGTTTCTGGCAGATTAAGTACTTAACTGTGAGTCAACTGTCATTTGCTAGGCAACTCGTGTAGTTTCAGTTTCTATCACTAGAGGCGTTAGGCAACGTGTGTAGTTTCAGTGTTGTATCACTAAAGGCGTTAGTTATATCGAAGGTGGCGCCACACAACAAAACAAACTGACAGCCGTATTGAAACGAACACGGGCATTTAAAAGCATTATTTTGGTGAAAAAAATTAAATTTACCATGTTGGATAATAAAACAATGGTATTTAAAGTCGTAGCGTCCCGTTTTGTATTTCGTATTATTTGAGGTTATTTAAATTTGACAGATAATAACCACAGAAAAAGTGAAATATGTCTATAATTGAAGATTTAGTAACTGACATGTCATTTTGCACTGTAATACGGAAATGGATTCAATCTCCCCTTAACATTAATCTTGAGTTTGGCAAACTCAATGAGTTGAGGGCCGACTGTAATATCGGGCCTATGTTAATTGTATTTTGTATGTTACTTAGTTTTTATTGAATAAATAAATAAATAATGAACGCTCGCAACGTATGGTAAACTAATTTAGTTTAAGTATTCTACAATTTTGTCACGCGATGGTGAGCTGACGAACGTTCGACATGTTATGATGCTGGTCACTGCCAAACTAAACTAGCAAGCTATATTTTTTTCATGCAATGAAGCGATTTGCGAAACGACGGCGATTACGCGAAGCATGCGTTTTAAAACATCGTTACAATTTTAGCAGCATACGAATTATTACATAGCGCTCGTTATTTGTATTGTGTTCATAACAAGCTATATTTATCTGCTATCGTTATTTTTAGCAATAGCAGCCATAGTAGTTATTTTTCTGCCTGTCTTAACTACTCTTAACTAGAATGGAACTTTTGATGGTCGGATATTTCTTTGCGTCGAACAAAGACTTTTGTTCATCAGAATTTCGAAACGTAAAAACTTAATAATAAGTACATATAAGTACTTTATTTATCTGTAATTTAAATACAACTTACATCTCGAAAATCGATAAAATATGCTCCTTCTTCTCTCTACATTATGTGTTCATAAGCTAAAAACATACGCGGGAAACGTATGATGGCCTATTTTGACGTTTGGACATTAATGAAGTTCTTTATATGCTTATTGCCTAAATAATGGTAAATATTATATGATTGAGAGCTAAAAGTGGGGGAACAAATACTGTACTTCATTGTAAACGCGTACTTAATAAAATACACTTGTGTCTCGCCGTGCGAAATTTAATCACTTATTTCTCTTTTTTTTCGCGTGGGACGAAAACATATACCTCAGTAGGTGTTTTTTTCGTCGTGTTTGTACATTTAGGGACCGCACAACACTTATGCACTTTTGAATTGATTTTAAATACACAAATCGTCCTAGAATACATATATTACATATAGTAGTGATATGCAGTTTACAATATCGTGACGTCACCGTCAGGGTCGGCAGGCGCCATGATACTACAAGCGTTTTTTGGCGTAAATGTCAAATTTGATTTTAAAATGGCGATTTTTGCTACTAAACCTTTGTTTTATGTAGAAATGTATATATATTTGAAAACAGTGAATGCGTAAAAACATCGTGAGATAGTTTTTCAAAATTAGTCATCATGCCCATTGTCGGTCTGGACTATGTTTATTTTGGTGTTATCGATATATTAATATTTTAATTAGATACTTAAAACTAAAACAAATTAAATATAAATGGAACAAGTATTCATCAAAGCAAATAGTTTCAATTTACCTAGATACTCGCCTACCTATCGGGGGACACTATGGGCCGGTATTACAGTGTCAGTTTAAGAGCTAAACTCAAGTTTTACAAAAATATAGCGTATTACAGTGTCCGTTTAGACCTAATCTTCCCTCAAATACGTCACTAAAACGACAAATATTTAACTCAACGTTTCTGGCAGATTAAGTACTTAACTGTGAGTCAACTGTCATTTGCTAGGCAACTCGTGTAGTTTCAGTTTCTATCACTAGAGGCGTTAGGCAACGTGTGTAGTTTCAGTGTTGTATCGAAGGTGGCGCCACACAACAAAACAAACTGACAGCCGTATTGAAACGAACACGGGCATTTAAAAGCATTATTTTGGTGAAAAAAATTAAATTTACCATGTTGGATAATAAAACAATGGTATTTAAAGTCGTAGCGTCCCGTTTTGTATTACGTATTATTTGAGGTTATTTAAATTTGACAGACAATAACCACAGAAAAAGTGAAATATGTCTATAATTGAAGATTTAGTAACTGACATGTCATATTGCACTGTAATACGGAAATGGATTCAATCTCCCCTTAACATTAATCTTGAGTTTGGCAAACTCAATGAGTTGAGGGCCGACTGTAATATCGGGCCTATGTTAATTGTATTTTGTATGTAACTTAGTTTTTATTGAATAAATAAATAAATAATGAACGCTCGCAACGTATGGTAAACTAATTTAGTTTTAGTATTCTACAATTTTGTCACGCGATGGTGAGCTGACGAACGTTCGACATGTTATGATGCTGGTCACTGCCAAACTAAACTAGCAAGCTATATTTTTTTCATGCAATGAAGCGATTTGCGAAACGACGGCGATTACGCGAAGCATGCGTTTTAAAACATCGTTACAATTTTAGCAGCATATGAATTATTACATAGCGCTCGTTATTTGTATTGTGTTCATAACAAGCTATATTTATCTGCTATCGTTATTTTTAGCAATAGCAGCCATAGTAGTTATTTTTCTGCCTGTCTTAACTACTCTTAACTAGAATGGAACTTTTGATGGTCGGATATTTCTTTGCGTCGAACAAAGACTTTTGTTCATCAGAATTTCGAAACGTAAAAACTTAATAATAAGTACATATAAGTACTTTATTTATCTGTAATTTAAATACAACTTACATCTCGAAAATCGATAAAATATGCTCCTTCTTCTCTCTACATTATGTGTTCATAAGCTAAAAACATACGCGGGAAACTTATGATGGCCTATTTTGACGTTTGGACATTAATGAAGTTCTTTATATGCTTATTGCCTAAATAATGGTAAATATTATATTATTGAGAGCTAAAAGTGGGGGAACAAATACTGTACTTCATTGTAAACGCGTACTTAATAAAATTCACTTGTGTCTCGCCGTGCGAAATTTAATCACTTATTTCTCTTTTTTTTCGCGTGGGACGAAAACAAATACCTCAGTAGGTGTTTTTTTCGTCGTGTTTGTACATTTAGGGACCGCACAACACTTATGCACTTTTGAATTGATTATAAATACACAAATCGTCTTAGAACACATATATTACATAAAGTAATGATATGCAGTTTACGATACCATGACGTCACCGTCAGGGTCGGCAGCCGCCATGATACTACAAGCTTTTTTTGGCGTAAATGTCAAATTTGATTTTAAAATGGCGATTTTTGCTACTAAACCTTTATTTTATGTAGAAATGTATATATATTTGAAAACAGTGAATGCGTAAAAACATCGTGAGATAGTTTTTCAAAATTAGTCATCATGCCTATTCTCACGCCCATGACATGATTCATGCGATATTTCGCAGAAATAATAAATCCTCATGTACTAAAGGGCATACATCATAAAATACACTAGAACTCGGCCCTCAAGTGAATCGCTTGTCAGACGGCTGTGTAATTTGGGGTTATCCGCTATTAAAATCATCCCGAACTTAGCCACATAAATAGGTATGAAGCTGAGAAGAAACAAATGGATGAACAGGACGCCAATTATACAACCAGCATGACCAATGGAGTAGCATGACCAATATAGGTTTATATAATACATGTTCAGGGCCTGATCTAAAGTTACCGGCGCCCGGTGCACTTTATTTAAAAGGCGCCCAAATTAAACCAACAATATTTTAAAATAAATAAATATGAATGAATGAATAATATAACTATTTCCAATAGTATAAATATTACAATGGAACAAAATACAATTTAATTTATACCTACCTAATTACAATTTTTCAATATATTTTTTTCAACACAATTGGAAATTTTACTGCCTCGCTAGACATAGTCTGTTCTGAGGCAGTACTAGTTTAAAATTGCTATGGCTACTCTGCGATCATATGATTTGTTATCTTTTTTTCTTCACATATTCCATTCGTTTAGAACATCGACAACTAGCATGAAAAACTCTAAAACCTCTATCTCAAAATATGTGGCGACTATTGCAACAAAATCAATTTAGTTTTTATTTAATACATTTCTTCAAACTACCTGATTTTAGCCAGTATTTATATTATTCCATGACTAATTACATGGGCTAACGTGGGACATATGGGACGTCAGGGGGACCTTATATGGCACGAAGCAGAAGAAGAAGAATTATCAATTTTGATATCCGTATTGATTATTATTTTAAATTATCTTTTGTATTTTTTTTTTTGTTTATTTTTTAAAGAGATCTTAGTCACACATTTAATGCTTTACATCTGAAAAGATCTGAAGTCCATGACAGTCCACGAGTATGAATCATTTATTCACAATTGTCGATTGTTCTTTTTGCACACATGGTGCCGAGATTGCTAATCTAGAGGGCTCCATGAGCTACTTTTCATGCTATGCATTTTTGTCGCTCTGTTTTGGGTTCTGTAAAAGGGCCGTTTACAGTCCCCATATACAGAGCGGGTGGTGGCGGGAGTAGGTACCGAAATTATCTTTGTACTGTTTTTTTTTTATTTTATTTTTAATCGACCCACTCGAAAACCAGTGAATATATGAGTAAGTAAAATCTTATTATATTTATTTATTCGCAGTAAATTATCAGAAAAAAAGAGAAACCTTTCCATCAAAAAAATATAAATTTAAACATTAGAGATAATTATATTCAAATTCAAACATTTTTTTATTATCTTTAGAATAGTCTATTTATATTTGGCACCTCCGATTTCATCGAGCTCGGATCAACTGCAACAATTGAACCAGTGGTACATCCAGCCCTGTTTAATATGTATACTGTCCATGACAGATATGTTATTAACACAAATATGAAAAATTCACCCGGCGTTTCTGGCCGGCAATTATATCAATTGTTGGAATCACTAATTAATGACGCAGAGTTGTATTCGGGATATTAGGCATTTGAACCTAGTCCTTTATTACACACATATAAACAATTTTTTTTTGGTCGACTCAACTAAAAGTCTGACATATTTATGGCGGTCGTTCTCGCATTGAAACGATCAAGTCGGGTTAAAAATGATAGCATTTGAAATGTGATTACCAACTGAGCGTGCTCTAATTATTTTAATTGCTGAAATACTTTAAAATATAATAATTTAAATCATAGTGCAGTAGGTAAAACAGATAATATGTTATATTTTTAAATTGTAATATAGTTTATTTTACTTAACCAAAATGAGGGTTTGGTTCAACCCTTTTGTTTGGGATTAGTTCAACAAAAATAACTCCAGATGGGTCGATGGCAGAGCGGTTAGCGCGCTGAGCTAATAATCCAGCGGTCGCGAGTTCGAATCCTGCCTCGACCGATTTCGTTGACCTGTAGCACAAGCATTTATGCTTGTTTTAGGGAACGTAGGAACATGTATATGTACTTGTTTAACAAGGACATATTCATTTTTTTATAAAATTTTTTTTTTTTCAAAAAGAATGAGTATGTTTTTCAAATGAATATGTACTTGTTACAAGTACATATACATCCTCATACATTCCATAAGCATAAATGCTTGTACTATAGGTGAACGAAATCAAATTACCAACCCAGGTCGCTAACCCCTCTGCCACCACCCATCTATAATTAAATTAATTAAAAAAAAACTGACAATTTTTTTTTTATCAACTTTGTTTAAACCCACCGGGACATTCAAAACAAATGGACATTAAGACTTTGTTGACAATTTTAGGTAAATATATTCAGTAGTTACCGACTATCAACAGTGGTTTAAACTAAGAAATTCATGATTTTAATTATATCGTCTTAAATGTGTCACAAAATGCCTAATTGCTGGAATATTATTCAAAAGAATAAGCAAAGAAATATTATAAAAACAAAAATTAAAGGTATGTATTTCACAAGCTTTAGATTTGTTTTCAACAACAAAAACACTGAAGACCGTAAACAATGGAAATTATTATTTTATAAAAAAATAATAAATGAAATATGATCATGTATAAATTTCATAAAAAAACGTAAACTAATGGGCAGGTTCGTGCATATATTTATACTGACTTATACAAATTGATGAATAACAATTTTACGACAAAGAACGCAAAAAATAATGTTTTATGGCTAAGATGTCATGCCTGACTTTCGAAATAAATATTTTTTATTTCGACGGGAAAATAATAATTCATATATGCAAATAATAATACGCCAGGATGAAGTTATGAATTTTCGTATGGGTGGGTGCCTACATCAAGAAACAAGCCTATTATTAACCTAGATATATAACAACTCTATGAAATAAAAATATTTAAGGTGTGTCAAAACTTAGTTCAAAATATTCCCAATTGAAACAGTTCATATAGAACGTTTTATAGGGTTCAATTAAGTCAATTTAAGTGAAAGTTGCACGCGAGTTCAACACACACACACACACACAAGCGTACATTTAGTTTACGCTAGACTCATGACCCTTACCTACGGTGGCAAAATGCAGTATTACTTCAAAGAAATGATTTTATGACCGAAGAAATATTGTTTTACTACGAACTGAGTAGTTTACCCTGCGTCAATGAAAGTGAAGTGATTATTGACTGAAAGCTGACTGTGAACGTATTGGGAACCACACATCTATAATTAAACCATAACTAAAGCGTACTGACATATCATGTAGGTAGTGACAATTTGTTGCAAAAATGAATTAGATAGATCTTATTTATTGCAATAAATAAAATTGCTAAATGGTTAATATAACTACTCTTCCCAACTCTTTTCGTTTTTATATTTTAATATAGGTACCTGTATTAAAAAAAATACTTTTGCAATTGTTAAATAATTTATGAACTTTGTTTAAAATATTTAAGAGAACCTTTAAAAGGTTTATAACCTGTTAATATAATTATAAGTACCTATTGTAAACTCATATTGTAAACTGTTGGTTCAATAAAATCAATAAAATAAAATAAAATAAAATAAAATAAAATAAAATAAAATAAAATAAAATAAAATAAAATAAAATAAAATAAAATAAAATAAAATAAAATAAAATAAAATAAAATAAAATAAAATAAAATAAAATAAAATAAAATAAAATAAAATAAAATAAAATAAAATAAAATAAAATAAAATAAAATAAAATAAAATAAAATAAAATAAAATAAAATAAAATAAAATAAAATAAAATAAAATAAAATAAAATAAAATAAAATAAAATAAAATAAAATAAAATAAAATAAAATAAAATAAAATAAAATAAAATAAAATAAAGTAAAATAAATAAATGTGTTTTGATAAAACACTACCAGCTAAGATAAAAAAGGACCATTAAGTAACTAAATGTTATTTTTACCAATCAATGTCGTATTAAACTTGTAGGGTGTTGAAAGTTGTGATGGGCAAATTAATGTAAACCCCCAGTCTTGTATATTTTATAAAAAAATATAAAAAAAATAAACTGAAATACAGTGCTATACGAGAAATTGATCGACACGAGAATCAAATCCGCATTATTAGGATTAGTCTTGCGAGTTAGCAGCTCTGCCACATACCCATCTAAATGTTAAGGGTTCCACTAAAAAATATTTATTTTACATTTTTATTTATTTTATTTTACATTACTTATCGCGCATGTAAATAGAAGGGGAGGTGGCCCTGAATATTCCCATACCACCCAGAGCTAGAGGCCGTTCACAGGCCACCTGGTGGACGAGTATTGAGAGAGAGCTGAGGAAGGACCAGCTGACCAGTGAGATGACACAGGACAGAAAGATGTGGAGACTGCGTACCAGGAGGGCCGACCCCAGATGAACTGGGAAGAGGACCAGCCAAAGAAGAAGAAGCCATTACTAATCGGGCACCTAACAGGTACTAGGTATGTCAAATATTAATTTAACACGCACCCAATAAAAAGTTGCCACATTATGGAGACTTACGATATTAATCGTCTCACAGATCCAGACTGAAAACGCAATTAAAAACAGTGTCTCCACCGGGAATCGAGCCCGGGACCTTTGGACCAGCAGTCAGATACCTAACCAACTGAGTCACGAAGGCCGATAATATAACAATCAACACAAATTTGAAGTGAATCATAAACAATTTCGCATTATTTATGAAATCTTTTATCAGATGCTTCAAATTGATTATTGATTATACCTATCCAATAAATCCTAACGGTTTGTAGGTAAGTATATAAAAACTAAATCTGTTAGAGACTACATCGAATAACTTTTCTAATATATCTAAGTATTTGATCAAATTATTGACGATTAAATATATATGCCACCACGTCACAGTAAACATACGAACATTTTCTGATAAATTAGTTCAATATATTTATTTTACAACCAAGAAACTTATTTACTAACAAAATCATCGAAAAATTATTGGATTAATGCTAGTGCAAACAAGATCTATTCGATTACAATTTTCGTCACCAGAGGGTGCAGAAAATATCCAGTATCAACTACAACTGGCAGCAAAAAATTCAAGTGGAATTTAATTTTAGCGAATATTGAAAATTAAGTTTTAAAACTTTATCAATTTTTCATTCAGTTCTTATAAAACTGTATTCATGAATCCTGTAATCACTATCAAATATTTTAACAAACAATATTTATGACTTCAAAGTTTATTTAATGCATAAACTCCAATTGCGCAAAATGAAATAAAGGAAATTTTATATGATAAAAAAAAATATATAGAAAGACAGTAAATGTATCATTAATTTATTGTTTACGTAAGTAGTTTTGCGATTAATATTTGTAAAATTTATAGGTATCTAGAGGTTATCATTATAAAATACGTTAATTATTTACATAATTATGTACCTACATGGTTCATAACATGAATAAAAATCTTCATATTACATTAAATTCACTAAGCTAATATTAATAAGAGCACAAAGAAGAAAATGAAAAAAAAACATAATGATTACAAATGAATTTTGAGTAGGAAAATGAAAGGAAATTAAAACACGAGAAAACGGAAATAAGAAGCGAAATTGAATTTAAAAAAACTTGAATTAACCGTTTGATGAAAATGTAATTAGTAAAAGTAACGTGTATTGTTTACCGCCATTTTTTTTCAAATATACTTAAATAACAAAATTGAATCTAAAATACTATAAATTAAATAAATACGTGTGTAATTTAAGGCAATATTTTTTATTATTATTTATATTAAATATCTGAAGATACATTAACAGAAATTGCGATTTTTGCGGGTTCGAATTTGCCTCGTCTGTTTTCGTTCATTTATATTTGGTACCAACAACCATTTAAGCGTCGTTTGTAGAATGTATGAGGATGTATCTACATATAATAGATCTTGTCAAAAACAAGTAGATAGGTACTAAAATAAAAATAAAAATAATAAGTACAGACAGACAAGTTAAAGAAAAGTTAAAGAAAACTGAAATCGATCTGATAATGATAAAAATAACAGTCTGAATAATATGCAACATGTATATCATGAATAATAAATTGTTGAATTTTATCAAAATATTAAATTAATCAAGTCAGAGTTTGTTGATATGCGATTTATGTAAACACGATAATTAACCAACAAACGCAATTAAGCTATTGAATCTAAATAATACACAATAAAGTCATATCCCTATATTGATTCGTTGCTAATTAGCTTGTAATTATCAGCATATAAATTGTTTGTGTAGGTACCTACCACTGACAAATCCTACCAAATTCCTACCTACTAATCAATATAGGTATCAACTCAAAATAGAGCTTACAATTTTAACATAGATTAAAAATATAGAAATTTTAGTCAGTTTTAGTTCATATAACTGTGTATAAATAATACCTATTCCTCTAATAGGCCATAGATTAGGGGGGCATGTCTGGTCAACCGGCGAAATCAAAACCCTCACGATTACCCACATCACGGATATAATTATTATATGGAGTTCTATATCATCTTTAGATGTCATAGAACTCCATACCTATATAATTATATCCATGATATGGTTTTGATTTCGTCGTTTGGACCAGACTTGGTTGGTATTTATTTTTTCGTCAAATTTCTCATTTAAACTTTTAACATTACATCTGCATAGGTTGAATATTTTAACTATCTTATAGTAACTGATAATACAGTTTTTTTTCAAAATACATCATAATACTACATAATTAACAAAGAAATAAGACAATAAATTATATGTAATGCTTCACTGAATTACATACATACATACCATCACACCATGTCCCTTGCGGGGTAGGCAGAGAGAACCGAACGCCACATCTTTCTATCCTGGCAAGCATCTCTCGCCTCGTCCACATTCATGCATCGTCTCATACATGTTCGTCTATTGCTCACACTTCTAACATTTCCGTCTTTCAAAATTTCGTTCACATGGTCGTGCCACCCCTTTCTTGGGCGTCCCCGACATCTCATTCCATTCCTTTCCGCTCTGTATATTTTCTTCGTCAGGCGCTCCTCATTCATTCTCCCCATGTGACCAAACCATCTCAATGTGTTCACTTTCATTCTAGTAATGACATCTTTCTTCATCTTACATTCTTTCCTTATGTCCTCATTTCTTACCCGGTCATACATCGTTCTATTACAAATCCTTCTTAACGATCTCATTTCAACTGCATTTATTCTACTTTCATGCGTCTTCTGCCAAGTCCAGGTTTCACTTGCATACGTCAAGGTTGGCACTACGATGGCGTTATGAATGGCAACTTTGGCATCCTTTGATATGTTGCGATCATTCATAATTGGTCTTAGTGCTCCATTCACTCTGTTTCCTGCCATAACTCTTCTTTCGATCTCTTTATCGAGTCGTCCGTTCCGTTGAAATATGCTTCCCAAGTATACATATTCATCGACTTGCTCGAGCCATTCGTTCTCTTCTTATTTTACACGCTGTTCTGCTTTCACTCTTTTCAAAGACCATTGTCTTTGATTTGCTGGCATTCATCCTAAGTCCGTTCTCTATACATCCTTCATAAACCATACTTACAAGATACTGTAACTCTTCCATACTTTCTGCTAATAGAACTTTATCGTCTGCATACATCAAATCTCGCACCATTACGGTACTCAATTTCAGACCCTTGCTTTCATCCTTAAGGGCTCTTATGCAGAAATCAATGTACAAGTTAAAGAGCCATGGAGATAGCACGCACCCTTGTCTAACGCCATTATTTATAGAGAACCACGTTGTCACTGTGTCGTTGACACGAACACTTGCTTCGCTGTTCTCATATAATGACGCGATTGCGCGTATTAGTTTGCTCTTCACTCCATACACTGCTAGTATATCCCATAATTTTTCTCTAACAACTTTATCATACGCCTTTTCTAGGTCTATGAAGGCACAGAAAATTTTCTGATTTTTATCCAGAACCTTTTCTGTGACCGTGCGCAGAGAAAAAATTTGGTCTATACATCCTCTGCCGCCCACAAACGCACCTTGGACATCTTGCTTTCTGTAATCTTTCGCACTCTTTGATCCAGGATCCTTGCATACATCTTACCAACTGCGCTTAATAAACTTATGGCTCTATAGTTTTTGCAGTCGAGCTTCGATCCTTTACCTTTATACAAAGGTACCACGACTGCATTTTTCATATTATTCCATGAAGAGAACATTGATCAAGCGAATGAGATTTAGTATATTGTAAGGAAATTGGGAAATGATCTGGAAGGATGAAATAGAACAATTTCACTAACCAATGCTTGTAGACGCATTAAAAATATGCTTTAGTCCTTATAGAGACAGATTCAATAGATCGGGTTGAGGGTTAAGATCATCGTAGTTGTTACAGCAGCGTTTAATAAAACTGTTTTGATCATAATTTGTTCTGTTTATCAACAAACATTACTGAGTTGTACACGATTGTATTTTACATACCTAATCAATTTTTCTGCTACAGGCACGTCTTGTTCCTTTAATGCCTCATTTCAAATAATATTTCGATTATCCCATGCATATCCTTAACGGAGTATATAAATGTATTATCAATAATGCAAAAGTAGGTAGGTATATGTAACGTGTCACAAATCATGGTAATTTTGGACCGCCACACTCTACACCCGAATAACAAAGGCTGCGATGGTCAGTGAGTCGTGAACAACCACCGCTTCCCGTGGCTGCGGTTATATTATAGGGTCACCATAGCTTATAGGAACCAATACGGGATGTTTTAACAGAAGATCAAATTGTATTAACATATTAAACGCCGAAATAGAGCATTTCGACTGCATCAAAACTTGTAGACATGTATTCATAATTAAAGAAAAATCACGCATTTTGTTAACAGCTACCCTCTGCGGTCATCTCAACAACAGTGGCCATCAAAAGTATCTAATAAATTAAATAATAATATCTCAATTTTCTTAATTAAAGTTTCTATTCCAATCACCTACGCTATAGCACATAGTAAATAACCTTGTAGATAGTTCTTACCTCCTCCAAAAAATCTCTTTCAACTGCCCAATGAGAACAACTCGCCAAAATCACCTTTTCTATACACCATATTGCAAAACAAATTACGCACATAATAATTATATAAACAGAAGTTTAAACTATTACAATAGACTTGACCCCCAACCGTATATATTTAACTCAACGCAGACATCGATGAAACGTCAATTACGCGCAGTTATTGGTAATATTATTGGTTAAAAATAGAACATATCTTCCTTAATCCTTCATACTTTCCTTATCGACGCTTTTCTATATCCATTAATTACCCTTCCCCTTCCCCCGCATATAATCACATCATACCTAATAGGTAACTCAACTACTCAAAATCTATATATTATAATGTAATTATGTGAGACTTTCCAATTGGCTTACTTTTTTATATACATACATATTTATAATTCAACATAAAATATTGTATAGCTGTCAAGTTACCTAATAAATAAAATAAAACGAAAATTTCAACTAGTCATACTTTTAGGTTGATTATTTTTTTTCGTATTTTGTTGAAATTACCGAAAAGCAAAATAATACAGGAGATGTAGAAATATAAGACGCAATGGTCAAATATCACTGATATTTTTTTTTGTAAATAGAAACTGTAAACGCCTTCAAACTGCAAATCGACGTTAAATGCGGACTGTTATTGACATAAATACTAATGGAATAGGTACACTCTTTTTGGCTAGCGAGATTGTATGAGACGTATACATGACATGTGTTAAGTACCAGTATGAGATTGTATGAGACGTATACATGACATGTGTTAAGTACCAGTATGAGATTGTATGAGACGTATACATGACATGTGTTAAGTACCAGTATGAGATTGTATGAGACGTATACATGACATGTGTTAAGTACCAGTATGAGATTGTATGAGACGTATACATGACATGTGTTAAGTACCAGTATGAGATTGTATGAGACGTATACATGACATGTGTTAAGTACCAGTATGAGATTGTATGAGACGTATACATGACATGTGTTAAGTACCAGTATGAGATTGGATCAAAAGGATTCACTCATGTTTTGATGATGATTTCAATGATTGGATCACAAACTGTTCACTTTCTTGTATTTCAATAACTAAAGGCGCACGATAAGGCCGCACTATTTATTTATTTTAGTTTTGTTAATGGTGTGGTTACATATGGTGTTATTAAAATTAATACAAACCAGGAATGTTATCTTCTATGTAATCAAAAAAGAATGAAATAAATATATTCAAACAAGTATGCTGAGCAGTAGGTAAAAGAATAATTATAAGAAAAAACGAGTGATAAAAACAATACATGATGAGGAAAAGGAGGCATTATTGGTGTGAAGGAAGGAGCTTGTTAAAAGGAGATAGGGATCTGGGTTAAAAATATCTTTATTTGTTTACGGTAAGTTTTTAAGCAGTCATGCAAAATGTCTGTGTGTTTAAATTTTAGTTTGTTGTTACGTTGAATTCTGTAAATAGTCGAGTAATATCTGTATTAGTATAGCGAGTAGGTAGATGAAATAAATTTTTAGAACGGGTGTGCCTGTTTTGGTACGCAGAGTGATAAGCATTTAGTGAGCGAGCAATTGGACCAGCGATTTTATTGACGATTAATGTGAAGGGAGAAGCGGGTAGTGGGAGGATTGAGACGAAAAATACAGCACACGAATTTTAAAAATAATACGAAACCGAACAGAAACAAAATTTCATGTTAATAGTAACGCATGGCAACCCTACTAATACCAGTCAACCTGACTGACCTCTTCCGATACTATCCGACGTGTATTTTATTACGTCTAATACTCAAAGTAACGTGGGAATACGTCAAAAATGGTAAAACCATTAGTTTCATCACCTGTTTGGCCAGGAAACAATAAATTCTCCCCTTTTGCTGAAAGCTCGACACATATTCGTATGGGGTTGCTAATCGGGTACTAGCCACCGAATGTCACCATTCGCTAAAACCGCTTTTCAGTTCCAGAAATTTGATGAAATAATTTTCACCACCAGCTGCTAACTGTGGTCTATGAGAATATATTTATAAACAGAGAGAGGTTTCATCGCAATACAAATTAAGTAATTACTAACAGTCCATTCATTAATAATTTGTCTAGTGTTTAAATAAGTATGCACTATATATTTAATTTACTGACTTATATAAGTGATAAATAATTGACGTTGATTGTAGGTACCTACCTAACTATGCACAATAGCCATGCGGGAGATACCTGTTATTGGAGCACTGGAGATTCTATGTTTTTGTTTCATGTTTTTTTTTTGTTTGTGTTGTTCAGTGTTCTGTTGGTGTCTCTGTATATTAAATAAATAAATCAAGGGTCGTTCCATTCATAGTGCAATTGTAGTACCAAAATCGATATAATATGCACGTGAAACATGGAAATGGAAAGAGGACAGCATTAAAGTAGAACAAATGTCACGGAAATGAGTTCGTTTAGGATGAAAGAACAATAAGTAACAAAGATATAATGGCTGAGTGTATTTTGAAAAAGGATACTGGAAACAGATTGCAATGGTTTAGCCACATTAAAAGAAACAGTGAAGAACGGCTGACAGTGAAAATTTATTGAGGATATAGAACATGCAAAAATCATTGGCACTACTATTATATACAATACCTATTCTAAATGAGGTATCTAAACGTAAAAAAATAAATAAAAGACCATAAAAATTAGGGCATTGCATATCGCTCGTTCGGGAGAACAACGACATAAGTCAAAAATCCGATTTTCGAGTTAATTATGTAGAAGTGTCGTGTTTATCAATATTCATGACGTCTCCAATACTCAGTACAATATTTCTAAAAGTGCGAAAGAAACAGCACATGTGTCGTTGTTTCACTGTCATATTATATTCACTGGAATATTGATAAACACAACATTTCTGCACTATTAACTCAAAAATCGGATTTTTTGACTTATGTTGTTGCTCTCGCAAACGAGCGATATTATTAATGCGGGGTTGTTGCCACCCGATGGAGTCCTCTTATAGATCGGAGCTCCTCGTTGCTGTCCGTGGGCCTCTTCAAGGTCCTATTGGTCATTCGAAAAAATATCTGATGTCAATGACAGTCCACGAGTGTGAATTTTCTATTCACATTTGTCGATTGTTCTTTTTGCACTATGGTGTCGAGATTGCCAATCTAGAGGGCTTCATGAGCTACTTTTCATGCTTTGCATTTTTTTTTCATAGGGGGCCGATTACAGTCCCCATATGCAGAGTGGGTGATAGTGGAAGTAAAGAATTATGAATGGGAGTGACGCGATGAATGTGTGCAAAGACACACTGAAAAAAATATTATGACAACCGAACTGGCTACCTGCGTTTTAGCCAAACCTTTGTTATCAGTTTATAGGTTTATCTATTTATGATTGTACCGTTTGGCTATGTGCACAAAACATTTGGTTTTGTGCTTCTAAATCAAATGTTTTAATGCATAACAAAAATCATTTTGTTGCACAAATGTTTGTAGTCACTATAGTTAGTTTGTAGTCCCTAAACCAAATGTTTTAATGCATAACACAAAACATGTAGTTGCACAAAACCAAATGTTTTGTAGTCACTATAGTTCGGTCAATTTTAACATGAAATTTTGTTACTATTAACAAAAAAAAAATCAGTGCAGAAGTGTATGACGTTAGGTTTTCTGTGCCTACCCCAATAACTTGACTTAATGAGAAACTTTAATGGGTGTGTTATAACTTTAATGTTTAATAGAGTGCCTTTCAAGATTAATAAATTAATCATGGTGTAAGATATACATTAAATATTCATATTCAGTGGCTAAATGTTTCGTATCGAAAAGAAATGTCATTATGGAATATGTCATTCAGTTAACGATTTCATATTTTATATAAGTGGACAGGTACCTATTAACAACACTTGACATTTATAAAGGGTTGTGAATTTAGCATTAATGTATACGTAAATGTCAGTATAAAAAAAAATTAAAGTGGTTTAGTATAAAAAGGCTTTTATTTTAATTTATTCGAAATGTTCACTGTATTTACATTTATGTAAAAGACTCAATTATTATGTGTTATAATGATGGAATAAATTACTTTCGTTATAAATCGTCATATATTATGACTATAATATTTATACCCTCAACTACAGATTGAATTAATCAATAAAATGATGTGGCAGCCAATAAATCAACAAAATGACTACTGAAATGACCTATTTTTAATAGTCTTATAATAATACTTTTTAATTTTAATACATATAAATTAAGGTATGACGAGTAAAAATGGAAACAATAGTAATTTTTTTTTAAATAAACACAGTGTAAATTACGATCATTGAGACATAGGTACCAATACTATCTAATAAAGATTGTGTATTTTAAGTTGTGTCTGGATTTATGTATAGGTTACCTATATAAAATTCTCAATAATTAAGTTATTTACTTTTTATATGTTCCAATATATTTTTCTTTTCTACTTTTTTATCTGTATTTTTTTTAATATTGTGTTTTTTTTAATTCAATTATGTGAGACGACAAATAACGTAAGTCTCCAGAATTGGCATTTTGTATTTGGATGCATGGAAAGTTAATATTTACATAGTACCTACCTGTTAATTGCCCGATATACATACAATGTAAATTAAAATAAAACAAATATTTTCTCTTGCAGTCATCTGAAACCAAGATTATTATTTAAAATAAAATCAATAAATTTAATATATCCGCATGTCTAACTATATAAACCGCATTTGATATATTATATGGACATGTAAATGCAAGATATTTCAATGTATAAATGCGATTCCTATTCAAACATCTTCATACATAAGCAATATAAATAAATTATGTGTCTTATTTAAACCCAACAAATGCGGCATAAATCACGTGTTTTTTTATAGCAAGAGATCACAAGCGTTTAATTCATAGATCATAAATATAAATATGATGGGCACTATTCGTTATAAATGTTGTTAGCTGTCCATTATATGAAATGATAATCCAGATCGGAGCCATATTTAACAAACCATTTTTTCATGTTAAACATACATGCACAAACCCCTTATCATATTTGTAACCGTTAAAATGAAATTTTTAGCTATTAGTATTGTAAAGGTAAACCAATATACCTACTGATAGAAATGTACTTTAATAAATAAAATAATATGTACCCACAAAAAGTTGTCCAGTAGTTACAGTAAAATTGTTTTGTAAGCAGGAATTCCTATTCAAAGTACGTTTGAGCTCTTGTTTTTTTGCGTTGGTTCAACGTTGCAGAAAATAAACCTACAAAATAAATATTAAAATTGGAAACATACATTTGTTTCAGAGGAATTCTGGTTCTCAAATTAACAATCTGAGCGCTCATTTTTTACAGAAAATGTAATAAGCCCGCCAGTATGCATTATATTTGTTTATATTATGTACAAAAAGTTTAATAAATAATATAAATAATGCATGGCGAGAGTTACGTCGGCTTTATTTGATTTTTATCATAAACTCGTCACAAAAGTAGCCAGTAGATTTTATGTTTTACACTTTCAAAGAAAAGTTAACATACAGAGTATCAATATACTGCGAAACTGTTTACGTCAATCAGTTAATCTTGTCCTACCGAGTGTAACTGACAGCTAAGTAACATCAGTTGTAAGGTCGATGTGACTCTTGTGCTACGTTTCCGAATAAAGAGAAAACACGCCGAGCTCCAGCGTGATTTGACACCACGGTAGGTAGAGTAAAAACATTGTATAATATGTCTCTTGGCAAAGGTTTCGGTATTTATTTTTTGCTTTAGAATCTGCCCGATTCCAATTTGGAGCTCATAATATAAAATATTGAATTCCGATGTTCTGAGGTTCAAGTAATAGTACCAGCGACTAATCCACTTCTTGATTGAATCCACCAAACTTCATCCTTTGAGGAGAGACAGAGAGATTCGTGTAACCACCGGCACCGAAGAAATTTCCCCTTTGCACACAAACAGATAGGTACCTAGGTAAATAATTCCTTCCAGACCGGTGAACGAGTTGCTGTCGAACATTCTTTAGGGCCTCTCCCCGGCGGGGTTAAACTAAACCCTTCATTCGATTCAAGTCGTGTCCTCTGGTCTCGCCGCCGCCGTTTACCCTGAACCTCCCCTTTCGGCTGCCGCGCTAACCGGTCGTCGCTATTGATTTTTCGCCACGCCCGTTCACCGCGTTGGATAGTCGCTCCGACCCCCACGTGAAGGGGATCCCCTAACTCCACATGAAGGGGATCCCTCCCCCTGAGATGAAGGGGATCACGAGTTCTGAAGGGAGGTAAAGATACGCGATATTAGGAATTGAAGAAAGGGGGGGGGTTGGTTGGCAGTCTACGAGATCGCGTGTCGTCTGAGTATGGGACTGGAGGATTAAACAGTTGAGGAACGGGAGGGGAAGACGCGCGCGAGTGTTATTGTAACCGAATATACGTGCGATTATCTCGCATGTATGTACGTAATAAACAGCACTTGTATGTATGTTTACACCTACATATGTTTGAATCATTAGCACCTTTAAGGTTTTATGATTGATCGAATTAATAAATAGATAATAGTTGCAAATAATATTGAAAAAAAAATAGTGAAAATCTTGAAACAACGCACTTTTTTGCAGCATATTTAAAACCCATTTTATTTTATGCATTTTATACGTCTTCATATTCATATACAATAGCTTGTACCTACTTGTTCTTTTTTTTTAATATTTGAATACTTACTAAAAAAAGATGTATGTATATTGTTCCGGAGGTAGTATAAATTGTGTACCAATACGCCTCATATGTATGGGGGGATGTCGAAAGACGGAACACGTGCAACTCTGCTGCTACGGTAATGTGAATCAAAATTACACACATCGCTAAAATAAACTCCCGCATGGTACATAAAAACCATTCTCGTTTAAGCATCGAACAAAGTCTGAGGTAATCTAGTAATGCATACTTATATCCAAAAGTGGAATCGTAAGAAAATACAATAAAATGTATATATGTAAAATAGTTGAGCAAACTTACCACCATTGCCAGCGTTCGTGATAGTCACCCAGAAGTCGATCGTTTTCTCTGGACCAAGCTCCTCAAAGTCCCACTTCTTTTTCACTTTAACAACACCACTTGAATCCACTGTAACCCACACGTTTTCATCGCGAATTTTGAATGTTTCCCTATCAGTTTCCTTCTCTAATTGGAACACATTACGACCTTCCGTCTCACCATCTGACTCTGGAAATTCTATTCTTTTCGTCGGTCTTACAGCTCGCGTCACACGACGCTTCTCTCTGTGGTGCGGCTGATCGATGTCATTAGTCAACTCGTTATTTTCTTCCTTTTCCAGAGATGGCGATATAAAACTCAGCAATACGATCGCCGGCACTTTCGATTTCAGTGATGGAGTAGTCACATCGTGTGCATCAATTTTGATTTCGACTTCAGATTCTGTAGGTTCTCCGATTAACATGATTTCTCCAGTTTGGGGGACAATAACTACTAGATTACTCGGAGATGCTAAGTTATAAGCTATCTTGTCACCATCTGCATCTTTAGCTTCTACTCTTCCGATTGCAGTAAATCGTTTCCACGTAGTTGTTGCGTTACCATAAGAATCTATAGTTTTAGTGCCATTAACGGAAAATTTATATATCTTTTTAATAAAGACCGGAGCGTTGTCATTTTCGTCAGTTACTTGTACGGCTACTTTTGCGAACGTTTTTCGAATACCTCTTTCGTCGCTAGCTTGAATTTTCAAATTGTATTTATCTTTCCTTTCTCGGTCCAAAGGTTTTCCAGTGACGAGCCAAATACCTCTATTCGCGTACTCTACAGTGATGTTAGGTAAAACTTGTAAACTTACACTATCTTGTAAAGCAAACGCGCCGTCTTCATTACCGGATATAAACTTGTAAATAATAGGAGTGGTATCAAATATCGAAGTAGCTAGCAAAATAGGCACATTTTCTACTTTCGTTCCGCGTTCTGCGTTTTCAAGAACCTGTCCCCGTGCCTGTAGAACGTCGGCTTTAAATTTCAACATATCCCGCCTGTCCAAGACGAACAGTGGGATTAAGTGAGTAGCCGTACTATTTGGCGTTTGCTCAAGTACCACTAAATTTACAGGTTTATTTATTAGTGGACTTAGATCGGAAGTTGTCATGACTAAACCATCACCTAATACCGTGAAAAACTTGGAATACTCTTCATCTAAAATTCTAAAGTTTAAATTGTTTCTCGAATCGTTGGTACCAAACTTTTTGATACTAAAACCGGGATGTACGTCATGCGGTAGCACAGATAGAGGAGCGACTGGACGGGTCATCAGGAGCAGCGTGGTAGCTAAGGAGAGGGCCAACGCCCTCCTTAAGTGCTGAACCTCCATCCTTGGTCTTCTTCTCCTTCTTCCTATGCGCCTGATATACAAAACACTCTCATTTTAAACCTGCAAAAGAAAACAAATTAATAACATTAAACAGCTTTATGACAAGACAAGAAATTTGGATCGATAACAACTTGTGCAAAAATATAACACGTATATTTTACAAAAGTTTTATTCAAAATATTTAAATAGATTTCCAGTGTTGTCAAATAATTTTATTAATACTTCAGTATGTAATAAACTCGATATTTTTATGCAAATCATAATATACTTAAGTATAACAACAAACTAATCTTTAAACGAGGCTTATTTGAAGACCTTATAGATCAATTGTTTAAATATAAAAAGGATATTTATAATCGGTTTACGTGTAGAATATTCAATAATACTTAGGTATCTCTTATTTATAAAATTAATTTTAGGTATCAAATATTATGTTGATTAAGCATAAAAATGAATATACTTGTAATTTGATGACCGTAGAAGGTCTTTGTTCTATTTTGAATTTTGTACTTAATTTCAATTTACGAGGCGCTATGTCTCATTTTCCAATCCAGAAATCTATAAGAAGATTTTGGTGTGTGGGGTTTATAGGCGAGAAGTACAATAAAATGGAATGTAGGCCTGACAAAGCTACGCAGTCTTTTGTGCTTGGACAATGTATACATAGACTTGTTACTAAAAGATAGGATTAACGCCTCCGCTTAGAGCAACCCAGCCCCATTGAAAACTTCACTCTCAAAGATACACAACGGATCATGAATTCATTTTCTTATCAAACTTAACTGTATTTTTAGACCGGCCAACTCATTTTTGTACTTTAGTTAAAGAAAAAAATATTCAACGACCTTATTATACTGCCTAAAAATAATCTAGAAATATTGTGAAAGTAAGTATTTATTCATTGTATAGACCATTTTATTTACCTAAAAAGAAATTAAGCTACTTAAATAACGGTACGTACTGAGTCAAAATGGATATTTATATGGCGGCACTGTGCGTCAAATAAAAATAAATTTACAAAATGAAAGATCTTCCCACATAAAGGGGAAATGTTATCAAGAATATTATACTTTCAACTTAAATCATTAATAAAGTTTTATAATCATGAAAGAATGTATGCTTGTTGTATTTGCCTTAATTCGAAAAATGTATTTATTTTATATTGCTTTTCGGGCAACTAACAGGTAGGTACTATGTCAAATATGAATTTAATTAATTTATTTTATACACACATAATACCTACAAAGAAATATGCAATTGCATCAAATTTAGGAATTCCTGTTTTAAGATAGTCAATATTTACTTACATACAATCTATATATAGGTACCAACAAGTATTTTGACAATTGTAAAAAAATATTTCGAAATGGGAAAAAATAATAATACAAAAAACAAAGAATAAACAACACCGTCAGGGAAAAATATTAACATAATTATACACCTTAATAAAAAATACACAGTCAAAAACAGATATTGCATTAGATTTTTATTTAAACAATGCCATCAAAGCACAATGAAGTTTAAATCAAAATATTATTTTTTCTGAAAGTTCACGGCCAACAGATAGGAGCCATATTTTTTTTTTAATAATTTGATAATAAATGAAAATTTTTGATACCTACTTGAATCAAACATTGAATGTAAGAATTATTATATATTTTAAACAATTGATTGGATGAGTATTGTAAATTGCAACAAGATATGAAATTGATTAACAGTAAAAAAATGTTTAGGTATGTTAGAGGGTTCAAGGTGAGCAAAAACGAATTAGTAGGAATAATCACTAAAAAAACATGTGTTATGTAGGTATTAACCATTATTTTTTTGTTGAAATTGATTTGGAAAAACTGCATACAACTTAGTTTCGTGCGCAATTGTGTTTTCGCAATGTTGATGTTCAGAAGCTCGAAATTTAATAAAATCAATTAGGTACTTCAAGAAATCACACAGCGAAATTATGAAAATGTAGAAACATGAAAATATGTGAAAATTTCTGGGAATGAATATAAGATATATTGTGAAAAAATTGAGCTATCATAATGTAATGACATGAATCCTGTAGCTATTATGTACATCCTGTGTCTAAAATGACAAGGCCGATGGTATAGAAATAGGTTTTATAAAATATAAAATTCAACTATTGCCGATAACTTCAACCTATGTTATAAAATGGTAATATAGAGAAGGTAATAAATCATATATCTCATAATATAAAACATAAATAAAAGAATTCGTAAATCACGCATCTCGTAGGTAGGTACCTATATAATATTAGGTATCATCAAATTACCTACTCTACGTAATAAAACCGAAACTATAAAGAAACCCAAATAAACTTCATGCATACAATCACAGTATATCCCACAATGTGGGTAACCAGCGACACGTGTACGAGACTGTATTACCATATTAAAGTAAGCAAAACACATGCGTGTATCACCACAAACCAGTCTCGTCTCACCTTAAAAGGCAATGAACCACATTGCTGAACTATGTGTGATGTTATTGTTGCTTTATTTTCGATTATCCAGGTCTTACGGGACACTTAAAAACATTAATAGAAAAGAGTGGAAGCACTAAGCCGGTGCCTCACAGCTTATAAACTTAGGTCCGAATGCAGAGTTCGACCTTAATACTAAATTCTAAATACTAATCATGTTTTCATTACACAGTCGCTCACTTAAGTTAGGAGATCACGTGGCTTCCTAACTGGAAGATGCTACGAAGTTTTTGTATGATAATTGCTTTGCAGAGACATATATAAATACTTAGCGCATGCGCGTTGGCGTAAACTAACATTGGTGAACTGTCAAAAAGTAAGATTGATCGCGAGGAACCTAACGAGTGATTTAATAATAAAACACAAGATGTTTTCGATGGATGATGATTTTAGAAACTTCGTCAAATATGTATTTGGTAATTTTGTCAAATACCAAACAGATTATTCAGCGATCTACACGAGATGCCGAAAATTCGCTTGAATTTCAGAAAAATCGCGACATCGAGCTGTCAGTGTGAGCTTGGTTGTATGTGTTTGTGTTGTTATGACAAAAATAAATTGTAAACGTCAGTCTAAACCCATAGAAAACAATATATCTCTTTTATTCGTACGCAATAATGTGATACGCTACGCCATCGACCTTAAGTTTGGCGTAGTACTTAGTGATGTCTCTGCAATGCAATTGCTAACTTAAGAAAACTAAATACTCCAGTGAGGTTAGGAGTTAGTATTCAATTATCTAGGTCTGTGCATTCGGGTCATACTATTTGATTTATTCTAGATTTGACAATTGATATCAATCCATTTGTAGGTAATTCATCCAAATTGGCTCGCCAACCGAACAAACCAACTTTAGTGCAGGAAAATACTCTAATTTGTATCAACCAATAAAATCAGTTGACGTTCGATATTGTGCAGCGTATTATGTGTCACTATTTCCTTGAAATTTACAATCATACATTCGCAACAATACTTTATAAAACTGTCACCCACATTCTCTTATTTGTTGGGCCCATCCTCTAACAAATAATATTATTTGTTGGGCCCATCCTCTAACAAATAATATTATTTGTTGGGCCCATCCTCTAACAAATAATATTATTTGTTGGGCACATCCTCTAACAAATAATATTATTTTTGAAGATTTCATGTACAAGTCACAAATTAATAACGATCGTGTAAAGTCTTTACTGTGAAACTGCATTATAATCGCTCGTTATCATAGACTGGATATCATCAATGAATTGGCAAATACCTATTATAAAAGATGCATGTTCAGTTTAGATGAATAATTCTAAAGTTCGATATATTAGGTAAAAGTTTGATTTTTTTTAAAGTGTCAATTCTATACATAAACAAAAAAATGACAAGTATTTACGCATGTAAATGTATTAGTAGAATCGTGGTTGCTGATTGGTTTACACCATTTGGTGTCCTTAACAACAAACATCAACAAACCCGACAGTACGTATCTATCTCTCGAAGTGCACAAACGTTTGATTTTTTATGGTGACCAAGTGTTCTAAATTAGGATTTGTTTACATTGATGATTTTTTATTTCAAACTTATGTATTTTATTTTAAGTTTAATATCGATATATAATTATTATTATAAACATGTGTTATCACCGTCTTATAGAATAAGTGCCATTATTTATTTGTATTAGTTACATAGTTATATTATTTATGTATGTGTGTATGGGGTGGTAAGGGGTGATGGCGTAAAAACACCTAGCCGACCCAAATGTCAACCTTACCTGCTCGTGGTCCCCCCTGCTAGATAACTAACAAGGCTCTGACGACCGAAAATCGGCGGTATAACCGTAGCATCTGCACAGGATTAAATCCCTGATGCTTACATAAGGAAGGAGTTCCTGGAAGAACCCCCATACCAACCCGTCTGGACAGCGTGGTATGGAGCTACAATGTCTTTATTGTAGCCGTCCAAACAACCCCCCAAGACTAAAATGAGAGAAAAAACCAAGAAATGGCCCTCAGTCCCCAGCAGTTCGCAAACCTCCGACCATGGCAGCGGTCGGGTCAAGGCGCGGACAGAGGGTGCTAAGAATCCCTGGGTTAAATCAGGCTGCCGCCTTAAAATGAACCTTGCAACGTTTAATACTAGGACTTTGAGAACGGAAGACAGATTAGAGGAACTAGAGGCGGAATTGAATAGAGTCAAATGGAATGTGGTAGGACTGTCAGAAGTGAGAAGAAAGGGAGAGGAATGTCTGCAACTAAATTCAGGACACCTTTTTTGCTACAAAGGAAGAGAAGACGCTTTCTATGAAGGTGTTGGATTTATCATACACAAAGATATGACAAAATATGTTAACACAATAAAGGCTATATCCGATAGAGTGATGCTTATAGTAATAAGATTGAACCAACGATACTCTATTAAATTGATACAAGTGTATGCGCCAACTGCAGCAAGTAGCGACGAAGATATAGAACAATTCTATGAAGATATGAACAGAGCCGTCGAAGAACCTAAAGCACAGTTCACACTTTTGATGGGAGATTTCAACGCAAAAATAGGTCAAAAACAGGATGACTCGGAACACCATGTAGGAGACTACGGATATGGTACCAGAAACGAAAGGGGTAGACTTCTCTTAGACTTTGCTCAAGAACATGACTTTTATGCGATGAATTCTTTCTTCAGAAAAAAACCCCAGAACAAATGGACATGGAAGAGCTCAGATGGATCCACAAAGAATGAAATAGATTTTATATTCTCAAGTCATAAAAATATTGTACAAGATGTCTCTGTATTAAACTCATTCAATACAGGAAGTGACCACAGATTTGTAAGAGCCAAAGTATTCATCAACACTAAACTGGAAAGACGAAAACTACTGAAAAGTAACAAAACTAATATGAACCAAACGATAGCCTCTAATCCTAGTGTTTATAAAACGATTATAGAGGAAGAACTATTGAAAGAACCTTTTCCAATGAATGGCTCATTGAATGACATGAATACAAATATAAATACCGTAATCAACAGGACACTAAAACAACTTGCAATACAAAAAGTGCCGAAACAAAATAAAATCTCACAAAAAACACAGGTACTGATCGAAAAACGACGAAACCATAAAGGTGGATTGGATGATACAGATGAGTACAAAAATTTGAACAAAACTATTAGACGAGAAATAAGAAAAGACATTGCTGTACATAATGAAAATATTATTGAACAGGTCATATCAGAAAACAAAGGGACAAAGATCTTGCAGAAACGACTCAACAGTGGCAAGAAACAAATTACTGCTCTGTGTAGAGAAGATGGTAGTGTCTCACAAGATAGATCAGAACTACTAGAAATAACGGCAGATTTCTACCAAAAGCTATATGCATCACAACAGCCACAAGTTGAAACGAACATCCCAAAAACTAAAATTGTCAACGTAGGATCAGAGGAAATCCCAGATGTTACCAAAGACGAAGTTTTACATACAATGCACAACATGAAGAATGGTAAAGCACCAGGTGAAGACGGAATAATAATAGAAGCTCTAAAACTAGGAGGCGACAACCTGTTACATAGAATTGTCATCTTGCTTAATAAATGTTTAGAAGATGAAAACATTCCACCAGAGTGGAACAATGCAAACATTGTATTATTGCATAAAAAGGGAGATGATAAAAAATTAGAAAACTACAGACCAATAAGCCTCCTCTCACATCTATATAAACTACTCACAAGAATTATCTGTAACCGCTTAACCACTAAATTAGATAGATACCAACCTAGAGAACAGGCAGGATTCTGTACAGGATATGGAACCAACGATCATCTGCAAACGCTGAAAAATATTATACAGAAGCACAGTGAATACAACTTGCCATTGGCCCTAGCCTTTATTGATTTCGAAAAGGCTTTTGATTCAGTAGAGATATGGGCGGTTATAGAATGTCTAAATAACTGCAGGATAGACCACCGATATTCACAGCTTCTTAAAAATATATATTCCAACGCGACCTCTACAATAAATCTGCATGAAACAACCCGAAAGATAGCCATTAAAAGGGGAGTCAGACAAGGAGACACAATTTCCCCCAAACTATTCACTGCCGCACTTGAAGATGTCTTTAAGAAACTTAAATGGGAGAACCGAGGAATAAATATAGACGGCGAATCCTTGACCAACTTGAGATTTGCAGATGATATCGTTCTCTTTGCAAACAATGAAGAAGAACTTGAATTGATGCTCAACGATGTCAATAATCTTTCGCGTCATGTGGGCCTAAAAATGAATTACTCTAAAACAAAAATTATGTGCACTGCAGAACAACCTCGACCAGTGATGATAGAGGGAAGGAACATCGAAAGAGTAGATTCATACATTTACCTCGGACATAAGGTAAAGCTAGGTGGAGACAATCAGGAAGCAGAGATCGAACGCAGGCGGGGCCTTGCATGGGCTGCATTCGGTAAACTGTCGTATATTCTCAGATCCAAACGATTTGCAAACCACTTGAAGAAAAAAGTATTTGATATGTGCATCCTTCCAGTACTGACATATGGTTTTGAAACTGTTATTTTAACAAAACGTACTGTACAGAAACTCCGAGTAACGCAAAGAGCAATGGAGAGGAGGATGCTAAACATTAGTCTTTGTGATCGAAAACGCAACGAATGGATCAGAGAAAGGACAAAAGTTACCGATGTTTCATACAAGGTAGCTTCCTTAAAATGGAATTGGGCTGGCCATGTAGTAAGGACAGCAGATGATCGATGGACCAAACGCACCCTGGAGTGGCGACCGAGAACTGGACGCAGAAACCCGGGCAGACCGCAAACGAGATGGTCTGACGACATCAAACGAGTGGCAGGAGGTCAATGGCACAGGGTGGCGAGGGATAGGGAAGCATGGAGGTTGAAAGGGGAGGCCTATGTCCAGCACTGGACGAATAATGGCTGATGATGATGATGATGATGTGTGTTTGCCTCAATGAACTATTATGTAAATATTTTGTATAGTACAATTTATTATTTTGTAAAATAAAATGTAACTGTTTATTATTATAAGGATTAATTACTTCATAATGTATTATTTTTATATTCCTAATAAAAAGTATCAAATAAATATTTTGTTTAAATATTACTTTCCCAGGAGATGCCCATTAACATTTGCAGAAAATACCTAATAATGAAGACCCATTAAAGCCGCATGGTACCGGGGGTAAGTATAGGTATGAGTAGATTTGAAGGTTTTGAAGATAATATATGCATGTGCAAGTTACAACCGTTTTATATCATGAAATGATAAAAAAAATCCCATAATATTTTTTTTCTTTTACACCATGGTCATCCTATGAGCTTTGGCACTTTTAAAAAAATCAGACTTTACTTATAATATGTAAAATTTAGGGATCATATTAAATGAAATACATTTCTAATACAAGCAAAACACAAAATATTTGAGTATCTTTGTATACTGAAAAAAATCTTACATTTTCACACCTACTTTTTTCAAATAATGGAATAGCCACAAAATATATTTTTAAGAACTTACATTTTTAAGATAATATATTTAAACAATTTTTCATTTACCATTATTTGAAATCGTTTTATAGATGCAATTAGGTACTAATAATAATGTATTTTTCCGAATACAGTAAGTAATACAACATAATTCGTAGAAAAAAATATCGCTAGTATGTAGTGTCCGACCGAAGGTCAGATTTTGGCCGAAGCCGAAGCCGATTGTTCGGCCTTAGCCGTAACCTTTGGCCGAAGCCGAAGGTTTGATTTTACTAAAAAAATCGATTAAAATAATAAATAATCTGCTTTCGTGACTTATGGTCACTTTCACCAACGTCCCCTAACTCTTAGGTGCTACCTAAGAATTCTTATGTAGCACCTAACGTGAATTTTCGTTTCACCACCTACATAAGAGTTACCAAAGACGCTAAGAGCCCCCTAATTCTGGGGAGCCGATTTCCGCCACCTAAACGAATACTTAAGAAACAACTGTCAAAATGACAGTCAGTATATAGAATATACATATTATTAGTAATAGCACAAGTAATAGTTTTATTATTAGTAATAGCACAAGTAATTAACGAGAAAATAACTAAAATCAACTAAACGAACACTGAATTATTTGGAAATGTTGAACGAAATCACAACGTAATTGACAGAAAGTGACAGTCATAGAAAAAACATGATGCAATATGATGCATTCCAAATACAAATGTTGCCACTGTATAAACAAAAATAATCGTTTTGAATTCCTAGCTAGGGAACAGATAAAATAGACTGGTGAAAACCAAACGATACGTTAGGGGCTACCTAAGCTTAGGTGATACCCAGCTATGTGACAGTTTAGGTAACATTGGTGAAAGTCACCATTAGTTGGTTAGATATCTAACTACTGAGCACCCTTGTTTTGTTTCTGTCGACAGTCGGCACGCGACACTGGGCCGGCCGAATCTATACACCCGCTACACATGTCCTGTTCGCGCGTGTTTTTACAAGTTTTAACTGTTTTTAGCGGCTGACAAAAAGCTTCGGCTTCAGCCGAAAATTCGGGTTATTTTTGGCCGAAGCCGAAGGTGTTTTTTTTTGGCCGAAGCCGAAGCCGAAGCTTCGGTCGGACACTACTAAGGCGTTGAAAAATTACGTAAGTTAAAAAATCATTCATTGCCTATTCAGCTACGAAAGTTCCAAATTCTTCATTTCTGTTTTGTTTACATACATTTGCATACCTATACTTATGTATGTATGTATATATTTTCCCTCCAAATGTGAAGATAAAGAACATATTGGCTGTGTGGATATAAACGCATAATAAAACGGAAAAAAACATACGGAGAAAATAAAACCCAACATTTTGTTCTTGTAGAAAAGACGTAGGAAAAACTCTTGAAGGATTTGGCGTTAATAAGAGGTACCTACCTACTGCGTGAGCTGGCATGCTACAAGCGAAAAAAAGAACGATCGTAAATTTCTTATATAATGTACAAATTTTCTAATTTTTTATCCTACATAATATATTCTTTAAAAAATAGCAGGTAGGTACCGACCTTTACATCTTTTAGAAAAAATAAAATGAGATAACTACATTTAACAGGCGAGGAAAACCAATAAAAATTACAGTATATTTAAGAACCAGCATTAGTGTTACAGTTCAGTATAATGTATACATCTGACTCTTTAAACAAGGATTCGATTCCTGGTGGAGTCTCGAACTTTTGGCCATTAGCATGAAAATAGCAAATACACACATACCAACAAGCCATGTCTCTCACGGGGTAGGCAGGGAGAACCGAACGCCACATTTTTCTATCTTGACACATAATAATCGCCTCGTCAACATACATGCATAGTTTCATACATGTTCGTCTGTTGTTCACGCTTCTTATATTTCCGTTTTTCAGAATATCGTTAACATGGTCGTACCAACTCTTTCTTGGGCGTTCCCGACCTCTTACACTGTTTTTGTCAGATTTGTATATTTCATTTGCCAGGCGCTCCCCATTCATTCTTCGCATGTGGCCAAACCATCTCAATGCGTTAAATAACTACATATATTTTCATCTTACATTCTTTCTTTATGTCCTCATATACCCAAGTAGGTACTAATAGTATTTTTTTGCACGCAGATGTAATGAATAGTTTTCTATAAAAAAATTCTATGGGTAAGAAGATATATTGCTAAACCAAAATGATTTAGAATTTCGATACTTTAAAAGGTTACTAGTAAACTAAAACTTGTTCTTGGCGATAAACGGATATGATTAAGATAGTGAGTATGATATCGATCTGCAATGCGAATGTTATGTAGATAATCTACCTACATATGTACATATTATTTACATCTACATAATACATATGTATATCTCAACCTGCCTGAATATTTCGGGTTCACAGCAACAAGTTACGCAATAGTAAACAGACCTCAAGATATCATTACCTACTTTTATATATACCGTTATATTTCTCTTCAAAGACATAGGCTATCTCTTTCAATCTAATCCCATCAGAACAAATTCCATCGTTCGTTAATTAAAGTTCCATTACTGTTAGTTAATAGAGAATACGCAACGAAAAATAAAAAGGATTCATAGTTGGCCTTCGTGTTAGTTAGGTATCTGACTGCTGATCCAACGGTCATGGGTTCGATTACCGGTGGATCACAGTTTTTAAAATAAAATGAAATAAAATAAAATAAAATAAAATAAAATAAAATAAAATAAAATAAAATAAAATAAAATAAAATAAAATAAAATAAAATAAAATAAAATAAAATAAAATAAAATAAAATAAAATAAAATAAAATAAAATAAAATAAAATAAAATAAAATAAAATAAAATAAAATAAAATAAATTAAAATAAAATAAAATAAAATAAAATAAAATAAAATAAAATAAAATAAAATAAAATAAAATAAAATAAAATATAATATTTAAAATAAAATAAAATAAAATAAAATAAAATAAAATAAAATAAAATAAAATAAAATAAAATAAAATAAAATATAGACATATTAGTTAAAATGAGAAAATATAGAGACATATTAGTTAAAATGAGTATCTACCTAACATGTATTGTAAAAGCTTTATTTTTCAATGAAGTATTCACTAAATGAAATATTAGGTAGGCATTGGAAACATATTATTTCTTCATTTACTCCCAACATTTCTTTATTTTTTTTTCATTTGTGTCCAATAACTTCAATAGGTATCATATCAACAATAAATTAATAATACTTTAAATAAAGTTTTACAATTTTGAAAAACAATATAGTGCAAATATTGTAACAATAATTTTCCTACTTGTGCGAATAAAAATATAAATCATCAAATGAAAGCTTATTATTATTTTTAACCTACAAGTCAAACGATCTACTTAAAAGAGGTTATTCCACTTGGCTAACCAACCAAACCAATTTATGGTATATGTAAGTTAACCTATCTATCTACCATTCAATACATGAAAAATGATAATATTTCCTTAAGTTAATAATCTGCCCACAACTTAAACTCAAATGTTAACTGTTTTCAGCACCCTTGAATTGTTAGAGTGAACTATACCTATAACGCTCCCTTAGTAAGATTCATAATTTAAGATGGTGTTTGGAATAATTATAATAAACAACTGTAGCTCGTATAATGTAAAATGTTAAATAAATTAAGTAATAAAAAACACATTTTTTGGAATCGATCATTTTAAATTGATACTTGGTTTATTTTTGTTTACTTATCGTTTATACATATACCATCGCGGCATATCCCACAATGTGGGGTAACCAGCGACGGGTGTGCATTACCTTTTAAAAGGAAGCACGACACCTGCGTTAATGCCCACATACTAGTCGTTTATAATTGTTTAATTTAATACCTTTAATTTCATAGTGCCTACGTAGATTTTTTTTAAATATAAATAAAAAATATATTGTTAGAACTCTAAATTAAGTTTTTTTTCCTAGGTAAAATCATTATTCTAATATATTTTTTTGTATGTATTAGGTATTTATTTTAATGATACTGACAAAATTCAGTAAAACCATGTTTAATTTTGATTTCACCTGGGTTTACATAAATGAAATATTAGGTTTATTTTAAAAACATATTACTTATGTATTATTAAAAATAAATATTAATTAATTTATCTCATTATAAGTGTGTCTGTTGTCACTTTTAATAAAAATAATATACGACCATCGCCGATCTTAAACAATTTGATGCATTTGAGTGTTAATACAAGAAAAAAGCAATTAGATATATTATCAATGTTTTAAAATATGATGGTAATAATGAAGTCAAATGAGTAAAATGACAAGATTTTAGTCAAGCTTAGTGACAATTTCTTCCAATCAACTACTCTCTAACCCAAAAAATAATTATAATAAATAACGAATAAGGATGTCGGCATATATAAGTCAAACGACACACCAATATCCTACAATTACAAATTGATAAAATATAGCGACATACCCATTTCACGGATATTTAAAATAATACCAAAATCCCAATTTATTGTATGATGGGTTATTTCATTTTAATATATTCTCATGATATTTTATGAATATTTATACTTTGGTACATACATTTTTTTCATCTGTAAATTTAAGTAATGCTTAAAAACATGGTAAATTCATACATAAAATACAATATTTGGAACAATTATTGTATTATCCAAGATTATTGTCCTAGTGAGACGGTGAACGTAAAATATATTGTAATTCATGTATTTTTGTATAATAAACGTTGATTTGCCGGCACTAAAATTGAACTGATTAATCTAATATGTGAGAAGAGATGCAAAGTGCTTGATGCAAACCAATCTTGAGATTATAATCCTGAATAAGAAACAAATATTTATTGTTTGTTAAATTAATATACTTATCATACACATGCCACAGTTTTTAATTGTTTTCACTTTGGATCTGAGAGACGATTAATATCTAAGTCTCCAGAATGTGGCAACTTGTAATTGGGTAAATTAATATTTGACATAGTACCAGTTAGTTGCTCGAGAAGTAATAAAATAAAAATAAATAAAATGAAATAAAATAAAAATAAAGCCACCTCCCTTATCGGGTAGACAGAAAAAACCACACGCCTTGCAGATATTTTATGCAGTATTTTAATACTCATCGATTGTCTCAGTTTTATTTAGAAGATATATACCTGATTTAAATATATAATTAAAATGATTAACAAATAATTTTCTCGGTTAACCCTTACTTATCACATTATCTCTCAAATAACCATTTTCAGGCATTAATTATTTAAACATTTACAAACCACCCCTTAGGTCACTCAATAATTCTGATAAAATACTGCTACATATATCTGGAATTTATCTACTCTAATATTGACATCCTCTAGTCTAACTATATATCATATTATTGTATTTATCACCGGATTTAATTTTATAATACGTAGCCATTTCGAAAAACTAGATATTTAAAAAATGAGTGTCTTTAGTAAAGGAAAAACACATTGTGTTGAACGCGTGCATATAACGATATTTTGAAGTATTTCCATCCCAAAAAAACAAATCTTTGTATACTTACAAATCGTGTCTTCACAACAATTTTAAAATAGCATAAAGCGCTTATTTGACAATATCATAATGTCACCAACGACGAGCCGATATTAGTTTTTATATATCTTTATTTTTCACTAGTAAAATCACGTGAATGAAAATCCATGCTACGCTTGTCATTATGGGGAACACTAGCGCCATCGTTTGGGGGTAGGTGCAGCGGAGCGAGCTTTGCATCCATCTTAAGCTTAATTGACAATCGAGAAAATTCGCACAAATACACGTATGAGGATTGGTCTGGGTGGCATGGAAGACCGTCTGTTATTTATTTTATCACAACTTAAATTGATATATGAATTAGATATTTATAATTCTCGGATGGCGGGGCGTTATAAATAGTACGACGCGTCGCGAGCGCCGCGACGGATCAATACGAACGGCGGCGCGCGTCACCCCTTGTGAGAGTAACATAAAACATACAAACTTCATATTTTCAATACAACTCAAACAAAACCCCTTATTGAAACATTAAATATATATTTGTCGATCTATAATGTGATTAGCTGTTGTCACCTTTGATTTTTCAATTAACAATACATAGATATTATATTTATGTGTATACAAAAAGGGAGATTTGCCCCTGCGCACAAATCCTCTTCAAAACACAACAAACATGGCATCCTCAAGACAGCCGAGTGCGTGAGAAAAGTCTTCATTCGAAGCACATAACATTATAAACAAAACGGCATTACACAGATCCCTCTGAAGACGTCAAAAACGATTCAAAACACAAAACAAAAAACGTAATAAACAAACCATAACACGGCCGAATGAAACGAAAATCGGACGTTTTTAAGACACGAAAATCATCACAGTTCCTTCGCTTGATATTTAATCACCTTTCGATGTGTATTCACGTACACTTTGTTTTTAATTTTGGTCAGAGATACTTACTTAAAACGAAAAATTCGATGTTTCTATTATTGGAGTTCGGCGTGCGAGACAGCCAAAGCGAATGACCGCGACAAACTCCCCACACGACAGCCGGCAGCGGACTAAGCCGATTGGACGAACGTGTATCGAGCGGGGGCGCGCGCGCACATGTTCACCTATTCCGAACTCTCCCAAAACATTTCCAAGCACAAAGATCCGTCACTAAAAGGTACAGATCATTCGAGAGATTTTTTTTTTTTGTTTTAACACGAGGCATACTTTTTGTTTCGCCTACATTATTTTCACGAGGGCGTTCTCACCCAATGATGACTGATATGTAAAAGGTACCCCAGTTGTTAGAAAGGAGCTTTACGAAGCTTTCTTTTCGCTGAGGGGGTGTTCCGAAGAAAACGTATGAAGGATATTTAGCGCGCTTTTGGAAATAACGAGGTATCAATATTACTACTTGCAGTCATGGGATTAAGCGAAGGAAATATCAAAAAGATAGATTACATAGCTTATATAATATTATTAATAATTTCGCAGTTAGCTTTGCGGCACATTTTGTATTACGAAAATTCACTTTAATAATCAACGAATATTTTTTGGATACATCCGGTTTCAAAGCGATCGGTTCTTTATCAGGACCGGTCTTTTTTTTAAATATTAAATAAAATTAATATTAAAAAAAAACGATTCCTGTAATTTGCGTTGAATCTATGTTTGTTGGAAGTATGTACTTTTTACTTTTGCAGATCTATTTATTACTAGGGATAACGTCAGTTCACTGACACGACCCAACTCATTCCCCACTTTTTTCGTAAACGTTTCCATTCGGTTAAAATCATTTTCTGAAATAAATTGATAGTATTAATCTTAACTTGATTGGCGTGTCCGGACAATTGGCCGTAGCCGATTGGCCCTGGACAATTGGCCGTACGCCCTTTTTACCGTATGGACAATTTGTCGTGAGGATAATTGACCGTGAGGACAGTTGGCCGTGAGGACAATTGGCCGTGGGGACAGTTGGCCGTGAGGACAATTGGCCGTGGTGACAGTTGGCCGTTTGGACAATTGGCCATGGGGACAGTTGATCGTACGGACAGTTGACCGTGAGGACAATTTATCGTATGGACAATTGACCGTATGGACAATTCACCGTGCGGAAACTATTTTTAGCATCAGAAAATTTTTTCTTTCTTTTTTCGTTTGAGTTAAATAAATTGCGTGAATAAAAAAATGTTCGTTTATGGCGACGAACCGATTGCCATATTTTTTTATTTCAAGATACTAGGAGAAATCCAATATGTCGACAGTGATTAAAACAAAATTTTACAAAATAAGCGGTAATTATGTAGTTCTAATTTGCTATATTTTGAGATATAAGAAGACGTCTGTTTTTAGACTTCTTCTTGTTCTTTTTTCATTTTTCGAGATGGATATCGATTTATACTAATAAGAAGGTGTAGATTTCGAAACAATTTAAACTTCTTTGTTTTCTTTTGAAATGATGAGAAACCAATATGGCGGCCGTGATTTATGGATGAGTTTTCAAGTGAATGATTATGTTGGGTTTATCGAGTTTTAATTTGCTACATTTTGAGATTTGAGAAGACGTCTGTTCTTAAACTTCTTCTTGTTTTTTTTTATATTTTTCGATTTTCTCTTTTTAAAAATTGAATATATCCTTGTTAAACAAGTACATATACATCTTCCTACGTTCCCTAAAATAAGCAAATAAATGCTTGTGCTATAGGCGAACGAAATCGGTCGAGGCAGGATTCGAACTCGCGATCACTGGATTACTAGCCCAGCACGCTAACCGTACTGCCATCGACCCATCTAAATATTCATTATATTCGAACGCACTTAAGGTATTTAAAATTATTTTAAAACGTCAAATTAAATCTGAAAATGAAGCAATTCATTTTGAAAAAGTACCTTTAAATCGTGGTCGCCATATTGTTTTCTCATAATTTAAAAAGAAAACAAAGAAGTTTAAATTATTTCGAAATCCCCACCTTTTAATTAGTATGAATCGATATCCATCTTGAAAAATCAAAAAAAGAACAAGAAGAAGTTTAAGAACAGACGTCTTCTTAAATCTCAAAATGTAGCAAATTAAAACTCGATAAACCCAACATAATCATTCACTTTGAAAACTCATGCTTAAATCACGGCCGCCATATTGGTTTCTTATCATTTCAAAAGAAAACAAAGAAGTTTAAATTGTTTCGAAATCTACACCTTCTTATTAGTATGAATCGATATCCATCTCGAAAAATGAAAAAAGAACAAGAAGAAGTCTAAAAACAGATGTCTTCTTATATCTCAAAATATAGCAAATTAGAACTACATAATTACCGCTTATTTTGTAAAATTTCACTGTCGACATATTGGATTTCTCCTAGTATCTTGAAATAAAAAAATAAGGCAATCGGTTCGTCGCCATAAACGAACATTTTTTTATTCACGCAATTTATTTAACTCAAAACGATATCCATCTCAAATTAAAACGAAAAACAAACGAAGCATGTACAATAGACGAACATGTATGAGACGATGCATGAATGTTGACGAGGCGATGAATGTGTGCCAGGATAGAAATATATGGCGTTCGGTTCTCTCTGCCTACCCCGTAAGGGACATTGCGTGATGGTATGTATGTATGTACAAACGAAAAAGAAAGAAAACATTTTCTGATGCTAAAAATAGTTTCCGCACGGTGAATTGTCCATACGGTCAATTGTCCATACGATAAATTGTCCTCACGGTCAATTGTCCGTACGATCAACTGTCCCCACGGCCAATTGTCCTCACGGCCAACTGTCCCCATGGCCAATTGTCCTCACGGCCAACTGTCCCCACGGCCAATTGTCCTCACGGCCAACTGTCCCCACGGCCAACTGTCCTCACGGTCAATTGTCCTCACGATAAATTGTCCATACGGTAAAAAGGGCGTACGGCCAATTTTCCACGGCCAATCGGCTACGGCCAATTGTCCGGGAATCCTTGAATGGCTTTACCAAATATTTTATTTTATTGTATTCAAAGTATTCAAAGAATGACTGGACCAAATTAAACAGGTGAAACAAACTACTATGGTTGCATTGAATAAATAACAAGATTACTATACTTATCTTAATAAATGTTAACTCAAATATATGTAGTAATGCTCCATTATACAGGTGTACAAAAATTGTAAATGAATCTGATGACCTGGACATTTTTCATCTGTCAAGATCAACAATCCTCATGATAAGGTAGAGGTAGTTTTCTCACTTCTTAAAAAAAACTCTTTTGTGACTTTATTTTTGTTTTTTTTTTAAATTTCTTTACTTGTGCTCTTCTTCACACATACCTACACACTATCATCCTCCCTATTTCCTCGTTACTCCGTTTTTTCCCTTATTACTGTTGCAATAAAATAATATGATAATATTTTTACAATATGACACTCAAAGGTGAGTCGAAAGAGGTACTCGTTTTGAATATTTTATCATTAAGGGGGGGTACTGCTGCAACCGTACCTATTTTTCAATTTGATATAACATCATTATTTCTAATCAAAACGTTTTGAAAAAAAATATTTAGATATTTATTTAAATATTTATTTTTTATAATGTTCTGTATAAATTCTAGAAAAATAATGGCATACCCCGATTCTCAACGTTTATCTAATATTTTTAATAAACTATAAAATGTAGATATATATATATATTTTTTAATTAAAGAAGACAAAAATATCTAGAAAAATATGATGTGACGTTGCATTAGCTTCAGGTTTAGTAAATAAACCTAAAAAACATTTATTTTCCATTCAGCGCTATTGCGAAATAATTTATTTTTGTTTATTTACTTAACCTGATGCATTAATGCAATATCACATCATATTTTTCCAGATATTTTGTTCTTCTTTAATATATAAAAAAAACATATTGCTCTATACTTTAATTTTTTTTTAGAAATTTAAGTTAAATGTCAAAAATCGGGGTATGCTTATTATTTTCTTACAAGGATATATACAGAACATAATTTAAAAGTTAAGGTATATTTGTGTGTCTCCAAACTAACTAGGTTATTTTTTCAAAATGATTCGTTTTGTAGTAATGATGCAATTTCAAATTGAAAAAATAGGTACGTTGGCAGCAGTCGCCCTCTTAAATACATTAATGTTTTAAATATTATGTAGTACGTGTATTAACGTTTTACAATAAAAAAAAAGATAATTTTATACATATGTAGTAACCGGCAAACATCTTGAATAATGGCGACGATGGGCAGAACACGTTTTGGGAGTTCTATTTTTTTATTTTTATATGTATGACTTCTCGGGCAACTAACTAAAGGTAATATGTCAAATATTTATTTAACACGCACCCAATATCTAACATGTTGCCACATTCTGGTGACTTACGATGTTAATCGTCTCGCAGATCCAGACTGAAGACAAAATTAAAAACTGTGTCTCCACCGGGATCCGGGAATCGAACCCGGGACCCTTGGATCAGCAGTCAGATATCTAACTAACTGAGCCACGAAGGCCGACAAAACACGACATGGTTTTGTTTGGATGTGGTGGATGCACAAAAAACAAAAACGATGACGCAGAGTAAATACCCGTCACGTAGAACAGGACAGTTAAAGACCACTACTCTTTTGAAATGGTTAAAAAATTTACCTTGGCTCTATTCTAACAGAAAACAATGAAGATCCAACCGAGATTAGAAGAAGGATAACGGCTACCAATAAGATGTATTTCTCGCTGTTATCTATGTTTAAGTCTCGCAGCGCGCACAGGAAAACTAAAATTACCATTTACAATACCGTAAAACTTATTGGTGTGTTGTTGCTAGCACAGAACGGAGAATGTTCTGTGGTTGCCAGGAACTGACCTTAACAGTTATAAAGGCACAAATGTTGGACTCGTTTGAGAGAAAACTCCTGCGGAGAATCTGTGGACCCGTTTTAGAAGGTGGATCATGAAAAATCCAAGGTAATGTTGAATTGTACCTAGCTACGCCCACCTCCACCCATTCCGCATATGGGGACTGAAACGGCCCCTTCACAGAACGCTAGTAAGAATGACAAAGAATGCATGGCACGAAGAGTAGCTCTAGAAGCTCCTCTAGACTCGTGGTCTCGGCACAATTGTGCAAAAAATAACATTCAACGTCGGTGAACATAATAATCACAAACATGGATTGTCGCGAGAGTACTTCAAGCCTGTGACTGTAAAACTGGGCATCAGAGAGTTGACCAAGGACACTCTGGAATTTAATTTTGTTTTTTTTTATTCAGCAGATAGAAGGGCACTATAGCCATGGCAAAACAATTTGAAGGCTGTAAAGTTCTTCTTAGAGACCACTAAATCCGCATGCCCAATGGGACCTTGAAGAGGCCCACGGACTGCCGCGAGGAGCTCCGTTCTGTTGTAGGACACATTTGGGTGAGAGCATTCCCAGAGGATGTGCTCTGAAGTTTGGTCAGGGTGATGGCATAACTGACATGAGGACGAGTTTACAAGGCGGAATCTATGAAGGTAGCTATTAAAGCTGCCGTGTCCTGTAATAAACTGAGATGTCCAGAAATCTGGGACGGCCCAAGATTGACGAAGTCTAGTCCTCACATCAGGGAAAAACAAGAATGTTGTTCGTCCCACGGGGCACGAGCTCCATCGAGCGTGCCAAGAGTCCAGCAGAGCTTCCATGGTGATGCTGTTAATGTTTCTGGGGGAAATAGGGCCTTCGGGGGGATGAAGCCGAATCTCACCAATTTCAGAAGACTTTCGTTTCATCAAATGGTAAGAAGCGCCACGCCTCTGAGTTTCCAAGTCCAACGGAGCCAGTCCCGTAAGAATAGAGAGAGAATCCGTCGCACATGTTCTATAGGCTTTGGATAGGGCCAAGAGTGCGAACCTTTGGCCAGAGAGCAATTTCCTGCGAATGTATTGAAGACTACAAGATTGTGACCAACAACCCGAAGCATAACATGCAATTCCAAGAAAGACTGCATTGTAAAACACCCGTGCTGTGGGGAATTCCAGACCCCAATTGACCCGAGATATATGGGCAACTTTGTAGAAAGCTGTTTTTGCCTTATCAACAGCACTGCTGATATGCTGATTAAAAGACAGCCCCCTCTCCAGAGTAACTCCAAGACATGTAATGTGACTCTTGAACATAATATTAGTTCCCAAGAACTGAATAGTGGGTTGCCTTTTTAAGGTACCTTTTAGCACAATACCAAATGTCTTTGTTGAATTGTACCTACACCATTTATCAGGCCCCATATGTATCTCAACCCATTTAAGGTTGATTAGATTGAGATAGACGGACCATCAAACTGCAAAGAATGCCGGAAACACGGGTCCCCAGAATAATTACTTTATGGACATCCGGGTGGAAAAAAAAGGTTGGCAGATCATGGCTAAGGTGGAAGGATGGTGTGAAAAGGGACCTGGAACAGTTTCTCCAAGTGTTCTATTGGCAGACGGCAACTGGTGATAGGGGACGCTGGAGATGTTTGCTGTGGATGAGGCTTGATTTGGGATATAGCACCATCGAAGAAGTGGTTAATGGGCACGCCATTTCTTTCTTCATCTTCTTTTTGTGCCGCTTCTAGCGGAGGTTGGCGACCATCACACCACATTCATTCGGATCCTGCGCCAACCTAATAAGTGACGCCTAAAATAATTGAACAGAACAGAATATAACAGAATATTTATTTATATATTTATTTTCTCTCAGAAAGCTACAGCTATAATTTATTTATTTTACATTACATTTAAAGAAAATACAAGATAAAAGAAAAATGAAAATTAAAAAGATAGATAAAAAAATAACAAAGATATGCACAAATTTAATACAGTAAACGAGTGTGTTTCAGAATGAGGAGGAGGGATGTTTAGTGAATGAGGAGGGGATTGTTGGATTGTGTATTAGAGTTTAAGAACATCTTTATCTGTTTTTGATAATGTTGTAAAGTGTCATGAAAAATAACTGTAAGTTGTAATGTGTATTATAATCTCGCTGAATTCTAAACATGGGTGAAAAGTATCTGTAATTAGTGTGGCATACTGGTATGTGGAATAAATTTTGTGAGCGGGTTTGTCTATTCGGTACATGGAGTGATACAGTTTTGAGTATATCAGGGGAATCGATCAAGTTATTGCAAATTTAGTATAGTAATATTTGGTCAAAGTAAAGTCTCCTGTCCTGCAATCTATTCATGTTGAAAATTTGTGTTGAACTATTGTAATTACTGTGTTTATTATAAAGGCGTCTCTCTAAGTGTTTCAAGAAGGTTTTTTGAGTGTTCTCTATTTGGTTAATGTACATATATTTTGTAGTATGCGTTCTATATCGGTGTACAGAATTCCAGGCGAGGACGAATGTATGTAACGTATCATATTTTTAATGTATCAATGTTTTTAAATTGTTTACAGCTGCGAATTACGAAACCGAGTATTTGATATGCTTTATTTGTAGGAGTTTGTATGTGTTGTTTGTAAGTTAATTTGGCATCTATTGTGATTCCCAAATCTCTAATGTGTTCGACTTTCTTCAGCTTGGAGTCTTGGAGTTATTTATGGAGTATGGATAGGTTATAGTATTTTTTTGCGCGTTATACATAGTAAAGCACATTTCGATACGTTGATATACAATTTGTTTATGCTACAGAATATAGTTAGATTATTTTATCATTTTGTAATTTATAACAGTCATTTTCATTTTTGATTGATGAGTAAATTTTCATGTCATCTGCGAAACCCGAATAGGATGCAAACTGGAAGCAGTTTTGGATATCGTGTATATATACATATATTAAAAAGGATTGGTCCCAGGTGTGAACCTTGCGGCACACCCGACGGAACGCAAATGAAATTGGATCTGTGATTTCCTACGACTACAGATTGTTGCCTGTTTCTTATATATGAGTCGAACCAACGAAGGATATCACCATGAATTCCCATTTTGTAAAATTTTTGAATAAGTATATCGTGATCGACTCGGTCGAACGCTTTTGAGAATTCCGTGTATATAGTGTGGCGATTGCGCCAATTGCGCCGCGCAGTGCTTCGCTGCGCTGAGTACTTCGGCAGGCGCCATCTTGCCCTGCGCCGTATTCACAGCCCGTCTCCTATTTAAGGGGAAGCACAGCGCGCCCAGACCATTCCGCTTATCCAGATCTCGAAGCTAGGCATCACGCTGCCCGACCGCTCGTCGTCGTTCAAATCGTCCGCGTTTCAAATTTACATTTATATTCATTAAATAATAACTCGACATTTCTGTACCAAGTAATATTAGTAAGCACCAATTGTAATCATCATCTTGATAAATAAAAGAGTAAGTTAAATTTCCTGTTATATCTTTCAATCTGTCAACCATTCCTACCTGAGTAATATTTGATAATAATATTTAATCTATTGTATACGGTATCGCAGTTGCTTGGTCGATCAATCTGTGGCTCAGCTGTAGGGACTATCCGAACAGACGGCCTCCAGGTTCGAACCAAGCGGTTGGGATATCATTTGGGTTGTATGTAGCTAAAGGCGGACAAACAGGTAATACCTACACGTCCAACTGACCGACCTTACCACCTCAATTACAGGCTTGCATATCAGCTCCGGCTGGTATGCAATCGCTTCCAACCAAGTGACCACTCTGGCACTTTAGTAAGCTCTACATACCACAACACTTCCTACCCCAAAACTGGTGACCCGAACGTGTCTGAACATACCTTCTAAACAGTTCCAAAACTGGTGACTCCCGATCGTGTCTCTGAACACCCACCAGCCCAAAACTGGTGACCCGAACGTGTCTGAACATACCTTCTAAACAGTCCCAAAACTGGTGACTCCTGATCGTGTCTCTGAACACCCACCAGTCCAAAACTGGTGATCCGAACGTGTCTCTGAACACACTCATACCTTCAGAAACTGGTAAAATTCCGAAATCGTTTAAAAAAACTCAGGTAATTTTATTTTGTGCTCATAATTTCAATTGTTATACTGTGGTAAAAAAATCTGGTGAGCCTATCACAACCTATTGTGCCTTTTTAACGTAAAATCAGTAGTTTTATTAAACAGAACAATAATATGTGTTCATTAATATACTGCGTAACATTTTACTGCACGACAGAAACAAAGGATTTAACAGGAATTAATACTTGAACAGCGAGGTCTGGATGAACGGAATCACTCGAGCAGGTAACACATATATTACAAGCTAATATATTAAATACATTTGTCTTATAATTTGTCAAAAATTAATTACAAATGTACCCGCTCAAAAAACGTTCAAAAACGCTCACACGCCAATTCCACCAAAATTAACATATTTACAATTGTTTAATATATAACTAACATGTACTTTATATTTTTTCATGACTGACGAGACGCAAAAATAATCCAGACGGAACAATTAAAAAAGAAGCTGCCTAAAAAAAAAACCAAAAGTACCAGAAAATAAATAAATACATACAAAGGACGAAGGTATAAAAATCTAAAGCAAAAAGCCAGAGAACCAAAACGCCGAATAGAGGTATAAAAATTATAATATTATTAAAAAACCTAAAGTCATTCTAAAAGCCTAAAGTCATTATAAATATTTTATTTTGTTCATAATTGATAAAACTCAAAAAAAATTAAAAATAAATTTCATAGAAATTCATAAAATATTTATTTTTGCTAAATATCGTAATACGTAAAAATTAAAAAATTATCAATAAAAAATACATATTACATTCCCAAATAAAACCATTATCATAAAAACTAAAAATTAGAAACATATAGTTATATAATTATTATATTCGTAAAACGCATATTTTTATGTAAAAATTCAGTAAACCAAATATATGTTTAAGAATGTTACACCGTGTCCATCGGTAATAAAAAAGGAGGTAAACGAACTTCAAACAAAAGGCTCGCTGAATGAACTCGTATAACCCCTATATAACAGCGATAACGGTCAGGTCAATACCCCATTTACAAAAGTGAAAGTTAGCATAATGATATTTAAAACATCGATCGCAAAAATAAAATTTTACATCGCCTAAATAAAAATAGAATTCAACAAATAATTTAACAACGCAAGGCACAAATAATAAAATACATTAAATATTTAAATAAATTAGATACATCGTTTCTAAACATAATTATAGGAATAAAACAATTGTATACAATTACAATTAAATAAAATAAACTACGTACGCAAACGAACATTATAAAATATTTTTAAAAAATATTTTTTCGAAATAATTGTTTGAAAATAAACTAAACTAATGCTTCTAAAACTATAATATTAAAATATTATTCTAAAAAATAAACTCCAACAAGCATACGATACGGAAGTTTAAAACTATTACTATAATATAGAAAGCAAATTTAAACAATAACGAACTACAAATAAACATTGTTTTTAAATACAATCGAAAATAAATAAAAATAAAAAGCCGTGATACATCGAGCAGCTACAAATAGCTAAAACATTATAAAATATTTACAAAATATTATACTTAATATTTTACTTTATTTTTTATAAAAAAACACTACAACTATAAAACCATGATCGAACAATAAAAATAATACGATACGATAGCGAATACGTTCCAGAATATAGAAACATTGAAACTATAATATACGGTAGTAAAAATACCTAACCATAATCAAACATTAAAACCTTATTATATATTAACTATATAATACAGCTACAAACTGGTACTATAAACTAAACTATATTATATTAACTATGTAATACTACAAAAAGTATTATAAAACATTAAAATTATAAAACATTGAAACATGGCATACATAATAATAATAAATATTATAAACATACTCGTATATTAAATTTTAAAAAAAAACATTGTACAACACAATACGAAACAAACAAATAACATTATATGGCATCATAATACAATACTTTAGCAACGAGTAAACAAATACTTATAAATCAAATCAAATGGAACTTATAATACTTATAAATACTTATAACCAAATGGAACTTGCAAATTATAAAAAAACATTTTATACCTATCAATCATCGCAAGTACAAACATTTACATTGTATAATTCTATTGTATAATTTTAAAATTTCAAATTGAGCATCAAAGACATCAACAAGAATCATCTGGACGACTTCATACAGCAACTAGCTGCCCCCGCATTCAACCGCATCACTACATAGAAGAAAAAATTATTTATGATGAATCACATCATCATCATCATCTGGACGACTTCATACAGAAACTAGCTGCCCCCGCATTCTACCGCATCACTACCGGGAAGAAATTAATTATGGAGGAACCACTGCATCTTCACATAATACCAGCATTCAACCGGAGCATCGCTGAGGATCATCATTGGTACCGCCAGTACTCACTGCTCAACACCGCTGAAGAACCAGCAACGTTTGCCTTTTGAGAACATCTCCGTGCCAGCATCACACATACACTTACTACAAGAGCACGCAAAGTCTTCCTCAAGTCATCGCCATCATTGCTCTGACGAGGAACGATTTTGTTGGACATACAACGTCTCTTCCTTCATGGCCTGCACGCAAAGAGCTAATGTCAACCTCCTTGCGACGCATGAAGAAACGAAGCTGCTCAACATTTACGTGTCACCGCCCTGAGGAGTTCACATCACATCCTCCGGTTTCACGAAATGTACCCAGGTTACACTGAAGTCCCATGCACTTCAAAGCCGTCAACATGGCGCACCGCAAATACCTACAGGTTACACTGAAGTCCCATGCACTTCAAAGCCGTCAACATGGCGCACCGCAAAACCCTACAGGCTACACTGGATACTCTACATCCAAAGCTGTCTCCTGACGACACGCCGAAAACCACAAGACACCCTCGTGCTTCGCCCTTGCCGGCACACGAGGCAGCTGTCCAATATTTATATATAAGCATACACACGCTGAGCACACTGCAAACCATTTCGCCTAGCTGGATAAATACCTACTTCAGGAAGATATTCCCGAAAAGTCGAAGCATCCACGCATACAACTGCATCAATTTTCTACATACATAACACATCTACTTCATCCTGAACAAAAAATAGAACTTCTACACTTCATAACAGAAAACTGGGGACCATTCACAATTAATGGTACACTACGAAGTCGCAATCAACAACACCCAACAAGCTATACCACTGAGGAACACATAAGGATGTCCAGCCAGCACACGCAGGACGACACTCCTCCATTCACCTCAATAGCAGAGCAACCACACGCCATCACAAGAGCAGCAAATCATACTAGCAGCAGATATTTTTAAAAGATAAGTAACTTCATACTTTGTACAAAAACAAATTTATACTTATAATATGATTAACTTTATATACATATGTATAGATTAAGTTGTATTTAAATAATTACATTACTGTGTATTAGAAAAGACTACTTTTCATATAGAAATTCATTACATAACATGTACATAGCGGTTCAAAAGAAAACCCTATACAAAATAACATAACAAATCAAATGCTTTAAAAATTTTTTTTATCTTTCACAGAACGCAATGTAAGGACTTTGAACTTCGAGGAGGGGTCGTGTTTCGTCTAAGCGACTGCCAGCGGGGTCTGTGGCGATTGCGCCAATTGCGCCGCGCAGTGCTTCGCTGCGCTGAGTACTTCGGCAGGCGCCATCTTGCCCTGCGCCGTATTCACAGCCCGTCTCCTATTTAAGGGGAAGCACAGCGCGCCCAGACCATTCCGCTTATCCAGATCTCGAAGCTAGGCATCACGCTGCCCGACCGCTCGTCGTCGTTCAAATCGTCCGCGTTTCAAATTTACATTTATATTCATTAAATAATAACTCGACATTTCTGTACCAAGTAATATTAGTAAGCACCAATTGTAATCATCATCTTGATAAATAAAAGAGTAAGTTAAATTTCCTGTTATATCTTTCAATCTGTCAACCATTCCTACCTGAGTAATATTTGATAATAATATTTAATCTATTGTATACGGTATCGCAGTTGCTTGGTCGATCAATCTGTGGCTCAGCTGTAGGGACTATCCGAACAGACGGCCTCCAGGTTCGAACCAAGCGGTTGGGATATCATTTGGGTTGTATGTAGCTAAAGGCGGACAAACAGGTAATACCTACACGTCCAACTGACCGACCTTACCACCTCAATTACAGGCTTGCATATCAGCTCCGGCTGGTATGCAATCGCTTCCAACCAAGTGACCACTCTGGCACTTTAGTAAGCTCTACATACCACAACACTTCTTACCCCAAAATAGTATCAACTTGCAAATGCTTATTCATTTTATCTGTGAGATATTCAGTGAAAATTAAAAAAATAGTAAGAAAGTATCTCTTTTTTAAAAATCCATGCTGGTGATTGCTTATTTGGGGAATTATGACAGAATAGGTGTGATCCAATACAATTTTTTAAAATTTTTTCCAACTGTCGATTCGTTCATGAGAATTCAATTCTCTGAATGAATCGACATTATTAAGCCAAGATGCGTGTACGAAGGAAAATTTTGTGTGGCGTAGTGGACTTTTTGCATACTAATAACACCAACTAGAGGCCTCGCAGCATATATGTTCCCATACATGGATTTACTCAGAATTCGGAGTAGAAAATTTTATGTGAGTTTTGTGTGTGTGTGTGTGTGTGTGTTTGTGTGTGTGTGTGTGTGTCTGTGTGTGTGTCTGTGTGAGGGTGTGTCTGTGTGAGGGTGTGTCTGTGTGTGTGTGGGTGTGTGTGTGTCCCTTATAACTTTTGATCCGCTCAATTAACAGAGCCCAAATTTTCAGAATATATTAACAGTTATAGGCCTACAAAACTTTTATACTCAGAATTGTGAATTTTTGTTTCAGTCAGGGGTTATCAAATTTTGAATTTTTACTTTATTTTTCCATATATCTCAGAAACCGTAAAAGCTAGAACGCTGAAAATTGGTATAAACATAGACAAATACAAAATCTCAAAATGGTTTTTTTTTTAAAAAAATTCCAGGGTTTCTCAAACATTTTTTATTAAGAAAAATATTTTTTTTATGATAAATTTATGAGTTTAAAACTGCCTATATTTCTATTTTTTTTAAAAATATCGAAAAAAGCCGAAACACTCCAACTACTTAGATAATTTAATTTTCGGACGGAACTGAACTGAACTGAACTGAACGAAACGGAACGGAACGGAACGGAACGGAACGGAACGGAACGGAACGGAACGGAACGGAACGAAACGAAACGATACGAAACGAAACGAAACGAAACGAAACGAAACGAAACGAAACGAAACGTAACGAAACGAAACGAAACGAAACGAAACGAAATGATAGCGATCCATCTGTCGATAGCGATAGTATGTATGTACATATAGTTGAAGAATAAGTACCAAACTATAAAACCATAAATCCAAATTATTGAATATTTTAAGGTATTTTGTTTTCTATACAACACATGTAGGTATGATAGTATGGAGGTCAGTCCTTTTTTCCTACCCAGAATATGAAAACAGCATGATGGTGTGTACATATGTATGATTATAAATATTTAAATCTATTTTCCAACTGTCGATTTGTAACATATTGACAAGGTTTCAAGCCAGGATACGCGAGATTTGTGTGTAGGGTCTACATTTTTCATGGCTTTTCCAACTTTAGGATTTACTCAGAATTCGGAGTAGAACATTTCGTGCGTCTGTCTGTCTGTCTATCCGTCCCCCTATTATGTACTTTTAACTTTTAATCCGCTCAATTTACAGAGCCCATAATTTCAGAATATATAAATAGTTATAGGCCTACAAAACTTTTATACTCACAATTTTGAATTTTTGTTTCAGTCAGGGGTTATCCACTTTTGAAATTTTACTTTGTTTTTCCATATATTTCAGAAACCATAAAAGATATAATGGCTAAAACGCTAAAAATTAGTATTCCAAATTTAAATTTAAATTCCAAAGTTTTTCAAACATTTTTTACTAAGAAAAATATTTTTTTATGATAAATTTATGTGTTTAGCTGCCTATATTTCCAAAGTTTTTTAAAATATCGAAAAGAGTCCACACACCCCAACTAGATAATTTAATTTTCTATAAAAAATATTAAAATTTTAGTAGTAGGTACATCTTAAATCTTTTTTACATTTTTTATAAAAGTTGAATTTAATAACGACATCGCTTCATACAATTTGTATGGCAGTTGCCCATACACAATTTATTTATTTATTTATTTTATTTATCACACCATTTTTAAAATGACAAAAATAAGTAGATTACTTCTGCCCAACTAGGAAATCCTGTTCTAGTGCTAGCAGTTTACAATTTATATTGACACTTATATGCAATTATGAACCAGGTGAATTTTCCCGTTCCACACTAAATATGTATACAATCTCAACTTTCTGCAATCACAATCATTACCACAACAAACATATAGGCTCACACAAAACAAATCAACCAGACCCCAATGTTCGCCATAATACCTGTCATAAATCCAATCTCTGACGCGAATTTTATTTCAGAGCCATAGAAAGAGACTAGTTAACTATGTTGGTGTAATTAATATGAATCACATGGTTCCCAAATCTAATCAAATATTTTTATGTGTTACTCAAAGAGCATCGCGAACACAATAGGCATAGTTACAAATGTTGTTAATAATTTTAATTTTGAATTATTTAAGTAGTTATTGTTGAATACTAAGTATTTGTGTTATATCTAAGAAGACTTAATAATTTGATACTTCATCTCCAAACATACATAAATACATACATCATGCTGTTTTCATATTCTGGGTAGGAAAAAAGGACTGACCTCCATACTATCCTATCTTGACATACATACCTACATGTGTTGTATAGAAAACAAAATATCTTAAAATATACAATAATTTGGATATATTGGTTTATAGTTTGGTACTTATTCTTCAACTATACATACTATCGCTATCGACAGTTGGAACTCATGTGCTACATGCAACTAGTATATTTAAAAATTTTCGTAATATTAAAAACGCACGGCAATATAAAAAAAAACAACTGTGGTAATATCAAACCTTCCATTTCTTTTCATTAACGAACGGTTAGTCGGTGGTGGGACCGTCGCCGTCGGTAAAGGCCATATAGGTATAATTTTACTAAAATTTAACTAATGGATTGTAATAAGACTTAAAAACAATAAATTGTATCGAATCTCGGTTTATTTGGTCTGAAAATTTACCGAAAAATTTACTTATTACACTGCAAAATAGATGTCAGGTTAAGTTTAGTATGTAGTTATTCTCGCGATTCAAATGTTAGTTTCTACTTAGGCTCGCCATATACAAAATAGTTTGTCTATCGGTTCATAGATATCAGTATTTGCAATATAGTGGTAGCCGAATAAATAAAGTAGTAACTTATTAACGAATTTTCATCTTGGTGGGGGCAGCTTGCATTTGCCGACAATTATAGCTAATATAACAATTTTTCAATTAATACTAGTCAGTTAGTTAATATTCAGACCATGAGCCATACTTTCCTTTTTCCACCTGATCGAGAAGCTGCTTCGTGTTGGCTTTATGAAAAGCGACGCGACCGCGACGGTTACAATTTCAGCGAAGAGAATATTCGAGATTTTTTCGCCTCCCACACTATAATCGTCTCCTTAATAAATTGTCTTTCTGGGCAATATATTCTCTGTAAATATCATTATGTAGGTACTATTTAAAAAAAATATTGACTCGTTTATGAGTTTTGGGGGAGAGAACACATCCTTGGCGGATGACTTCTGTATTAGATACAAACCTCTCCGATGGACTGACCTTGTCAAGTTCATGACCGGATTTTCACTTTCCTCTCATCTCGTGAGTGAGTTTTAAAGCAATACTCCAAGGAAGAAAAAAAATGCGATGCTAGAGACATGTCATTTATTTGTTTTACCATTATGCTTTTCATTAATCTACTTTCTTCTTCTTCGTTAGCCTTCCCTCTACTGTTACATATTTAGGCCTTTTCTCATTACTATCTGTCACGAGCTTTTCTCGTCCACTATCTTCTTGCGTTGGAATGAGGTCATCTTTTCTATTGGCGTCCTATCGCTCGTTTTTTATCTCATGACCACCATTTCAAAACTCTTTAAATATTGTTAATTGTTTCTATCTTGCCACATTCCCCGCTCATTTCCATTTCAGCCTAGCAATACGGTCCATAATGTCCACTTTAGTTTATGTAAATCTATAATACTTAAGTAGGTACTTACTATTTTTACATTCTGTTCTACAGTAAATTGTTTTATTCCATTCTATCGACTTCCGACTTGGGATTAGTTTTAAAAATACAAATAATTTGTTTTATTGGCATATACCTAATGCCTACAGATTAATTAAAAAAATATGCAAATCATTACTATTGTATTATTTAGCGGTGAAGAACTTACACAACTCCAAGTACTAAAGTCGAACAAATATTTTTTTTCATTTTTATCACGTCAATTGCTTCTAAAGTACGAAAAAAGATAGATTTAATTGAGATTTTAGATTTTAACCCATTTAAGCCTAGTGATCCGATTTTGTAACACTAGACTCGTTGCAGATTTTTCTTTTTTACTTGTTAATATCAACAACACATGACGTTAGAAGTATCAAGTGGGTGATAGTGTTAGTGTACCTTGCTTTTGGTTAGTATTTGAACGTGCATAGACCTGTAATGACGTCACAATATATTTAAAAACATTGACGTATAATATTGGACGATTTCAGCAACGTATTTTCCAACTTAGGTAATTATTACTTTTGCTCTTTTGGTCCTATGAATACAATTTTTGCTATTACTAATCTACTTTATATACGCTACCGTGTTATAGTCACAATATACAGAAATTATTGATATTGTCGTTATTATGGGTTTATAAAGTTGGGTGTTCCGATTTTAAAACACTAGGCTTATACATATCACATTCAATGCTGCACGGTAGTGAAGAAAGTTTAGATTGATGTTTATTTATTTTTCTATTTTAGTTACAAGTTTATTATATTTAACAAAATATAACTTATATATAATATCAAATAAAATAATAAATATAGTAAAGTACTAAATTTAAAACATTCATACGTCGAAGAGCTGTTTATTTATTTTAAGTTAAAACAGGCCTTCTCCAAGATGTCGAAGGGCTTATCGTTATATGAAATTGTGGAAATGCTAGAAACAGAAAATAATATTAGAACAAGGGCTATAATTATCGAACAGCCTGAAAACGCAACAGCGCCAATTTCAGATGAAGATTCTGGAGACGAAGAGGGTGGAACGATAAATAATCTACCAGGTTCTTTGAAAAAAATGCTAAATATCAAGCATCAATACGAGGAAAGAAATGGTATTCGAGCCCTTTGTTCTTCTGTTTCGAATTAATTTTACTAAATGCTTGGCAATTACACAAAACATTTGAGGAAAAACCTTTAGATCTTTTGGAGTTTCGTCGCCGTATAGCGTCTAATTATCTGGAGACCTACGGTCATCCTGCAGAGACTGGAAGAAAGGGAAGACCATCTCAGAAGTGCAATATGGGTTCAAGATATGATGGTCTGAATCATAATACAGTAAACCAAAATAAGCAAACACGTTGCCGTCAATGCCATAAAAACACATTTAAATGTGAAAAATGTAATGTTGCCTTGCATGTCAAATGTGCAATCATATATCATCATAAGTAGTTTTTTTAATAGTAGGTAATTTTTGTAGTACCTAGTAAAAATAATGCTAAGAAAATAATATTTTATAGTAATAATATTTTAATAATAATATTTTTATAGTATCTAGTAGTAGTCACCAAATAATTATGAAAAAACAGTATATTCTTCTAATGTCATAAAAATGTAGTCCATGTGCCTAGTGATCCGATTTCGGAACACCTTATTTCTCAAAAACTAGAAACAATAAAAAAAAGTTACCTAAAAATATTTTTTTTTACACCATTTCATGTAACATATATGAATTTCAGGAAAAAAATCGCAAAAAAAAACCTTAGGTCTAAATGGGTTAATTTAGATATTCCTCCAAGCTTAGTTAGATTTACTATAGACATCTAGCGGTACTTTTATAGTAGGTGCTTTCATATTTTACCGACAGGTGTATGATGTTTCTTAAACCACTGCTTGCTTTAAAACTCAAACATTTACACAACCGTACAGAACATGCCTAAATAGTATTGTCGTTCTCCGATAGATGGCGTGCTAACTAATTTTATATTTCATGTTTTCCGTTCATACAAAATAATTTTTGTTTAAATAATAATAGGAAATCGGGACTTAATACAGAACCTGTATTTTGAGCTAACTACAAAGGTAGGTATTAAAAAGACTGCATTACATTAGGTACAATGTTTTATTATATTTTATAGTATTCACATTTTATTCTGTAATTTTCAACCATACAGTGGATACATACGAGTAGGTATATCAATATATTTTCAGCTTACCCAATACCAGCAACTTATGAAACAAAAACATAATATTTTTACTAAAATGATTATGTATAAAATTGAACACAATAAGGATGGCGTTAACAAATATTTACTAAACAATAATTTTATATGGTTCCATAAGAAGTCATTTGTATATAGTTCTTAATTTATTTACTTACAATAAATGTTTGCACATCTTCGTAAAAATTATTAGGTACTATTATCACAATATTTTAAGAAAAGAAAACAATGTTAAATATAATATTACTTCAAAACATTCCAAAAAAAATATCACATTAAAAATATATGCTTTTTGTTTTTGGCTTCACATTGTTTATTTAATTAATTTGTATTAAATATATCGGAAGGGTTTTGAATTGTAGAAATTAAATTATATTAAATTACGTAATATAATGTAAAAAAAACATCATAATTAAAAAAAATATTTACTGAATATTTATGACATCAACATTTTTACTGAATCGTATACATATTGTCTAAAAACAAAAATAATATTATATATTTTTTATGAATCTTCAACAATATTAATTTATTAAGTAATATTTTTTTTAACATTCACATTAATAGGTATATTTATTTACAAAATGTTTAATTCGAATAATATTATATTTTTAGATAGGTATGCCTATATATTATAATTACATCAGTATTTTATTAAGTATTGTACAATTTTTAACATGTTATAATTTATGTTATGTACAATGATTTATATATACAGGTTTATAGATGTAGGTACATAGAAATATATTTCGTGGAGGTAAATTATAGGGGTAGGTATACATTTTTTTTTATATAAAACCCATTTTTATAGAATTTATTATTTTTTTAGAATAAAAAATAAACATGAAAACGACAACTGCGTGGCAGAATATAATTGATTTGAAATTTACCAATATTTTGGATTTAGTTGTAGGTACCGAAAGTGTTATTATTTCAAGTAGCGTCTAGCCCCTGAGTTTCTTTTCTGCATTCTTAGGTTAGGTTTAAGTTTGGGTATAATAATAATAGCGTCTCGCGTGAGCGAGTTGCTTTATAAATTGAATTATAAATTATTATAAATTAAATATATAATATTCTTTTAATTTTTCGCATTTAATATAAAATTTCACAGCTCATTTGACTTAATACTACGAGATCTCAACCAATCAGAGAGCCAACCGGAAACAGAATGCAAACGGGTAGATTCAGATTGTAGACTCTAGTATTATTTCAGACATTTTTTTGTAGATTAACTGGTAGGTAGCTAGGCTTTTTAAAAAAGGTGTTTTGTATGTTAAAATGTAGGTTTATAAAAAAAGTTAATAAGTGGTTGCTTAAATATTTTCCATGATACCCTCCATATTTTTGACTTAATTATCAAATATCATTAAATAACATTTGTATAATTGTGAAAATTTATTTTACCCTCTCGTTTTTATGGGATTTTATGTACCTACATGATTAATAAAAACGTGTTAATAAAACAAACAGTCAACAATGTATAATTATAAAATATGTGAATTGGTAAGGTATGTACCTAATCAATATATACAAATTATGTTATGTGGATATTTCTTACACTATCTATTTTTAGTGTTTTACACTTCATAAGAATGCCAATAGAATCAAAAATAACAAATTTTAAAAGTTTTATTAAAAGAGACAATACGTATAAGTAATGTTTAAAATAAGAAACGATATTTTATGGACTTATAATTTGTTTTGTACATGAGTCTTATTAGATTTTATTTGTATAAAATACACAATATACAAAACTCTAATCTTATTAAGTATAGGTATATGTATATTCAGCGATAATTAATTAAAATTTTATATTATTTATAGGTATTAATATAATACAAACAGGTGTAGGTACAAAAAGTGAGGTGACTGATTCATGTTGAATAAATTCTATAGAATCAACAGTTAATAAAACACATGAACCCTGTCACAATAATCTAATATTAGGTTTCTTCTATGTCGTTATCTGTTTGTCTATAAATTTCAGCAAGTTTCCCAAAGTGCGAACCCCAACTATCGAGATACCTGTAATCTTGTCTTTCATCGTCAGTACCTGTAAAATACAATTAATTATTCAGATAATTTATATAAATAAATCAGAAAGGCCGACCCCAATACATATATGGGAGAAAGAAAAATATTAATTTGTTTATGATAAATTCTATGTATATACAATAATAGAGTAAGTACAATTAATTCAATATAACAATAAAATAAATATTATAATGGAATTTATAACCTCACTAGGTGAAGCCTGTTCCGAGGTAATTGGTACTAAAAATAATTATGAAATACATTTTTGCTACATAAATTTTCATTAGTATAAAATTAATATAAAAAAGTATAAAAATATACATAATGAACGATAAATAACTGAACAAGTGGACCAAAAAACAAGTTTATTTATGAGTGTGAGGTTGTGTTTGTATGTGTAAGAGGACAATATGGGGTTATGTGAAATAAAGGATGTATGATGGCGAAAAAAATAATCTCTTTTGGAGTGGAAAAATCATCTTAGAACAAACGTCAATTCTTTCTCTGACACTTCCCCTCTCCGAATCAACCAATCAGTAACCAGCTTTCCAAAATTATGTCCACTCGGCTTGACTTAGATATCAGAATTATTTTTTTGGGTGCTAAAAATGTGTAGTGTCTCTGTACAAAAGTAGTCTGTGTATGTGTCGGTTGCAGCAAATGTCTATTTCGTGTATTGAAAGTCAGGGTAGGTATATTGTGGTATATTTTATTCAGGGTATATTTTGCTAATAAATTAATTAAATTAGAATTTTCCTTCAAATCATCATGGTATTATTGTAATAAAATTTATTTATGACCATGATCATGATTCGTGATCTACCTTACCTACTCAATAAAGAAAAATAGGTAGGTACCTACTTATTTTGTTTTACTCTTTTAATTCATGATTTTAACCCTTTGAACGCGTAAATCGACTAAAGTCGCCCGAATTTTTTCCCCTTTCGACGCGTAAATCGACTATAGTCCATGGCTTGTAAAAAACATTTGTATACGAAAAAAATATAAAAAAAAATTAAATTAAATTTTTTGAGCCCCCCTCTCCTCAAAGGAATTTTATATAATACTTTATTTTTTATTGAAATTTGCATTTTTCTGATCAAATTTTGCTTTTTGATTAACGCGTTCAATGGGTTAAATGTTAAAATATAAACTCATCGATGTTTAGGTAAATAAATAAAATAAAATATATTACAAACACAATCATTATTATTTACATATATTCTTTATATATTTTTGAAATTCAATTCAAAAATTCTCAATTTTTACATGTTTTTTTTTATCTACAAATTATGTCAATAATTCTATTAGGTATGTAAAATGCCATTATATTTTGACATAAATAAATATTAATATTTTAAATTTTCAACATATCTTATAAATTTATTTCGTGAAACATTCATGACTGTATCGATTGTATTGTTTCCAAACAATAAATTCTAACCTGATGCTATGGAACTTAACGATCCAGCTATACTTCCTCCCCCTTCAAATGCATAGTTTCTTAGATCGTCAAACGGTGGAGCATTTGGATCATTGTCCGCCAGCTTTTTATGATCATCTAGAATACCTCTGGCATTTGGCTCTTTGCCTGCTGCAAGTGCTGGAACTGTAAATATATTTATTGTAAATCTCAGTTTGAAGACATTATTATACTATATATTTTATATACAAACTTTTTATTTGAAATGCAAGGGTAGAGATTAAAGGAAATGTGTAAATATTTACTCGATGTGAATGTTGTTGCTTTATCAAATAATATAACGAAACAATTTGCAAACTAAGCATTTCGATCGCTTATAGCACAAGCTTACTTAGGAATGTATTTCATAAGGATGTATTCATTCTTTTAAATGTTGCTGCCATTGATATATTATGTACACTGTACCTACAGTGTAAAATTACGAAAAAAGTGCAAAATCTTTTAACACTTTCTTTCACCCTGCGTAATTGGCAGTTTGATGACAAATGACAATTATTTCCTAAACAGTGTTTCCAGCCCAAAGAAGCAATAATTATTGTGTGAGAAATGAGAAATGCGTGAGAGATGAATGACTCAGGCAATTCGACGAATATGTCTATCTGGGAAGTATATTCGAACGGAATGGACGGCTTGATAATGACATCGAAAGAAGAGTTATTGCAGAAAACAGAGTGAATGGAGCACTTATAACTACCAGTTTTGAATGATCGCAACATATCAAAAGATGTCAAAGTTGCCATTTATAACGCAATCGTAGTGCCAACCCTGACGTATGCAAGTGAGATCTGGAAATGAGAGAAGTCGCACGAAAGCAGAATAAATGCAGTTGAAATGAGGTCGCTTAGAAAAATTTGTAACAGAATGACGTATGACAGAGTACGAAATATAGACACAAGGAAAAAATGTAAGATAAAGATAGATGTAATGAAGAGAATGAAAGTTAACACATTGAGATGGTTTGGCCACTTGTGAAGAATGAATAACGAAGAAAATATACAAAGCTGACCGGAACGAAATGAGAGGTTGGGAGCGCCCAGTAAAATGTTGGCACGACCATGTATTGTGAAAGATATTCTGAAAGAAGGAAATGTAAAAAGCGTGAACAACATAGGTACATGTATGTATAAGACGAGGTATGAATGTTGATGAGGGGATGAATGTGTGTCAAGATAGAAAAATGTGGCTGTCGGTTCTCTCTGCCTACCCCGTGAGGGACATAGCGGGATGGTTTATATGTATGTAAGATACGAAAAAAACGTATCTTTTAATTTAAAAATAATTGATCAAATAAGAATGACCCGGGTTCTTTAAATTAAAATACCTGAATCAAAAATTATGTAGGTCCATAATATATGTCTATGATATAAACATAATCTTAATAAAGTTTTTAGGTGTATAAATCATTCACATTGATAATAAATTGTTTTGTTATATTATTAAAATATTTAGGTAAGTACCTAAATTATCATAATTATGCGGTAAAAATCAATGAAATATAATAATTGTTGGTAGGTATTATTTTCAAACTATCAGCCAATAAAAAAGTATTTAGGTGTAAACTAATATAAAACCATTACTCTTTGTTCAATCAATAAACAAAAGTGCGTTTGAATATAATATGTAAGATATTCTTTATTAGAATAATGTGATATGTAAGTTACTACAATTATAAAAGTTACATGGGATCTTCATTGGCTGATGTGATGGAGGTGGATCTCCAACTGGAATTTGAATAGTTTTAATATCAAAAGCAGTCATATCATCCTCACCGCCCCCTTCATCATCGTAACTGATGATGTTTTCCCGAACATCCTCATCTGGACACGGATACTTGATGTGGGTCTGTCTTCTTCTATTGTGGACCACCATGATAACAATAAATACTGAAATATAAACAACAAATTATTATTACCAAATATTTAATATAAGTACTTCTATAAATAATAATAATAAATAAATTTGGATTATTTTTATAGCGCCGTTTTTGTGATAACCTCACCTCAAGGGCGCTTTGAATATATTAGGGGTTATTGTAAGACTCGTGAGAAGAAGTGAGTTTTTAGGTGTTTCCTGAATAGTGCTAAGTTGTCTATTTGCCTCAGTTCAGGTGGTAGTTTATTCCACGAGGCTGGTCCAGCCACAGCAAAAGCACGATCACCGAAGGATGAAGTGTTGACTCTATTTATTTCAGTCAACTTGCCAATCACGGATGTGGTGGCTGACCGAAGTGTTTGTTGTCGCTCGTTTACGGTGAGAGGGATGCAGAAGTCTGAAAGATACGTGGGAGCCATGCCATGGATCGCTTTGAAAGTCAACAAACATAATTTGTACTTGATTCTCTCTGGCACTTTAAGCCAGTGAAGATAAAAACAGAGAAACTTTCTATATTTTAGCAAATCAAATAGGTATCTATTTTAAAAAAAACCGCCTAATGCACTATGAAGTTACGTGTTAGTAAGGGTAACTATAGCGTGCGTTAAAAATGGTTTATACGTGATTTAAATTATCGGAAATCCAAAATTTGTTGATTTTTTTGCATTTCAAGAACAAACCCTGCTTGAAATGAAAAAAAAATATATAGGTCATTCACTTTGATTTTATGCACTCTTTAAGCATATAAAATATTTATTTCTCTACGACACATGGTTATAGGGTAATTTTAAAAAAATGCTGTGAAAAAGGATATTTTCAATATTTATTTTAAGGGAATTTATGCTGAATTCTTATATTGTGTGACAAACATCCACTATAGAAATGTTGAAAACTTTGGTATTTTTTCTTGGAAACACACTGTTTAACACATTTGAGGAATTTGATTTGAAATTGGGGTGTTTAGGCTTATATGCACTCTTAATGGTCATAGTGCCTATACAAATTGTCCATTGATTTGTTTACGGTTTTACATCTACATTTATGAAAAAAAAAGTTTTTTATCAAGTATTTATGTACAGTATGCGCTCCTAAACCTTTCATCCGGTTGCATTCAGTTCTTTATTCGGGTAGTCTTCTGTTGTTGGGTATTCCTGTCTTAACGATTGACCTTGTTTAAATTATTTATTAATTTGTCTATTTTATATGACTGAATGTTTCTTTCTCAAAACGGAAGGACGAAGTCAGTTAAAAATTAATTTATTAAATATGTACCTAGTCAATATAATTGATTAATTATATTTCAATAGAAATGAAGCAGGGATATATCTTATGAGAAAGAGAGGAAGTCGGGTATTTGACCTTTTGTTTGTAGCTTTACGTGGTCACTTATTGCGCAAGGTTCATGAATTATTTATTTCACTTCTCACAATAATCGCAAGTTTACTAGCTAGCTCCGTCCAATGAAATTGCAGTTCAGAACGTGCTTCCATATGCATAACCACCTTTTACTAACTCTTGATGTTCGAAATCAAATTACATGAAAAAATTTTAGTTCGGAACCATATTATATCTGACATAATGAGGTATTACAATTCCAAGAGTTGATTGAATAACTTATTATTTTTCAAAAAAATTACCCAGATTACAGATTGACATACGCGTATTATTTTAAGAACAGTTTTATTTTAAGGACAATATCATATGGGCTCTAAAAAGATTTAATATAGGTGCCATTCCTATTCAATTATAATAAAATATACCAATATATAGGTACTACTTGATTTTGCAAATTTTCTCCAGTTGAGTGTATAGTAGTCATAGATAATGGAAATAATAATTATAATGAAATTACAGACGATTTTAACTATATAAATTCTGGAAATCATTATAATTCAATTGAATTGGTTTTAAAACTTACTAAAAATAATTGTAAGGCATACAACTATTGCCGCCAAAGCACCCATTCCAAGTTTAAGGGTTTGTTCTTCCTGCATCAATTCACAATTTTCTCCCCAAAATCCATCAGGACATATGCAGCGGTATCGTAACTTTGGTTCTTGGTTGATACATTTACCACCATTCAAACATGGCTGCTCTAAGCATTCGTTTCTATCTGTACAACCTTTGCCGTCTGGCGACATTACTCTTCCAGCTCCACAACTAAAATAAAGGATAAACATTATTTTATACAGAAACATAAAACTGAATTAAATAATTCAATTTCAAATAGAACACAAAGTATTTTATGGCTTTTGGAATAGAAATAGGTAGACAGATTTTTTTTCTTTGAAACACGTAAAATGCAATAAGGTGACATAGATTTTTACTGCAATATTGCTCTCCTATCTTGCAATTGTATTATGCATTTCAATAGTAATCTATACATAAATTATATTTAATCGTACAAGTATATATGTATAATGTATGCGTAATCAAACACAATTTTATGATATGTATGTACTTATTTTATAGAAATGTTAAAAATTGTGATTACGTACGTGCATTCATATTCATTCCAAAGATCGACACATTCAAATGGTTCGGGACAACTGATACTGATGCAAGGGCTGTTTGATGAACATCCTTTTTCTAAATTTCTAGCCATTGTTGCTTGCCCCCATTGCGATCCATTCATTGCTGGTGGTAACGGTAAATGTTTGCCTTCAAATCGGATATCGTCGATACACCCTTTTTGGAAATCAGTGTTGACTTCAAATGTGCGCACACCAGTATATTCAGGTTTTCCACCAGCATAGACTCCTTCTTGTTTGTCAACAATTAACCATTGATGTCCTTCAAAGGAAAAGGTTTCATTGAAGCGTTTACCTTCACCCCCATCCAGTTCTAATGTAGCAGCACTTCCATACCGGTTGACTTTCACAACATGCCATTGACCATCGTCAACAGTTACTGTATTTAACCAAACATCTTTTTCATCTTTCTTTTGAGAATTTAAATTATACCGAAAACGTAATTTGGCTTCTTTAATTTCTAAAATACCATATTCTTTATTATGTTGATCACTTACTCGAAATAGTTCCCCAACAGGTTCTCTTGTTCTAAATCTTAATTGTAATTGAGTACTAAATTTATCAGGTTCAAAGCTAAGAGCAAATTTAACGTAACTTTGTGGTCGAAATGTTGTTGGTTTTGTAGGAGACAAACACGCAGTACCTGTCCATCCAGGATCACACTCACAATAAGCGTCAAAATAGCTTCCTAGGCAAGTCCCATGCTCCCAGCATTTCAATGTATTTTCATTTTGATTACATATTTCTTCAGTTTGAGGACATCCTCCTACTGTATTTCTTGAAAGTGCAGGGTTCGCCAAATCATATAGTTTACTATTATGTACAAGATTTTTTACACAACCATCGAATCCTTTTCCCACTGGCATATATTTCCAATTATAATGCGCAGGATCAAACTGTTCAACATAAAGTCCACCAAGTTGTAGAGGTGTATTGACATTCAAATATTCATTGAATGGCGGAATTATTCCTTGTGCTTGACAGCTACTGTCATCGAATTCGGGTAATATTCCGTCTTCTAGTTCTTCTATTGCAGCAGATTTACAAAAGTCTACAATGATTTTTACATTTTCAGTATTCCAGAATATATCTAAGCGATGCCATTCTCCGTCATCTAAGGTTTTTTTTGTTTTAACTCGTAACTCAAGGGTACCAGATCCAAAATCCATAAGAAGTCTTGGATACCCCTTTTCCAATTCAACAGATATAAAATCAGAAACAACTAATTCGCCTTTTTTTGGAGGAATAATTGGTCCGTTGTATATGAATATTCCTTCTGGTTTTCGAGTGATAAATTCAAAACTTAAATGTGAATTTTCGCATATTTCAAGTGACGGATACCAAGCCCAGCCTGTTCCTCTAAAACTTCTAGAAACTTGTTGACACTTAGCTCCAGTGAATCCCGCAGGACAAGAACAAGAAATGCTGTATCTGCCTTCGATGCATCTCCCACCATTTAAACAAGGGTTTATTCTGCATGTTTCAATTTTTGTAATATTACGTGCTCCGCATGTGCATCTTGGTTGAGCATTTACTCTTACACCAGCAAAAGCAGTTTTGTTAGCATTTATCATATATGGCACATTGCTTATATCTAAAAAATTTGTACAAGATCCCTTACAAAATTGACCTTCAATATGACATTCATCAATTCCAACCATTGTCATATTTAGGCCAATTTCAGATTCTATTTCATCCCTGTGCATTAATACTAAACCATTCAGTCTTTCAGGTTTATACCGTGGTGAGTTTTTTATAACAAATCTTATATCAGTGATCGAAGGATATTTTATATGGGACTGTACACTAAATATATTTATACTGTTTTTTTCTAAATTAAGAATTTTTCCTAATTTAACTCTGAGAAGATCATATTTACTTTGCATTGGGCTTCTAGTGTTATAGTTCCACGTTTGAATAAATTGCTCGCCCGTGATACCTGAGAGTCTTATTGAGCCAGAATTTAATACAACATCACTACTTATTTCTCGAACGATTACGGTTACGTTTGCAGATACGTCGGATTGTCCGTGTTTCCTATCATATACTTTGAATTTTAAATAATAAACACCATTTCTTGTGCCTTGTTTCATTTGAACCATACCCGTTTCTTCATTAATTCTGAATCTAGGATGTTCGTTTCCATCCCAGTAGAATTTTTTATCTGGTAAATCCCAATCATCAGCGTCATTCACATAAATGCTGCCAATTTCTGTATCTGGTGCTTGACCCTGAAAATTATAAACAGAGATTTCTTTTGTTCCTGATTCCATTTTGTTATCATTAATATCACCGATTACAATGGTCAGTGTACTTGTTCCAGTCATTGCAGGATTTCCATGATCCTTTATTATTATTGGAATTTTATACTCTTTTTGATCTTCTCGATCAAATGATTTTAAAGATGATACTATTGCTATTCCATCATTATTTTTTATACTTTGATCCTGTTCAACTTTGAAAGAAGCCCTTATAATATCACTTGCTCCTGGATCAAGACGAAAGAGAAACGGTGGTCCATTGCCCTTGGATTTATCATCTCGGTCCGTTGCTTGTATTTCAACAATTTTTTGCGGTATTGAATGTTCAGTTAATACTGGTCTAAAGTCTTTTAAAAATGTTGGCGCATTGTCATTGATGTCTAGAACAGTGACAATAAGTGTTGCAGTTGATGTTTTGGGAGGACTTCCATCATCTATAGCTAATATTCTTAATTCATGTTGAGGAATTTCTTCTCTATCTAAAAATCTTTGTATACTAACTACTCCATCTTTGTTGATATAGAATTGCCTTCTTCTATCTGAGGATCTGTCGATTGCATATGATATTTTCCCTTTACCTCCTTGATCAGCATCGATTGCTTGAAATTTTTCCAATATTTTTCCAATTTCTGCATTTTCTTCTACGGATATGTTCATAATATTTCTTTCAAATTTAGGCGCATTATCGTTAATATCTTTAATTTTAATAACAACCCACGAGTAAGCAACGTGATTTTTGTCATTATCACTAGCATCAATCTTATCACTAACTTGTATTCTAAACCTGAATCCATTACTTTGTAAAATGTCTTCATAGTCTAGTGGACTAATGATTTTAAGTGATCCAGACCCATCATTGTTTTTTACCATGGCGAATTTGTCAGCACCAAAACCACTATTTTCTACAACTTTATAAAAAAAATCATTTACTTCGTCTTCATCCGAAACCGTAACTAATAAAATTGGTTCTTCAGGTAATTTCTTTTCGTCAGTTTCGTCAACTTCGGCGATCCATTCATCTTTTGTGAAGTGTGGTGGCATGTCATTAATATCCTGAATTCTGATAGAGGCTGTACCTGTACCTTTGAGGCCACCACCATCCATTGCTACAACCTGTATATAATAATCTGGAGTTTTTTCTCTGTCTAAACAACAAACTGATGTTTTTATTACCCCTGTACGAGGTTCGATTTCGAAAATTGGTAAGCCGGATTCTTCTTCAATTACATTTTTTTCTATTGAATATATTATCTTAGCATTTCCTGCTTCATTTGGATCATCGTAGTCAACTGCACTCATTGTCATAACAACAGCCCCCGCTGTACCGTTCTCAGTGACATTTCCCATATATATTCCTTGAGGAAATACTGGAGCATTGTCATTAACATCTTTGAGATTCACTTGAACATCAGCATAACCTACTAGACCTTCGCCATCTTCATCTTGAGCAAACACCGTAAACCTCCATTGTGGTCTTCCATGGGGTTGATCTCTATCCAGGGGCTGAAAATATGTCAAAAATATCCTTGTTTTAGATATAAATTATGTATTTTTTTTCTGGATATTAAATTTTCACGAACAAAGTTATTATTAGCGTATTTACCTTTCCGTGCACTAGTTTGTTGCGCGAATGCACTTCAAAACTCGCGTTGAATTCAAAGCACGTGTCCTCCAAATGCACATGGTTTAGCACAGACTGTTACAGACTGTTCCTGCTAATACGTGTTCAATTCAAGGCAATTAATTATTGAATATGGATCATATATATAGCCATGAAGTTTGCGCGCTATTTCATTTCGCTCGCATTTCGTCTGTCACTGTTACATTTGTATTTTGTTCACAGATTATATGGTAGTAATCAGTAATTTTGTTTAAGTTTTTAAGTAATATGGGACTGTTAAAGGACATATTTGGTGGTATTTTGGACAATTTTAAAATTGTAAATTACGAAGGAGACAAGGATAATTACCAATGTAAAATTCGATGCTCTATATCTTGTGAAGGTAATTACGACGCAAATTGTGAATATTTCATTGAAAAATTCATGAGTAGGTACCAATCTCATACAAAAAAAAAATTTCTTAATAATTTTTCTATGATATTATGTAGATTTGTATAGATTAATCTTTAAAAAAAAAAAACAATCATACACAAAAAATGCCTCTAACACAGCATCGTAACGCTCAATCAATACTCATGGTAAAATTTATAAACCTGTATACGATTGAAAGACGCGTGCCTTGAATTGAACACGTATTAACAGGAAAAGTTTGCGTTGTTAAACCGTGTGCATTTGGAGGACACGTGCCTTGATTTCGAGGCAGTACTTGCCTCCTAATCAACACGGAAAGATAAATACGCGGATATTGTAAATAAAATTATTTTTTCATATAAGATTTATGTATATATAATCTATAAATATGTTTTTTGAAAACATAATTCAATATAAAATTGATGGGAAATAAAAAGTTCATACTTTTAATACAAATATTTCTCCAGATGTTCTGTTTACTTCAAATTTACTATTTGCTATATTCTCAGTATCAATTCCCTGTCCAGTAGGGAAGTACACGATATTATGAGGTCTATCTTTGTCTCCATCAATAGCAGTCACCTGAAACGAGAAAAAGGACTATGTATTTATTTATTTTTATTTTTTTCACACCTTTTTCACAAAGACTATTGTGGAGATTACTGCTGCCCAACTAGGTAACCCTGTTCTAGGGCTAGCAGTTTACAATTTTACCAAGCCAAATATTTGACATTTTGGTTTTACATGTATGTATAAGATTTTTGCCAGCTGGAATTGTTACGGCCGCTTTCTCCAAGGTCCCTCAAAATCGAACATCAGCTAAGTACCCATTCGAAACTTAAATCCTTAAGTGGCTTACTTAATAAATTCGCATTTCACCAACAAATAACAGCCACACTAAGCTAAGGTTAGGATAAGTTTTTGTTATGTTTCCGGTGAACATGGACATGGACTCAAGATAACGTTACTTTAAAAAATATGCAAATAAGAAATACATAATAAACTATAAAAATATCATTAAAATATTCTAACGTGGGAATTTCACGATTTTTACTCTATATATAAATTAATTATAAAAAAGTACTATTTTGATCTCATGAGTACAGGTAATTGCCGCTGGCGCCAACAGATGGCGCTAGCGGCGCTCGCTGTCAGGGTATCCTTGTTTGTGCACCAGTTTTTGTTTTTGACACATCATGTACAGACAGTTTATTTAGTATTCACACCAATTTAGTTATTTTATTTTAATATTTGTTGCTTTTTTTAATATACAATGCAACTGGCTCATGCCTGCCGCAATTATAACTACAGACAAACCTAACCAATCTATTTTTACCAAACTTTTGTAGGTTTGGTTTAAAAAATCGGTGTACATCCTAGGATATACTCGCTGTCATGGCTGTTTATTCGCTTCGCACTTGTTGATTGTTGAAATTGTTCGACACGGGACGCGCATATTTATCAGAGTATAATATTTAGCAGAGTATAATTATGGATAAACCAAGGAAACATTCTACAAATTTTACCCCCAGTGAACAAACTAAATTAATTGAATTAGTTTCAAAAAACACGGAAATTACTTCAAAACAAACGGATGGACCATGTCTATTCAACGATTTCACGAATCCAGCCATCTTCCAAGATGATAATAAACAAAATATAACTTAAATTTTACAAAAAAAAAGATAAATTCAATAATAAAACAACTCTGCGACGAAATCGTAACCCAAATATCTATCTGTCAAACGCGTTAAGTGACGCTTATGACGGTTAATCCACTAGAGACCGCCACTTAAAATTTTATGTGCCGACGTCGCTAAGCGAGGCTAAGATTGTTTGGTGAAATGCAATTTTGCGCTAAGTGGTTCATAAATGTGATTTTTTAAGTTAAGGAGCCTTGGGGAAATCGGGCATTAGTCTCCCTATTTAAATTGAAAGCTCAGTTATTTTTGGATATTATTTAAAATTTGAAAATATGATATTGTCCTATACAATCTCACGCATTTCCTAATTTCCACTCCATTTTTTGACGTCGTGGCCCTTAGGCGTACAAATTTAATTTGTATATCAAAATGTGATACATTTACTTTTATTTTTTTCCATATACATGTTTGTTTGAGGATCAACACTTTGGAGTGATTTTGAAGAAAATACCCAGTGAATTTTTTTTTAAATAAAAATTTTATATCTCCGCTGATGTAAAAAAATGCTACCGACTAACGATTGTAAATAAAAATAATTTTCTTAAAAATAACTAAGTTTAGTTTGTCGATCGACTATTCTTGATAGAACTTTTTTTATATTACAAATATAAAAAAAATACTTGGTATTTGGCACATCGTCAGAATAATACCGTATTCTGATGATGTGCCTTTCACGAAACGCGTCAATAATCAAATAAAATTTCAATAGAACTAATACAAGTTTTTTTATTTATATTTGTAATATATCTACTTAAAAATAACATTTATATAAATGTTTCAATGTTCATCTATAGCGACCATGTCTTTTTTCTATTACTTTTGCGAGTTGACGCTCACATGAATGATTCTTCTTTAGTCGAGTTATAGCTTTTGCTTCCGTTCTACTTCGGAAACGAAGGATTCTGCCTTTGAAAAGAAACTTATCGCCGGCAGCAATTCGAAATAAAGATCAAATTTCCTTCTGTATTTTGATTCATACAAGCGCTCTATAAAATATTTCGTTAAATTGCTCGTAAAAAGACCGTTTATTTTTATTTTGGTGGGAATATGAACTTATTTCAAACCTAGAAACATTTGCGGACAAATGTGTCCGATTTTCTTTAATTTTATACTCTAAACAATTTTAGAATTTTAGACAAAATGTACAATTCGATTAACAAGGAGAACTACATTTCCAATATTAAAAAATTAACCAGAAGTGCCTACCTACAACAATTTATTGGAGATACGGAAAAATAATGAAAGGGAAAGATTAAAACTAAAATATATATGATCTTGTTTTGGTTAATTTTAAAATATAAACGTAACGAGTTATGTTAATAACTCGACAGCATCTATCAAAGTACGATTTTTCGGTTACCTATTGGTTAATCAAATCTTTTCTTACCATAATTACATACATACATAGGTTCGTATAAAATTATCACCCCTGCTTTTGAGACTTTGAATATGTAACAACATTCTATGGTAACACCACACAAAAAGTAGATTTGTATTATTAATAAACGTTGGGCACACTCCGCGTAACTCAAAAAAAAAATCTTCTGGATCTGTTCCAGCACTTTGCAGTGATTTCTTTGAAAGTGTGCTAAACCACACTTCAATATTTCAATTTAGTTTGTAGCATACTCTAACTTTTCCGGAATTGAAAAGTTCTTCCCGAGGCAAAATGTAAAACCATGTAAGTGTCCATATTATTATAGAGGTCAGATTGTATGACAATTGTATGTATGCGTTGTGTATAACTTTTCGTTTTACACAACGCCCAGATCTTTAAATGTATGATTTCTGACTAGAGTTGTACTAATCGTCCATTTTGTAACCGTGCAGTGCCTATCGGGCACATCAAGTGAACGTAACAATCAATGATACACTCTCATATAAGTATTGAATACAAATTTTGCGATGGATTATTTAAACAAACTATCAATAAGTTATATATAAAATTCTATTGAATTTTGCTTTAGCGAATTGGGATATACATAGGTACCTATTCTGTATTTATTACATATGCCAGACAGATCAGAGTAAAATAACAGAATCTGCAAGATATAAACAAAAATCAAAATAAGTACACAAATTAAATTTTAACAATACGCAGGTTTTTATTTATTGGTTGATAGAGGTATACAGTCTACACAATTTATAAAACAGACAAAGTGCGTTGCTTTATTAGTGGACCAGCGAAAACTCCATGCATTATTCAATAGGATAATCAATATTGATAACAAAAAATTACAAATAATGTATAATTAATTTACTAGTACATAAAAAAAACGCTAAAATAAGACAGCTATCAAAATACTAGGACATATAGGAGGAGACAGCTGTCTTAAACGCACTGAGATGTCGAGTGTATACTTTCTATATACCTACTTTTACTTTCGTATAATATATTGATTTTTAGATGAAATAGTAGAGAAAACCTAGTATGGAGCACAATCGCTCCATGTATGTGCTGGTAAATAATATAGGAAGCAAAATTGTTCCATGAATTAGTAAATAATACATGGAGTAAAATAATTCCATGAATTATACAATGGAGTAAAATAATTACGTGAATTATACAATGGAGTAAAATAATTCCGTGAATTATACAATGGAGTAAAATAATTCCGTGAATTATACAATGGAGTAAAATAATTACGTGAATTATACAATGGAGTAAAACAATTCCGTGAATTATACAATGGAGTAAAATAATTCCGTGAATTATACAATGGAGTAAAAAAATTCCGTGAATTATACAATGGAGCAAAAAAGTTCCGTGTTCAATAAAATACATAATTCATAGAGCAAAATTATTCCATGTTCTAATGAATACATGGAGCAAAATCGTTCCATGTAGGTACAAGTAAATATTACATGGAAAATATATTTTCTGTAAGTACTTGTAAATAATACATGGAACAAATCACTCGAATCACTTGAAATTTGAATATTTTGCGATAGAAAACTATGGTGGGAGATTGTCCTTTTCCAACATTACGTACCAACTTATGTATGTCGATGAATGACAACAATGAGTGTTTGTTGGTTTTACATCGAGAATAGTAATAAGCCTAGTCGTTGATAAATAAACAGCCGTAAAAGTTGTCGACAAAAAAGAAGAGGAGGAGAAGTAATATTGCTGGAACGGTTTTTCCTCTTGGCTAAACCATTGAAATGAGATCAGTATCTAGTCTAGGGTGAAAAAAGAATTCATTGTGAGGAATATTTAATACCGACATTTTTCAAACTAGGCGGGAGTAGGTAGGTAACTAGGTACTAGGTACGTACATACCCTACTACAAAAAATATTTCATTATAAAAATATAGGTATGGCGGACTTATTTTTGATTGTAAAATATACTATATTTGAAATGTAATACATTTCGAAAATTGATAATCAAAATGGATTTCTAACAGATTATATTTAAAAACTACAAACCTACACATATACAAAATATATATAAATAGCTACCTACTAATAAACATTAAAAGGAAAGTAAAACTTATGTAGTAAGTCATACTTATAGAAATAAATAACAAGGTTATGTTTGCATGTGCAAACATAACCTTGTCATCGACAAAATTAATTTGTGGAACGCCAAAATTATAATGAAAAAAAACATTTGGTTATTCGGTCGCTAATCATTTTCTTCATCCATCGTCCATTTTCTTACTTATTTATTCGTTCGGTCGTTCATTTTTCATTCATTTATAAAATATATTATGTAAATTGCTTTAGGTGATATAATGAAAGTTTAAATAATTATTAAAATATGAATATTTAAACCATTAAGGGGATTTTTATCACATAATTCATACCTGTAAAGAGCATAAAATTAGAGCATATTAGCTTATCCATAAATAAAGGAAAAATAATTCTCTACGATTTCATCTGTTAATCCTTTAAAAATGGTCTCGAATTCTAGAAAAACGAGTGGGTTATGGTCAACGTTCATCACTATCAAGACAATTCATAAAGTATTCAAATTTTGTTTGGAAAATATTCAGCATTTTCATGAAAAGATTTAAGAGAGTTAAATTATTTTTTATTTGAATATGTTTTTTAATGAAAACTTGATATTTCTTCAAAGCCATTTTATGAATATGATGAGCCTTTTTAGCAATTTGAAAATAAAATATCAAATTTTAAGTTTTCTGAGCTTGGGGACACTGAAATATTTGACAGTTTAACTGATCAGATATCCTTCAAAATCTAATGGAGCCTAAGCGAGTATTAGATATAGAAATTACATAATTTAAATAGAATCAAAAGAGTCTATGATCGAATCAGCACGCTGTACATAGCAAACAGTACACAGCATACACACACATATACATTGTGATGAAATTTTCAGAATACAATCTCAGCATGATACTATTTGGTAATCTGCAATAAAAATATAACCTTAAAAATTGCGAATTCGTAACACCCCACTATATCCCCACTTTATTTGGGGTAGTAAGGAGTAAACATTATTTATTTAAAGTATGTAAGTATTTATTTTTAAATTCTTACAATAATGGATATATCGATATAGGTTTATTAATGTGACAAAATATTAAATATGCAAGGATCCCACTAAGGCGAAGCATGTATGTGGGAAACAATCAAAATAGATTTAAAAAAAATTGTAGAAGGTATAAAAGGGCACCTTAAAATGCTTTTAGAAATTAAATGGTATTGAGCGAATACAGAAGATATTTATCAAATACCTACGTTATAAATTTGGAATCAACAATAATATGTTTTTACAACAACTTTATATAAGACGTAGAAACAGTGATTTAATGTTCTTGTATGATCTATCCAATAATAATATTGACTGCCAAGAACTGCTAAACGAAATAAAATTTAACGTACCGATTAGACGGACTAGACACTCATCACTTTTTTACTTAAATAAATGTAACACAAACATCGGTAAAAATGCTCCCTTATACAGATGTATTATTTCATATACAAATTTGGAGAGTATATCAAAAGAGATAGATATTCTACACATGAAAAGACATTTGTATAAGAATAAAATTCGTATATATATAATAATCGTTGTTTTGAAAATAAATTACAAAAATTGTTAAAATTGTTAGTTTTGAAAATAAATTACATTGAATAATAACATGTAGTCAAGAATATGTATTGTTAACTTCAACCAATTCATTTTTACTTCGTGTTACATTCTTTACTTAACAAAATGTTATTATTGTAATGTGTAACAGTCTTCTAGGGCCGTGAGTCAAGATGAAAAAATATATGAAAGTAAACGCAACGTCATCCCTTTATATGAAACTCCAAATATCACGTAATGAAGAAAAACAATGCTTCACGCTACAACCGCGTACCTAGGCGTAGAATAGTAGATATAGAAATTTTCAACTCATCGTGTGCATTTTCCTGACGTAACGTCATAATTAAAAAAAATCCAATTTAATCCAGTTCTTTTAAATGGATGTTATGAAATGTTTAAAATGAATTTATTTTTATCTTTAAAAATGTAGTTTTTTGTGTGTTTGACGGCACCAAAAATTTCACAAATAATACTTATGTTACACAAAGATACAAATGGATAACATCATAATATATTCATTCAATAATTAGAATTCTGTTTAGATAAATCGAAAACAAAAAGATCATAAAACGGGACACAGTTTGACAAGAAGAGCATCTACAGATTGGCTACATTCTGTAAATGCTCTTTGAGCAAAACGTCAGTGATATTTATAAGTGGAAAAAAATAAAATTGTTAATAATTGATATTATTATTATAATAATAAAATTTCTTCAAAATTAACAGTCGTAAAATTAGAAGTATTTTTTTCATAATGTTAATTTTAATTAGGATTTGTCTTAGCCTATATAATTGGATTTATATTAGGTACCTACTTAGAAAGTGAATTTAAATGTAGCTAATACGAAGTTTAAAAATACACTTACAAACACTTAAATAAAAACTTCCTTTCATCCTGCGCAAGTGGCAAGTTTATTGACATATGACATACCGGTGTTTCTATCCCAGAGAAGCAATATTTGTGTGAGAAATGATTTAAAATAAATTTCTCCTCTGCTGGGGATCGATTCACGTGCCACGGCGATATATATTTTAAGCAGCATCATTTGAGTTTTTCTTTGATCAGCGGCTTTCTCTTGGATTTCAAATCCAATCCAAAATCCCAATTTGAATTTCCCTAAGAACCTACTTTTAAAATATAGAATAAGGCGGTTGCTAGATAGGTATGCTCTTATCGAAATAGTTATTTGAATGTACGTTTATCGTATAACTATGCGATAGGTAGGTTCTAAGCATAAATTGTAATTGTATATGGACTGTAATTTCTCGAGTAGGTAAGGTATCAAAAATCAGAAAATCACTCTTGTGATTTTTTTGAAAATTGCAATAATAGAAACTATTCAGATTCCAATTAGAAAATTATGGGATACATAGAAAACCTTTTTGGAAAAATAAACAAATTTTTCACTTTGATTATAGCAAAAAATATGAAAATAGTTTATATTATTTCTTGTAAAAAGTCCTTCATTCAAGACACTTATAAGTGCTAAATTTAAGTTTATTTTTTTAAAGAAAAGCGTTTTCATAGGATACTTATTTATGATATTATGAATTGTAGATGTTTTTGTTATGGGGGAAAAAAACTGTTTTTATAATTTATATGTTTTATTTTTTCGTAAATAGATTTCAAAAGTTTTATTGTAAAACATTTTTGTTCACAAATATGGATGGTGGCTGAGCAGTTAGCGCGGTGGGTTAGTAATCCAGTGGTCGCGAGCTCGAATCCTGTCACGACCGATTTCGTTCACCTATAGCTCAAGCATACGGTCAATTAAGTGAATGTATGAGGAAGTTTATGTACTTATTCCAAGGACATATTCACTCTTTTTTAAAAAAAGGAAGGAAAAAAGAGTACCTAAAACTCTTTGAATAAAATAAAGCACACTCATTTAAATATTATGTAGGTATATCGCAATACACAAAGGACAAGTTCTTTTAAGACATTGTGTGTTTTCTTTGTATTTTTATGTAAATTGGAATATTTTATTATTTTTTTGTTGTTTTTATATAATTCATACTACGAAAATTTGTTATTTTTTCAACTTGTTAATATTCTTTTTTGTTATAATAGATGTAAGATTGTTTACATTAAAATAAAATATACATAAATAACTACCCCGTAGTATAGATATATGTAGCAACAGAAATCTGAATTTTGGATTAAAATTGTAAACTACATATTTTGAACACCTAACCCACTAAATCGTGCGTATCCTAATATTGCCAAAGTCAAGCGGTAAACATTACCCGAATGGAAGACCGGTATTAATTCGACCCTTCGAATATAATATTTTTTTATAAAAAAATAGGCAACTACAGACGGTTCCCGTTTTCAACGGAGTACTGTCACTATTCAAGTTATTTATAATTTCAATAATTTGTGTTCGAGGCATGCGAAATGGGTAAATGGGTAATCGATATCGAAATGAGAAAAAAAGTATATCTCTTAAAGTGGCAAGGCGAGGCAAGACACGTTCGATGCTGTAATCTTTATTTGTTCTAACAAAGCCGCGGTTTTAGGGGCTTTCATACAAAGCAGTGTCGACTTAACCTTCAAATTGCCTTCAGATACTGAAATTATAATGATTTTATGTGTAGAGGGACTTTGGTTATAAATCACATCTATAAGGTCGTCTTAAGAACTGTGAGATAATATTTAGTAGCCAGTTACTCATATTTATAATATAAATTTAATAAATATTTTTTGCATATTGTTACTCAATCCTTCACTCGGAATTCTTAAATATTATACCTTCATCTCACAGATGTACCAAAAACTGTCTCAAACGTTATATCTAGGTATGACTGCCAATATATGTAAAATAGGAAAACCATGTGAGATTAAGAATGAATGATTGCACTAAATAATAATGTGTGAGGTATGTAGATTCTTGAAAAAGTTAGAATGATTTTGTTCTAATGGAGTGTTTTAAATTATATGAATTTTTTTGAAGCACCGCCTCAGAATAGTGCTTACACTTTTTTCTATAATCATCATTTTCGGGTGACCCTGCGCAGAAGAATAAAAAAACATCTCATATAGTTCAGCAATATTATAGTTCATAGTTCACGACCCATTTTAAAATGTTGCTTTTTAGGTGATACGAGTTTGGCGTGTGGGGATGCGTGCATCTGTCGTGCTTTCTTTTATGAGGCAAATCACATCCGCACACCTGTCGCTGGTTTCCCCACATTATGGAATTTACCTTGAATGTAAAAGAAACATAATTTCTTGTTAAATTAGGTACCAACCAATTTTAGATGTTGCAAATATTCACACTGTAAAACGAGCTTTTCTTGAACTCTAGCAAACGCTGTGTGTGACTAAAGGCCCCCATTCACGATCGTGCCATCCTGCCAAACGGCTTGCCATCACTCCAAAATGCGCTCGTGAATGTCAAATCCCGCGCAGCCCAATTGGCCTGACACACCAAAATGGAATTTCAAACGATCGAAACTCTGTAGTACCTACTGCGAAAACGGCGCGGCGCATACTGTCGGCACGGCATGCTCGTGAGTGTGAAAACCAGCGGTACATTGCGCCATCTCATTGCGCCCAGCTGTTTGACACTCTCGTGAATGCGAAAATACAACATTTTCTCTTTGTTTTTTTCTATTTATATATAAACGAACCGCTAAATAGCAGTTGTATAAAACTCATCATCAGAATTATAACTAATTTTTACTTGAAAATTAAAAAAAACTTATTAATGCGAAAGCGTCGACCGCTTGTGTATACTAATTTCGATGGCTCGATAGCGACGGCGCGCCCGTGAGTGTGATGAAAATTGCTCCAAATGGAGCCGGTCCATATGGAGTGACGCCGAATGGCACGATCGTGAATGGGCTGCTTTAGAGTAGGTTGTATGAAAATAAGATTTCATATTATTTAATACCTAGTAGGTATTAGTGTAATTTATATTCAGGGGATGTATTGAAACTTCCACTACTTTGAGTCATAGACGTTATACGTGTGTTCATAATCTTTATTAGTCATCGAGAGTAAGAAATACATGGAATGTAAAACATTTTTCAGTAGTAAAATTGTGAAAGTTTTCCGAATAACTATGTACAGTGCATAAAAATATCTTAATGTTATTCTCTTGGTATCATTACGCAGCAGCGAACTATAAATTGAGATATATGATGGTTGTCTTTGGAATGTGTGCGAATAAATGGTGAAAAATGACTTTTAGGTTAGATATAAAAAAAAACTCCGCTTGTGAAAATGCGCAAGAGAAGAAATAAAACGAGGTAAGAGTAGACCATCTTTATATTTTCGTTCAAGTCATAAGTGACAGGAAACTATCAATATTATATAAATTTAATAAAATAGGTATATACATATGCTTCTCTGGTTGGTTGAAAGAAATTGCGTAAAGGCAATAAGCCCCGCTTAGTTGCTGTATATCAATTAATTTATATGTAGCAATGAATATTTTTACTACCGACATGGTAATATAAAAATAGCTTCAATTTTTTTCTTATATCATAACAATATTGTAATTGATATAACTTTCAGGTTTTAGGAAAACACAGGTTAATTTCGTTAGGCTTTCCATTTTCACCACGTAAAAGAATATTGGATTTGGATTCTCGCCGGGCGCATTAAATATTGTAATTCCATTTTTATAGAGATTTAGCAAAACGTTAAAATAAATCGGAAAACAGGACACAGACAGATTGGTTTTACGCCATTATTATCCACATAAAAGATAAGAAGAAAATTACAAACGCTTGACGAAGCAAGTAAACAAGGTTGAAAAGAATGGAATGAATAACAGGTGTGACCACAAAAAAGGTTTTAAAGATCATAAAATGAAATCTAGATAGATAGGATTGAAAAAATATTTTAAACATATCAAGCCGTTATTCAATAATATGTGTTCATTCTCTTCAGTTCATGAAATTAGTCCTGTTGATCAAACCCACTCCATACAAGAGCCGCCCCTAATTAACACTTCACAACTTCCAACCCTAAAGTCTTCTGTTTAGTACACCGACACACTGTTTCATTTGCAAATTAGCCACATGAGGGAACGATCGATTCCGAGACCTTATGTGTAATTAACAACAAAAATGCGGTGAATAAAAAGTTATTCAAAGTATTATAAACGAATGGGTTGTGGCTAACGCTATACTCTCCACTACCAAGTCACTCGACAAAGTATTCAAATTATGTATGGAAAAATTTCAGGATTTTCATTGAATGAATTAATTAAATTATTTTTGATTTAAATATTGTAATATGAAAACTTATTATTATTCTTCAATGCCATAATATGAAAGTGATATTTTCAGCATTTTCAGGAAATGAGTAGCCATGTTAAATTATTTTTGATTTAAATGTTTTTTTTTGTGAAAACTTGATATGACAAAGTGATGTGCCTTTTTTGCAATTTGAAAATAAAAATATTAAATTTTAAGTTTTCTGAGCTTGGGGTCACTTTGAAATATATACATATAAATATAATCGATAAAGTAGAATAAACACGCCGTATAACATAGTACCTACATAGCTTTGTGATGCATTACACAGATGTCGCTACTTCCACTACCACCCGCTCCGCATATGGAGACTGTCAACGGCCTCTTCGCAGAACGCTAGGACGAACAACAAAAAAAAAAAACAATCAGCAAGTGCAAGTCCGAGATTCACAATTGCGGACTGTCGGCGACTTCAGATACATTGTTATGAAGCTTTCAGAATACAATCTCAGCATGATCTTCTTCTTCTTCTTCAGCCGTTTTCGATCCATCGTTGGACATAGACCTTCCCCTTGCTCCTCCATGATACTAGTTGTTAATCTGAATTATAAAAATAACCTTAAAAATTGCGAATACATAAATCCCCACTATATCCTTTTGGGGTAGTGAGGATTCAAAAAAAAGTGTGTATGAGATGATGCATGGATCTAATGAACATTCAATGCGAGTGGTGTTCGGTTCTCTTTTTCTGTATAGCCTCAAACAGGAAAAAGGTGTGATGGTGTGTATATATATATATGGTTTTTCTAGTATCCAGGCGCTTCGAATTTTATCGTTGAACTGGACGAGGGTTAATTTATTGCGAATCGATATCCTACTCCTTTTGTAACACAAATCTGCTTAAGGGATAAGTCTCAGGGATTTGTTTTGAAAATGACATAGGTCTATATGCTATCGTTTATTATTATGTGCGTATCAAATTTCGTTTCACAAAGGCAAATGAATTTACATCGAAGGTAACAAAATTAGCGAGTTAATATTTACCCGATGTGTAGGGGAGAAGTGGTATGAAAGGGACAATCTAAATCTCCAGTAAAATAAAAATAGTATCGAATCAACACTATTTTTGTTTAATGATAACCCCAACGCATGTCCATTTGCACCTTATTTCACACTTCTGTCATTTCAAAGATGGCGATGGTGTGCGTTTGTTTTTATTCGTAGCAAAAAGTAAATTTTCGTTATCTTTAAAATAAGTTTCCTGAAAAGCTGTGAATTAGTCATTAAATTGTTAATTGTTGTTTATGACAGACTAGCTACATAGTTATATGATAACAGAAGGTCAGTATACTTTTATTATAAAATAATGATTTTGTGGTTATATTTATGATTTGAGTGTAATATTTATGAAAGGGACACAAGAAATATTTATGAAGGGGACACAAGAAATATTTATGAACGAGACGTTCCTTTCATAACTGTCCTATCATGACTTGTAGCTAATAATTTATTTAATTTGTTTAATTTTATAAACACATCAAATGAATCAAGCTTGAAATATCCATTGTCATCAGGAATACACAAATTCTGAATATTTAAGAGATCTAACTGGACGGGAAGTTATTTAAAAATTTATTACAAAACTCCGGTACGGAGACATGTGAAGGTAAGTAAAAAAGTGTATAAAGTATTGATCCAAAAACTAGAATTCTGTTTCTTTTTATTAAATCCAAATATCTGTAAATAAATCTTATTTATTGATTTGAAATTTATCTCGCAGTTTACGAGCATCCACTTGCATCTTATAAGGTGTGAGTTAATTTAAATTTGTAAGCAAAGCTAAGTGTTTTTTATTCAAGTATCCATAGAATTTGATTTAATTACTAAATGCTAAAGTTTATAATACTTTAAGCATAAAGTAGTCTGATTTTCCGTAATATTAATGTACTGTCCCTTTCATAAAATGTCGCGTCCCTTTCAATACTACCTATTTATGAAGGGGACAAAATACATATTTTTTAAGACTGCTTAAAACAATATATGATTATTAAAATATTTAATTTTTATTTTTGTTTTCCAATAAATAAATAATTAAACTTTCTAATACAGATCCAACTTCAATAAAAAAATCTTTAATTTATTTACTAGAGCCTCTACAACGAAAACGTCCCTTTTATACCACTTCTCCCCTACCTTTATCGAAATTCGACGATTCGACAAAAGTGTTAATCAATGTTTTTAATTAAATTTAAAAAAAAAATCTCATTGGGACCGGTGAACATAAGCGCAAAGTTACGTACCTATGATATCAATTTTATAGGTACCTACTATTATGTGTGTGATTAATAAGTCCAGAATACAATTCAAGTTGACTTTATTTACATACAATTAAATTTACAAAATATAAATACACAATTCTCAAAATATCAGCACGCAATATAACAAAAACAATAATTATATGATGCACAGTGTTTACTCTGACGGCCTAAAGCAAAGAATAACCGCCGCTTATTCAATATACGAATGCGTCCGATTTCGCATTCGGGAATCTCCGTCGACACGAAGATATACCTATCACACCTACATTCTGTCTATAATTTTTCGTTGTAAAATTGGTATTTACGACTAGTTACATGTAACATATGATATCCAACTGTCGATGGCGATAGTATTTATAGTTGAAGAATACATACCAAACTATACGTAAACACAAATCAACAAATATTTTAAGATATTTTGTTTTCTATAAAAAACATGAGTTCTTCTTACTGAGTTTCCTAATCAATGTAATTTTCTAAGTTCTATATATAATATTAATATTTGAACAATGTGCGAAAATTCACATGGAAATAAGGAATAATACTATTGCCATCTATGAAGCGACGAAGAAATCTTTTTATAACGCCATCTATTGAGAAATTAGTTTATTTGTAAGCAACCAAAGCAACAGTCCTTAGGTTTTTTTAATTCATTTTTTGGCTTGTTTCCCTACTTGTACCAATGTGTAAAATCCAATGTTTGCATATATTGTGACGTTATTTTGTATTTCCACGTCACCACTTGATTATTTGTTTTTTAATTTTTATAAAAATATTTTAACCGAATGCACCTCGCAGTATTTGAAAATATTTCTAATAAGTTGTGAGGCGAACGCAGCCGTTTCCGAGCGGATTAGATAGGCGGAATCGATGTATCTATGCCTTCCTTTTCAACTTTGTCAGCCGACACGATGTGTCGCATCGCGCCAGAGAGCATGGCGAACGTAAAATTAACCAGCAAAGACTGGAAATACAAATTTAAAGGAGGCTGGGTATGTTTCTTTATTTTGTTTCATCGATCCTCGTCTATATAAAATATCTGGCATGAGTCACATTCGCTAATTTAACTGAATTCTTGCAGGAAATATAACCGCCTCCTTTCTTTCCTTTCTTTTCTTTCTTTTCTTTTCTTCTTTGTTAATGAACTTTTCGTTTGATACCATTGATTATTGAAAATGGATAATTCTTAATATCATGGTTGGTGCATCACTTATATTTGCACATCAAGACATATTAAATGACTGTAAATTACATGTAAATTGGACTTCTGATCGACATAAATACTACGATAGTAGATTTCATCTCAACAATTATACCTACTGATTATCTTCAAGAAGATGCAAATTCACAAAACTGATTCATTTTTAATTGATTATAAAAAAAATGTGAAATATTGGTTTTATTTGAAAATTTAGATTCAATCTGTTTAATTATGTCATGTTTAATATTTCTTTTTATTATACATCGCATGCTTAAAAAATATTTGAAAACTTGTAAATTATAATTTAAGGATTAATTAGTTTTATCAAAATGTTAAATATTTGGATTAGTTCAGGTAGCTTAGATAAATTCATCATGTTCAATTCACTCCTTGCCAACCATGATATCAATAAATTATGATTTCTTTTGTATTTCTGCGTTTCTCTCATCACTTAGTCTTCCCCACAATCACATCTGACTCAGCTTTTTTTATGTTTCATTACAATTTAATTGAATATTAAAATTCTTATTTAATACTTAACTTTACTTTTTTTGTCTAAATCAATAAATAACACGCTCTGAGATACTGAGATATTTGCATTATTTTTATATGAGTCTCATTGCAATATCGCTGACTGCTGGTGGTAAGGTTTTATGGTGAGTGTAATTTTAGCTTCTCTAGTTTTTCTCATATACACACCAACACCTTGCAATATGCATATAAAAAAAATCGACTATATGAAATATTAATAATTAATAACTAAAATGTAAAGACATTGTTTTCTCTTATATATCTCTGTCTTGGTGTTGCCTCAAAAGTTAATTTGATTGTTCAAAAACTTGTTAATGTTTACAGATGATTATTCACAGTGAGAATCTTTTCTTCTTGGTAATTGTAGTATATTGATCTTGCAGTATACTGGAAGAGGTTAGGGGGAAAATCAAGTAGAATTTTCACAATTGAAAATGTTTACATCAGCAACCGTAAAAGTTTAACAGAGTACTATCATCTCAAGAAACTTGGATATGAAGTTAAGTTATTTATGTAACTATTAATTAATAGGGATGTAAAGCATTCGATCGAAAATAGCGAGTTCAATAAGTTATTCATAATTTGTGAACAGGGCCGAATCCACCATAGGTTCAAACGGTGCAGTTGCGCCAGGCGCAAATAAATCTGGGGCGCCAAATATATCAAAAAATATTTAACAAAAATATAAAAAAAAACCATAAATATATGCCTATTATAAAAATCCCGAAAAGAAAAAATAACACGGATGGATTTGAATTCAATTACTACTATTATTATAATTGTCTATTAAAAATCCAGAGATGTCGATGATGAGTTTTTTCAAATTAATTCTAAATACGAATGATTATATTAAATGTCTACTTAATATTATTATTCGAAGTGGTACACAACGAAAATCAAATTAACATAATTATAATAATGCTTAAAATATAATAAATACGATTATGAAATATGACCTCCAAAGGTGGAGGAACTTCTTTGGTCAACGGCATAGAATGTGGAAAGCAACGGGAAACTACCACATTAAAGTCCCATGTGGCATCCCAAGAAACAGCAAAAAAATGAATGAATCTCTAGGGGGGGGGCGCTTTGGATCTAGTACACCAGGCGCCGAATAGGGTAGATCCAGCCCTGTTTTTTGAATTATATGCATGTTAATTTTAATAAAGAGAGCATACAAAAATGAGAGTTATGGCAGGTAACAGAGTGAATGGAGCACTGAGACCAGTTATGAATGATCGCAACATATCAAAGGCTGCCAAAGTTGCCATTCATAACGCTATCTTAGTGCCAACATTGACGTATGCAAGTGAAACCTGGACATGGCAGAAGTCGCACGAAAGCAGAATAAATGCTGTTGAAATGAGATCGCTAAGAAGAATCTGCAATAGAACGATGTATGACAGGGTAAGAAATGAGAACATAGGGAAAGAATGTAAGATGAAGAAAGATATCATTAATAGAATGAAAGTGAACACACTGAGATGGTTTGGCCACATGGGTAGAATGAATGAGGAACGTCTGACGAAGAAAATATACAACGCGGATAGGAATGGATTGAGAGGCCGGGGCCGCCCAAGAAAGGGATGGCACGACCATGTGAACGATATTCTGAAAGACGGAAATGTTAGAAGCATGTACAATAGACGAACATGTATGAGACGATGCATGAATGTTGACGAGGCGATGAATGTGTGCCAGGATAGAAAGATATGGCGTTCGGTTCTCTCTGCCTACCCCGTAAGGGACATGGCGTGATGGTATGTATGTATGTATGTACAAAAATGAGAGGGCTGAGGCCAACACACACCACTACACACATAGTTAGTGTACATTTTTTTCGTGAAAGATTGACAATCGCTACATGCATTTTTGTTATGTAAATTTCTATTAAATTCTTAAACAAATATTAGTTTCCCCGAGGACAAAAGTTTTCATAATACACCATACATACAAAAACTCGTAGTATGCAAATTTATTAACAAATTTGTTTCAGGTTAAAATAAAACAAAACTTCAGTTTTAAGTTCCACTGTAATAATTTAATAGGACACTAACTAGTATCGGTCATCCAGTGACCATCTTCAGAGTGTGACAAGACAGTGATCATTGAAGCTTATATGTTGAAAATATCAGGAATTTGCAACCTTTTTTTTTTTTTCCGCCAGTTCAATTAGTGTTGCTAGAAAGAACTGACAAAGAAAACTAGCAAACAAAACAGAGTGTACAGGTACAGAATACAATATACTATACAATAACAAATATGAACACTAATTGAACTGGCGGAAAAAAAAAAAAAAGGTTGCAAATTCCTGATTTTTTCAACATATAAGTTTCAATAATCACTGTCTTGTCACACTCTGAAGATGGTCACTGGATGACCGATACTAGTTAGTGTCCTATTAAATTATTACAGTGGAACTTAAAACTGAAGTTTTGTTTTATTTTAACCTGAAACAAATTTGTTAATAAATTTGCTATGGAGTTCCATCAAGAATTGTCCGTTGAGAAGTTAAATAAAGTCATAGTATGCACTCTCTACATGACACTTGTTGAAAAAATTATGTAAAAAAATTGCTTTAACAATAGACCATCATGTATGAGACGATGCATAAATGTTGATGATTTGATGGATTTGTGTCAAGATAGAAGAATGCAGTGTTTAGTTCTCTTTACCTACCCCATTAGGAAGATGGCATGATAGTATGTAGATGAATATTATTATATTTATAGAAGTGGAGAGTAAAAAAAATAAAGTAATCTATAGAAACACATACAATATCAATATGAAGTCGATAAGTCAATTTTCTCAAATATATGCAATTTTACTGTTATATACATTTTACATATAAATATGCAATATAACACTTAATATATTTTTTTCTTGACAGCTTGACAATCCCTGAATGCAGCTATGAAGAGTGTATTTCAATTGTATCAAAAATTTAAACAAAATAAGAAAATCTCGTTTTTCCAGACCGTGAGAGCGTTTTGAAAGTTTTAACAGATGAAATCATAGGGAAAACACGAACCATATAGTCAATGGAAAACTTATCAGCTCAAGTTGATGTATTTTACACATATGGTATCAATATGAAGTTCATAGGCATGTACAGAGGACACAACTTTTCATATTTGTGTACGGCATACGGATTACGGCATACACACAAAAACATCACGACAAAACTCAAATTATGCACTCTCTACATGACACCCATTGAGAAATTGATGTAAAAAATACGCTTAAAATTGTGGAATCATGACTCTCCACTATTCCATATTAGTGGAGAAAAAAAATATTATCAAAAGGGAAAAACTAGTATTTATTGGCATCTCTCTTCGTTCAAAAAAAATGTCATGCCTTGATATTGATATCAATATCATGCTTATACATAGTATCATTTTGGATTTCTACAATCTCAAATACCGTCTCAATAAAATTTTAATGATTTTTTTCTATCATGGACGTCGAATTACAAAAAAATGTTTGTCGTTAGATAATTTTGTGTGCCAGGTGAAAATAAATAGTTTCATGCAATATTCATAAAAGTGGTTTTCGGTTAAGTGAGTCATGTAGTGAGTCCGTTATGCGGTTATTATGGTTGAGCGGATTTCACAAATCTGGTTTAGTCATTATAATAAAATAAATAATAGGCGAGGTGTATTGAGAAAATACATTTTGGAAATTTTCTCACGTAATTTCTTTGCGGCAAAATGGAAACGTATCTAAAACCTTCGACTGAGCAGGTAACTTATTTCTCTTTCGAAATTCCGTGGATTGCTTTCCAGATAATGAAACTAATATTCCATGTGGCCTTTTGAAAAAAAAAAACAAATTATTTTTAAAGGTTGAAAAGTGAAAACGTGATTTTCGCACTTATTCCGTCACTAGGAAACCATATTTCAATGTCTTTCATTGACTGACTGATATTTGACTCAAGATAAAAACGGCTGGCTAAGAACAACATTGCTCGCCCGTAGAGTTCGGTGAATAAATAAATAAATAATTAGTATTTCGATGTGATTGTACAAGAAAACAACCAACTATTTCTGGAAAGTTAGATTATGGGGGCAAGTCTGATCCGACCGGCGAAATCAAAACCCTAGTGATTATCAATATCATGGATATAATTACTATGTCGGCCTTCGTGGCTCAGTAGGTTAGATATCTGAATGGTGAGCCAAAGGTCCCGGGTTCGATTCCCGGTGGAGACACAGTTTTTAATTGTGTTTTCAGTCTGGATCTGTGAGACGATTAATATCGTAAGTGTCCAGAATGTGGCAACTTGTTATTAAGTGCGTGATAAATTAATATTTGACATAGTACCTGTTAGTTGCCCGAGAAGAAATATTAAATAAATAAATATATATGGAGTTCTACATTATCTTTAAGTTTCATAGAACTCCATTTGATAATTACATCCATGATATGGGTAATCACTAGGGTTTCGATTTCGCCGGTCGGACCAGACTTGCCCCCCAGATTAATAAATTATGAATTATTTTATTCCTTGAGTTTTGACAATGATATACCTAGGTACAAATATTCTTGATTATTGATAATAACATTTATATAACAATATAATAATAACGTTGCTCTGCTAATCTTTAAGCTGACATCGTTGCAATTCATTCATGTTTCTCCGGTGATTTGACATTTGTCGATGTTTTGAAATAAAAATACAACGATTCTTATTGCTTTATTTCCATCTTTTATTTTATTTTTTATTTGATTTATTTTGGATATCCAACAGTACAGTAGAGTATAATGATATTAAAAACATTAAAAAAAACAATTAAATGTAGACTACGGTACATAATAATAGGACATCATATCAAGTAATCATATCATATTTCGTGAATATCATTATTTAGAAATTTATATGAAATATTGAAGCTAAAACTGGAGTATTAATGAAACAGTAGGTTACCTTGAATTAATATTGCCTTCTCAAATGATCTGTCGGTGGTTATGACAAATATTTTTTTTTGTAATTTGCTTACGTCACATTAAGATGCGAAATAATACGTTTGGTCGTATTTATAATTATCTGTTGTTTTATTAATATGTGAAATGAAATAGATAACAAATATTCACGTCGCTTCATAAATGTCAAAAATTATTGACATGTAAGGCGACCATCGGCAACATTCGGAAATGTTCGGTCCATATACTCTTCTTATATTGCTGTTAAAACACATTGGTACTGTGTTTATCTTATACAGGCGTAATGTAGCCGTTATATAGCATTATTGCCGTATATAATATGATATTATGAATTGTGATTTTTCCTACTGTTATACTAGTATAAAGGATGATTTTTTTTTTCTACAAGGATACCACAGCAGGCAATGAATGATTGGATAATATGATATGAATTTTGAAATTTGGTGTTTTGTGAGTTGTGGGCACAGCCCACAACTCACAAAACAGCCCAGAATGCAAAAGTAGAAAGAGTTTTTTCTATCATGGGGGCTCAATGGTTGAAAGAAAGAAACTGACTCAATGTGTCTTCAGTCCGAGCTATACTTTTAGTTCAATATAATTTGAAGATTTTAACATGTGAGGCATTTTATAAATCAATAATTAAAGAAAAATCGTACTTAAAAATGTATCTCACATATTAAGTACGATAAAACTAATCAAGTACGTACTTGGATTATTACCACAGGAAGATTATTTTTATTAAAGAGATCTTTAAAATGTAAGCTGTGTTTTATTGAAAATCCTGAGATTTGCAAAATCCGGCCGCAATCCTGAGAAAAGTCGAAAAATCCTGAAATATCAGGACAAATCCTGAGATATGGTAACCCTAACCCCGACAGACACCTTTGAAGTCGTTGTGTCTCTTTGAATACTCTTTTCCCACATTAAAGGCTGTGATCTCTGAAATCCACCACTAGTAGGGTTTCATGTTATCAAATCGTGGTCACCTGCTGTGGTATCCTATTACAGAAAAAATCACCCGTTATACATACCTACTATGATTTAAGTATAATTATAAAATTTGTATGGGCTACTAAACAAAATGACGTATGGCAGTCGCTCTTACACTACCTTAAAGACATAACCAACATTTAATGAACTTCAAGTGTCTGTTCGTACTGAAATTTCGCAATCGTTTTTTAACTAACTTTCCGACCCGTGAGAGATCTGAAACTTCAGAGTTTGTGTATTCGCGATGACAATGTATGATAAAACTGCGGCTTTCCAGCTTGATTCAATTTATATTTTACTAAAATTGAACAGTTTTGTGTTTCGTAATACAAAGTAAACAAAGCTATGCGTTTCCGGCTGAGCGTGAATAAAATTTGAATTTTATTCGTTTAGATGCAACAATATTACTTAACTGTTTTTTATATGTTTTCAATGTTGAAATAGTTAAAATCATAATAATTGTATCTTTATAATAAAGCAAAAATATGTACTTATGGTTTAGAAAATAAAATAAATATAGGAAAATTTAAATAAACTTCTTTTGAATTGAGTAATTAAATAATGATAATAATTATTAAATTCGTTTATTATACAAAAATATTTATTAATTAGTGTGGCGGACTTATTGCCCGCAGGTAATTTTTACCAATCAACCACACTAGTAAGTACCTACACTTGTATCAAGAATTAAAAAAACATTACAAAACTTAAAAATGTAACGATCATACTTTCGTTAAATATACTACAGGTGTAAGACGGAAAATATTAATAAGAAAAATATTGTGTTCTCAAGATTCAATGACATACATTTTTTGGAATCTTTTGAACAAAGAGCCCTAGAGCTCTTTAGGAAGAGCCGCCACTGGTGGTGTATTGGTAATGAGAGTATACTATGGTTTTGAGACCGTAAATTTAGACTATGAGAGAAAAGATGGGTGAATTTCTCCTTGAGGTACCTAGATGTGAGAATGCATGCTATTGAAAATCGATTACAAATTTAATATGTGAAGGACTTTGAAAAGGAAGTCTTCTAATTTTTTGATTTACTCGTTTTGAAAATGTGTTCCAGATGGAAATATACTTCGTTTTCGCTATCAATATGTTTCGTTTCGCTATCAATACGTTTCGCTATCAATACGTTTCGTTTTTTAAAGACTGCTGAATGTATGTGTGGAATGGGATCTTTTTGTGGCTAATACTATTTTTTGCCATAAAAAGATCCACCAGTATACGTGGGAAAGAGGCTGTGAAAGATCAATTATAGATTTTGTATGTGTGGACTCCACTTTGAGGAAGGCAACGATGGACACTAGGGTATATAGGGGCGCAGAGCTGGAGACAGATCACTATTTGCTTGTTACTAAACTGCATCTGTTCATCGGCTGGCGCTCTAAAACAATCAAAAGTGCACCACCAATGCGCGTCAAGGTGGAAAAATTACAAGAAGAGGAAGTAAGACATGAATATGAAAGGAATGTTGATTATGAACTAAATTCTCAAACACATAGTGAAAGAAGTGTAGATGAAGTATGGAAAGACTTGAAAAGTGTTGTGTGCAAGGCTGCCAAGAATGCGTGCGGTGAAAGTAAAAGAGGAATGCAGAAAGGTGATGCTTGGTGGAATGAATCGGTAAAAAATGCAGTTGATGCGAAAAAGGAAGCATGGAAGTTTTGGATATCTGTAAAAGGTACTGACAAAGAAAATAGAGCAAAAGAAGAGTACAAAGAATGCAAGAGGAGAGTAAAAGCTACAGTGAGAAATGAAAAAGATTGTATAAAAGAAAAAGAAAGTCAGAAAATAGTGAAAGACTTTACGGGTAACATGAAAATGTTCTGGAAAGGCATAGCTAAACGAAAGCAAGGGGAAGTAAAAGGTTCAAAGTGTATAAATGATAAAGATGGAAATATGCTGATAGATAACGAACGTGTGAAAGAGAGGTGGTGTGAATATTTCAAAGAATTGTATGAAAGCGCACAAGGTGACACAGTAAGACAGAGGACATGGATTATTGATGAGAATGAGAGAGATGAAATAACGGAAGAAGAGGTAAAAGAAGCGGTTAATCACGCGAAAACGGGTAAAGCCGCTGGTGTGGACTGTGTGGCAGCCGAATTTATCAAGTATGGCGGTAAAATATCTACGGAGTGGTGTCTATCGCTTTTCAATAAATGTTGGGAAGCTGGGTACACTCCGTCGGATTGGAGAAACGCAGTTGTAGTTCCTCTTTTCAAAGGGAAGGGATCAAAACTCGACTGCAAAAACTATAGAGCTATCAGCTTGTTAAGTTCGGTTGGCAAGATGTATGCAAGAATTATTGATAAGAGAATACGCAAGATTACGGAATGCAAGATATGGGATGCGCAAGGTGCCTTTGTAGGAGGCAGAGGATGTATCGATCAAATTTTCTCTTTACGTATGGCTACAGAAAAGGTTCTGCATAAAAACCAGAAACTTTTCTGTGCGTTCATAGACCTAGAGAAGGCATATGATAAAGTGGATAGAGAAAAATTGTGGGATATCCTATCGATATATGGAGTGAAGAGCAAACTAATACGTGCCGTTGCGTCTCTGTATGAAAATAGTGGAGCCTGTGTCCGTGTCAACGATGCGTTGACAACATGGTTCCCTATTAATAAAGGGGTGAAGCAAGGCTGCGTATTATCTCCATGGCTGTTCAATCTGTATATTGATCACTGCGTTAGGACATTGAAGAATGAAAATAAAGGTCTGAAACTAAGTACTGTAAACGTACGTGATTTGATGTATGCAGACGACAAAGTGGTGATTGCTGAATGTGCGGATGAGTTACAGTATTTAGTAAATAAAGTGTATGAAGGATGCCTGCAAAATGGACTGAGAATGAATGTTAGTAAATCTAAGATATTGGTATTTGAAAAGACTGAAAGTATAACTGCATGTATGATAAAAGTAGAGAACGAATGGCTAGAACAAGTTGAGGAATATTTATATTTGGGGAGTATGTTTGAACGGAATGGAAGACCCGATAAAGATATCGAAAGAAGAGTTATGGCAGGGAATAGAATAAACGGAGCACTTAGACCAGTAATGTCCGACCCAAGCATCTCAAAGGAAGCCAAAATTGTAGTACACAATTCAATTGTGGTGCCTACTTTGACGTATGCTAGTGAAACATGGACCTGGCAAAGAACACATGAAAGTAGAATAAATGCTGTAGAAATGAGATCACTAAGAAGAGTATGTAATAGAACGATATATGATAGAATAAAAAATGAGGACATAAGGAGAGAATGCAAGTTAAAGAAGGATATTATATGTAAAATGAAAGTGAATGCTTTAAGGTGGTTTGGACATATAGAAAGAATGAACGATGAACGACTGACCAAAAAAATATACATGGGTGCAAGAGATGGAGTGAATAGCAGAGGTCGCCCCAGAAAGGGATGGCATGACCATGTGAATGATATTTTGAAAGAAGGAAACATAAAAAGTTTGAACAATCGACGAGCATGTATGAGACGATGCATGGATGTAAAGGAAGCCAGAAATGTGTGCAAAAATAGAGAAGTATGGCGCTCAATTCTCTCTGCTTACCCCGTAAGGGACATGGCGTGATGGTATGTATGTATGTATGTTTTTTATGAGCTTTGAGTTAATTCGTTGTGTAATGTGATCGAAAAATATTTTCTTACGGATCTGAAAGGTCAAGTTATTACCTACTTTAATTTAAATAAGTACTTGCTAAAATAATTATTATCTTCTGTCTAGTCTTGCTCCAAAAGTTTTCCGCCTACGTCCGTAAATTGTTTAGTAGAGAGGCGGCTGGAGACGTCAAAAGAGAGAAATCTGATAGACCAAGTTTTTAGCGATGAAAATACTTGTACTTACCTATAGAAGCTGGAATTCCCTGACATCTCATAAAGGCAAAAAATTAAGAAATGAATAATTTTTTTTCGACGAGTTCAGTCAGGGGCAAAAAAATATGATAACTAAGTTCAACTGAATGAAGGAATTTTGAAATTCACTGAAAACAAAATATACATCAATCGACGAATGTATGATTAAATAAGCGGGACACAATATTATGAAGCAAAACATAAAAATTATATCAATCAAATGAAGATTCATGTTATGGTGCTACGAGATTGTCAGTCTGAATAACTCTTCGAGTTCAAAAAGTATATTTTATTATGTAGGTACCTACAGGTGTACAAAGATATAGGGAGCAAGTCCTGTCAAAACCCCTTTGATCACCCATATCATGGATATAATTATCATATGGAGTTCTCTAATATCTAAAGATATCATAGACCTCCATATGAAAAATATTTTCTTGATATAGGTAATCGTAAGGGTTTTGATTTCAACGTTTGACGAGACTTTCCACCCTGGTGTAGAATTAAGTTTGGGCAAGTCAGTCGTTTCATCGAACTAACCGAAAAAATCTGAAAGTCAAAAATAGTTCAGAGTGAGTAAAAAAAACGAAAAAAATGACTAAAAATTTGTCCATAGACAAAGATTATTTACAAGGTATGTATTTAAGTAGTCAGAAAAAAACATTATTTGAATCTCAAATTTATAAAATTCCTTTTTAATTAATTAAAATTAACTTTTATCGTTCTTAATAATTCCGAATAGGGTTCAAAATAATGAAAATATAATTGATTAATTTGAAATGGTTTTAAAATAGACAAATTCATATTTGATGTCTCATTCTTTATAAGACTAAACATTGAAAAAAGAAAACAATTAGACAATAGAGAATCCATAATATACTCGTAACTAACAGTATGGTTATTTGTATGAAGTTCCTATACAATGTACAACTAGGTGGCTTGATTTAATTAGGGGCTCGTCCACAGGGATCAACATAGCTTGAGGATGGGGGAAGACGATACAGGGATAAATAAACGGGGGGGGGGATAAGGAAAAGGGAGCGGGAGGGGAGGGGAGGGAAAAGGAAAGGCATGGATGGATAGGGGATTTAATGAGTCTTGTGACAAGCGCTGCTGTTAACTTGTTGATGATATATGACCACAAATATGTACGGAGCTAAGTTATTTTAGAGTAATTTGGAATAAAATATGTGCTCAACTAATAAATATCAGTTTATTTTGTTCGTGACTAAATATTATTTGAGAGCACAGAGATAGTTCATCCATTAAGTATTGTCTTTTTGGGTTACAGTTTGTTTGAATATTTTTATGAGTGAAAGTAGGTATATTCCTATTTTACCAATTATTTTGACAAATAAAAAATATTACAAATTATTGTTCGGACGAGGAGCCTTATCTCATTTGGATTGGAATCGAACCAATCGAATGAGTACCTTTACGATTTGTCCACACGTGTCATATGGCCAAACCGTTCCCCAATCATACTACGCAATACCCGATGTATCAATGTAGCATATTTAGATACAATGCAAAGAAACAAGAAATGAGGTACTGTAGGTATATCAATCGAATTAAAGGAGTTTTCAAAGAACTTACATACGTTTATTTACTTTTTACTTTTTTTTAAAGAAAATTAAATATTATTGAACACAAATTACTATGTGTTCACTTTTATAACAAAAAAGATGATGAAGCGACGTAGTTTCTACATTTGATTACAAAATGGTTTGTTAAAATATAATATAGTTTATTTTTTATAACAAAATGGATTGAAAAAAGATATAGTTTCTACGTTTTATTAAAAAAGGGGTTTGTAAAACGATATCCATCCATTACAAAATTGGTGAACGTTGCGCAAGCGCATAAGTGATCACGTAAACCTGGCGATGACAGGTCGTAAGTTCTGTAGGTGCCTTAAGTTCCTGGTTCTTATAATATTCCAATTTCTTCCTATTGAGATGTTAAAATTTTGTACTTAATAAAACATTACATTGTAATTGTAAGAAAAACGACAAATTTTCTTCTTAATATGGAAAAAATAGTATGTAAGTCAGTCGAATTTTCATTATGAAATGATGTATCCCGTCGAACTTTCATTACTAAATTGTATTATTAGAAATGAAAGTATAATAATAATTTTATATTGTGTAATAATAATTATTCACACAATATAAAACAATTATGTTAGTATACCTAGGTGTTCCTACTTTTTACACGTGGAAAACATTACATAGGTACCAACCCAAACTTTACTCTACTAGTAGATATGTTGTGTATGTTCAATGTTCAAGGATTCCCTGTGAACTGTTCAAACATAATATGTCCACGCCACCGAGCACTTTATAAATAATCAACCATCCTTAAGTTTTCTTACAAAGCTATAAACACAAATTTAGTGTATGTGCGCCAAGTATCACTAACCTATATATTTAATTCTAGATAATATCTTGACTTTGTCAAATTAGACTTTAGTTTTATTTATTTGGGAGATTACTTGGGTTATGGCCAACATTAAATTCTTTATTGTTTTTAGCGATTGAAACATCTTTTCAACTGTAGAACTTTATGACGGGTATAAATAAAAAAAGATTATCCAACTGTGTTGTTCAAGAGAATTTTATTATCTGAACATATCGACAAAGTATCAGTATAGGCGACATTTGCATGCAGGGTCTATACCTATATTTCACGGTTTTTCCAACTTTTAAGTCAAAATACACGAACTTCGAGCCTTCGCAGCATATATGTTCCATATACGGATTTACTCCGAATTCGGAGTAGAAAATTTAGTGTGTCTGTGTATCCCCCCCTTATAACTTTTGACCCGGTCAATTAACAGAGCCTAAAATTTCATATTATATAGATAGCTATAGGTTTACTTTTATACTAAGAATATTTAATTTTTGTTTCAGTCAGGTTGAACTTTTGATTTTTTAATTTATCTTTCCATATATATCAAAAACCATAAACACTAGAACCCTGTTAATTGGTATTAACTATAGACAAATACAAAATCTCAAATTGTTTTTGTCAAAAAAATTCCAGAGTTTCTCATTCAATTTTCCTCCATACTATCCTATTCTGATTTATATACCTACATGTTATATTTATAGAAAACAAAATATCTTAAAATATTTATTAATTTGTATTTAAGTGTTTATAGTTTGGTACGTATTCTTCAATTATGCATACAGTTGGATCTCATGTGCTACATGCAACTAGTATTTTTTATTTTAACAAGCACTTTGAACATTATATATCATTGATATGCAGTTGATTGGACTTGGTTTGAATAGTACAGAAAACAACAAAACATGATTTTTCATACTCAGTTCCTACTCTATATGGAAAACGCCATACCTACACACAACTTCATGACGAAATTTAAAATACGCATTATCTATAAGTAGGTACATGATACACGTTGAGAATATGATGCACAAAAATACATTAAAAATTGTAAAATCATAATTCTTCACTATTCCTGAGCGTAAAAAATATTAATTTTGTCAATAAAAAATATGTTATTGTGTCATCGTTTCAACCAAAGAATGGATGGCGTGGGTATATGTATGTATTTAATAACTCATTTAAATCTCAGAGAAAAAACATGAATTCAAACTTGGTAATATTTAGGGATTAGACACTTTATATTATAAAATCTATAGGTTCATGACACTGACCGTAACACCAAATTCTACCATAGTGTTTAAATCCATGTATCAATAATCTTCTACACTATTAGTCTCAATATTTTATCTTCATTTTTATATTCAGGTAAGTATAAAGTATGGTTTGCACATTTTATGTAGGAATGGCGTCAGTTAATATAAATTTTAAGCAAGGTATGGACGCGCTTAATTTAAGGGTCAACGAGATCTATTTGTTTTCTATTTAATATATTCACATTCGTACGGCAGCCTAACTGCAGAGCTTTAAAAAGCATTGCAGTGAATGGCTGTTAAGTACACAAAATTAACTAATAATACAATTAGATGGGTCGGTGGCAGAGCGGTTAGCGCGCTGGGCTAGTAATTTAGTGGTCGCGAGTTCGAATCCTGCCTCGACCGATTTCGTTCACCTAAGCAGAAGCATTTATATGCTTATTTTAGGGAACGTAGAGAGATGTATATTATGTACTTGTTTAACAAGGGCATATTCATTTAAAAAAAATAATAATAATGCGTTCTTTGTTTATTTATTTATACAGTTATAGATTTTTTTCCAATTCTTTCTTTTTTTTCCTGTTTTGATGCTTTCATATATAATTTTTTTTTTATTATTATCTATTTATGTATCTAATTATATATTTTGTGATCGTCCAAGACATTGCTGAAAACCAGATGCACTGTGGGTCTCCACGGGTGTACTATTGACCAATAGCCTATTTGTTGAAAAATAGTGCAAAAGATGTATAATATTTTGTTATTTTTATGCAACAAAAAAAATATTATTTATTTATTTAGATACTATTTTAAATGTCTACTGTGAAATAAAATGAATAATATAAAAATAAAAATGTCAATAGTAGACATATTACGTAGTTTGATTGTCAAAATATCACATTTGCACTTATCAAAATGAAATACTGACATCAAAGTCCCGTTAAAACATTATTGCGTTCAAGTAATATGCGACATCATCTCTTGACTAATTGAATATAATTTTAACAAAGATATACTGTTTCAGCTGAATATATTAATTTTGAGCTGTGCGAGATAAATCTCCATTACAAATATTCCTTAAAATTGAAATTCGTCATCCATGATGCAAATGGTGTATTCAAATACGTCAACCATGAAATATAAAGGTTATGAGAGATACAGTTTATACATTATGTAATAAAGTCTTCTCATAATACATACAAGGGAAATGTTAATATCATAATATTATGTTTTGTTGTTATAAAGATCTATTAAGTATGTATTTTTAAAATGATGTATTACATAGAAAGACTTAAAGTAGAAAGTAGTTATATTATGACGTCTTTTGTTGATGTATTTCACTTAAGCTACATATAATTGTTATACGCCGACTTGCACAAAAATATGAAAAGTCTTTGGCACAGATATCGGGTGGGTTCTCTGGTCTGAACCCAAGCCCTTCAGGGAATTTAAATAATTTGTTAATTGATTAGTAGGCCGTGATGTCCTTGGATCCCTCCGTCATGCCGTGCCCATATTAATTATTCTTTATTCAAATATCAGAAGGTATCATTGCACAATCAAACAATTGCAAATAGTAATTTCAATTTAATTCTGTCTTTAAACAAATGTACAAAATTACACAATTTTATCACAAAAAGTATCTTATAACAATTTCCATACATATAGTATGTGTCTTTGACATTTCGACTCACCAAGTCTCGTCAGGCTGGCTAGGATTACCAGCAACAACTTCGGTCACTCGGCGATTTCCACAAATACATACGAGTGCCATTGGCCAATAAGGCAAAACCAGGAACGAAGAAAAAAGAAAAGACCTACATCAGTCTTCAATCGTCCAGACACTTATAAAGTTGCGCTATTTTTAAACGCCTACTTTTATATAACAATTTCTATAAAACAGGAAAAATACATATTTTTCACTTCGAATCTGACAGCTCCCACCACAAGAAGAAAAAACCACCATGATCTGTCAGAATTTTCTTCATTCGAAAAAACTTTTGTTTATTTATGATTTATTAAATTTACTTCTTTATTCAAATTATTTGAATAAAGGTATCTATATTAAAATTATTTTATACTACTTGGGTTCCTACTGCGAAGTTTAATATTCTTATTTTGATTCATAACATTTACCTCCCTCGTCACAGAAAAATTAAAATTTTATCAACAGAAATATTTTAATTTTTATTAGGGTCACCCCATTCCTAAAAACTTATGGTCACCCCATTAATTGAAGCTTACACAAAATATAACCTTACATAACAAGACAAATATTTAACATAGAACTCTTATCAATAAACATTTTAAATTCAGCAATAAAAATAAACAACTTACACATTCAACATAATTCAATTAAATGAAGCTTACTCAAAATATAACCTAACATAACAAGACAAATATTTTACATAGAACTCTTATCAATAAACATTTTAATTCAGCAATAAAAGAAACAACTTACACATTTAACATAATTCAATTAAATGAAGCTTAAACAAAATATAACCTAACATAACAAGACAAATATTTTACATAAAACTCTTAACAATTAACATTTGAGATTCAGCAATTAAAATCAACAACTTACACATTTAACATAATAAATTTATCAATTAAACACAATACAAATATAATTTCCAATAAACGTTCTTAATTACAACTCAAAAATTATTCACAACACAAAAATTATTTACACCTCAAATATGAGCAATACGATTTTACACAGAATAGGTACTTTTACAAGCTTCTCACTGTTGAGATGTGAACATTCAGAACACTCCAAGGATTCATTATAATTTCTCCTAAATCTAACTTTATGACGTCATAATACAATACCCAAAAATAAATTAATGTCCTCATTTTATTTAACCAAATCATTAATTCGCCAAAATCATAGCAAGTATTAGGCACCTACTTTTCTAGTCTTGTGATTCTATTTTGATCAAATCTTTGACATGATAACTGCCCGATATCTTTCCGTCCATATCACTAAGTACATAAACTACATCAGATTTCTTTTCCACAATTATATTTTGGACGAACCGTGGTGCTAATTTATGAGAGAAATACTTTAAGGCGTCAGATTGACAATGATTTCGTCTCCATACTTTGTCTCCTACCTGGTATACTACATGTTTTCTTCTTAAGTTGTATTGCTTTGACGAGTTCTGAAAAGATAAAAGAAGCTGGTCCTGCACCTCATCATAAATTTGTGCTAGTTCTTTAAGTTTTCCTGCATATGGTTTTCTAGAAGTTTCTTTAATATTGCTCTCGGGTTCACTATTTTCATTAACAGTGTCTCTATGCAACGATCCGTTCATTACGTGTTCTCTACCGTGCATCAAGAAATAAGGTGAGTAATTAGTGGTAACATTTACCATATTATTCATCGCGCTTGTGACCGCTCTCAAATTCTTGGTCCAGTTTCGTTGATCCTCATTAATTTTAATGGCCAACATAGTCTCTATAGTCTTATTAAAACTCTCTACTACATTATTCTGTGGATGATAGTAAGGATTTAAAAATGTTACAGGCACATCATACTTTTTCAATAAAGACCGGTATTCTTTGGAAACGAATTGCTTTCCATTATCAGATACTATCACTTTTGGCACACCCCATGGCAAAAATATTTCTTGCTCCAAACATTTTACTACAGCGGCTGCAGTGGCCTTGCGTAACGAAAATGCCCATACATATTTAGAAAACACGTCTACGCAACTTAGGATGAAAACATGTCCAGAATAACTTCGCGGTAATGGTCCTATTAGATCTATGCTTAACATCTTCATTGGCCTATCTACCAATTTTGGATTGGACATTAGTCCCAATGGCGCAGAAGTAGAATGTTTATATGCCTTGCAAACTTTGCATCTACCAATCACTCGTTTAACATCTCTATACATACCTGGCCAGAAATAAGTTTTCTGTAACTTTTTGACTGTTTTAAATACGCCAGGATGGCAGGATGTTTCAGATTCATGTATTCGGAAAATAAGTTCGTTGCGAAGTGGTTGTGGTATAACTTGTTTCCATTGATAGGGTTCTAGCAAAGCGCAATCGCTTTTGCAAAATCGGTACAACTGGTCTTCCATAATTTGATAATTTTTAAATCTTTGCGGATTTTCTTTGCATCCTCGACGTATCATGTGGTACCACTCATCATTTACAAAGGGATCTATTTCAAGAACATCTATTTCAACAGGCCGTATCCGGGAGAGCGCGTCTGGAGCCACGTGCTCAGAGCCTTTCCTGTGTATTATATTAAAATTAAATTGCGACAATCTGGTCGCCCACCTAGCCAATCGTCCACTAGGGTTTTCCAAGGTAGTTAGCCAACGGAGGCTAGAATGATCCGTGACTATCGTGAAAGCCGATCCTTCTACGTAGCCTCTAAAATGCTCTACAGATTCAATTACGGCTAACATTTCTTTCTCAGTTGTGCCATAATTCTTTTCGTGTTTCTTCAAAGAACGGGAGAAATATGCTATTGGATGTTCAGATCCTTCTAATATCTGTGTGAGTATGCCACCAATTCCATAACTCGATGCATCACAATGAATAATGAATGGTTCTGTAAAGTTGGGTGAAGCTAAGACCGGAGCGGTTACCATAGCCTTTTTGAGTCCATTAAAAGCATCCTCTGCTATGGAAGACCAAACGAAATTTGAAATGTTACCCCTTTTTCCAGTTAATTTTGTGAGAGGTGCCGCTAAATCAGCAAAATTCTCGATAAATCTCCTGTAATATGAGCATAGCCCCAAAAAACCTTTTAGTTCTTTTGAATTCTTTGGTGTTGGGAAGTTTTGTATACTTTCTATTTTAGCGGGATCCGTCCTCAAACCTTTTTCATCCACTATGTAACCTAAATATCTAAGTTCTTTTCTTACTAATTCAGATTTTTTCAAATTCACTGTAAACCCAGCTTCTCTTAATTTATTAGCAACACTTTTTAATAGATCCATGTGTTCTTCAAAACTTTCTGACACAATGATCAGGTCATCCAAGTATACGAATACTTGCCCATTGAATTCAGGTCCAAACAACATATCCATCGTTCTTTGAAGCTCCTGGGGTGCGCAAGTTAATCCAAACGCAAGACGAACAAATTCAAACAGTCCCCTTGATTGTATGCTGAAAGCTGTCTTTTCGCAGGACTCGGGAGTCAAAGGAATCTGCCAAAATGCCTTTGATAAATCTACTGAAGAAATGTATTTACCGCGCCCTAAATTGGCTAAAATCGTGTTTATATAAGGTAATGGATAAGAATCCTTCTTCGTAACTGCATTTAGTTTTCGACTGTCAATACATAATCTTAGTGTTCCATCGCGTTTGGGAACCATAATGACAGGATTTGACCATGCAGATCGTGAGGGTCTAACAACACCCAATTCCAACATTTCGTCTAGTTCTTTTTCCACTAAAGCTTGCCTGACAGGCGAAAGAGGATAGTATCTCTGTTTGATAGGAGGGCCCTCGGTAACGATGTTATGTTGCACTAAATTTGTACATCCCAATCCTCTCTTTTCATATGAAATATCTTCAAACATTGAGTATACTTTTGATAATTCATCTCGCTGTTCTACACTTAGAGTTTCCAAATTAGATAAAACGCGAATTTCCGAAAACTCCTCTCTTGGGTTGATCAAAACAGCTTCCGTTTCTTTTTCTTGACTATCAACGCTCTTCTTTTCGGGTGAAGGTAGATTTTCTTCATTTGACTTTCCCATAGATTCAACGAAGTTTGTTACATTAGTTTTATCAATAATTTCCGTCGTTTTCTCTTTTGGTTCTACAAAAACTTCTGTCGTTTTGCTCTCCAACTTAGAAGCAATTTCCTCCAACCATTTCACAGCGGATCTTCGATAATTTCTAACATCTTCATTTCCTTCAAGGTCAATTTGATCTAATTCAAGAATAGCCCTCGTGATCATTTCATCTAGATATAAATACGTTTTGTCCGTTTTCTTCAACGAAATAAAAGGCTCACGGTTCTTTATTAAACGGTACATATCCATACATATAGTATGCATGATGGTAAGCTTTTTATTAACTGATTGTTCTTCCAAAACATCCGGAATCATGGGGACTTTAGTATCCTCGCTTATTTTTGGCTCAAAAAAACCCATATCGATGACCGTTTCCTCATCAACCTGAGCCAAGTTAAAAACTTCCAAGGCTATTTCAAAATAGCGCCAAAACGGAATGCCCAGCAAAAAATCAGCAAATAATCCATCAACTATATGGAACTCCAATTCTACGGTCCGACCTTTAAATGAAACTGGCATGACTGCCAAGCCTTTTGAGGTCGTAACCAACTGATTAAACGAATACATTTCTACTGTATTATCTGTGCGAGGAAAATATTTATTTAAATATTTACAAAAAACTGCCTCACTAATACAATTGGCCGATGCGCCACTGTCAAGAAGACCAGTAAAATATTGGTTCTGAATCTGAAAGTTTACATAAGGACGCGCGTCACCCTTTGGTATGTTGCAAATATTATTTATTAACTTTTGTGATTTAAAATTTTTCTGAAATTTTTCAACTATTTCCAGCCAGCTCTTCCATTCATTTTTACAGATATCCGATGGTGGCCGACCGCTTACAAGTTTTTTTGAATTTCTTTTATTCCTTAAAAGTGACTCTTCCTGATTGTATCCCTTTGATTCGCGACGAACTGATAATAAATTATCATTTTCCTTGGACTTACTACCCCAAGATATCTCATTGGGCCTTCTATCCTCATTTATGTCACGAATTTCTGGGAAAGAAGACGCTCTAGGTAAATCTATTGCGTTATGCCTTTCTTTTTCCGAAGCAAACTCTATCGCAGGTTGTTGCCTACGATTATCGTTAGACGTCTGTAAAGTTCGCTGTCGCAAAAAACAATTTCGCTGAATGTGTCCACGTTTGTTACAAAAATAACATTTAATATCGTAGTTTCTATACGCAGGTATAGCAATTTCACGTGATGGAGTGCTGGGTCTATGTTCTGCATAACTGATGGTGTTTTTAGTTTCTCTTACAATCTGAGGAGCTTCTAACGGGACGTTGTAAATATCAAATTGCTTAAGACATTTTAATAATGATTCTACAGATTCAAAATTTTGAATCGCTAATATTGGGGCATATTTTGAATGGAGCCCTCTTTTTATACAATTTAAAAATTCTTTTTCAGCCAATTGATCATTCAATGACCTGTTAACATACATATTTCGTAACACAAAATCTGTTCCCGATTCCAGTGTTAATTGTTTTGAATTATAAATTTCTAACTTCTTCCTAAACTCGTCTTGCTCGTTGCCAAAATGAGAAAAAAACAACTCCTCAAAATTATCCCACGATAAAGAAGAATCACGATCAGAATTGATTGATCTGAACCAACACAATGCTGATTCAGTCAAAAGTTCGGGTAAACCCTGAACTACCCTATCTAAAGATATACCCCGCGACTTAGACAATTCTTTCAATCTTACAACAAATTCACGCGGATCCGTTTTTCCGGCAAAAGTTACATTCCAGGTATGAAAGTTTGCTGGATACGTAACGCAATCACATCTTTTAACCGAGCAAGATTTCACCACGTCACGTGACTTTTTTTCTTTTCTTATAAATTCCTCCGAATCTGATTCGTCTTTAAAATCTGACAATGCTACATTGAATCGGGTAGCGTGAGCGCGCATTTCTCTAATGTGTTTAGCTGGTTTTATTTTTCTCATTTTTAACTCCCAAAATAATTCTTCTTTGGTACACTTGGCCACGTTCTGAATCTTCACACTCATAGAATCCCGGACAGAATCCATTTTATAGAAAAAAAGATGTAACAAAGTTATTTTAAATACAAAGTACCTACACAAAAAAATGCACAATTAAACACAAAATAATATAGGTACATACATATTCATATACATACGAAATCATCACAAAACAAAGTTACAAAGTCAGCAACACAAAATAAAAAAAAATCCGCGATATTTGAATCCTGGTATTCACAGCACCATTTTGTTATACGCCGACTTGCACAAAAATATGAAAAGTCTTTGGCACAGATATCGGGTGGGTTCTCTGGTCTGAACCCAAGCCCTTCAGGGAATTTAAATAATTTGTTAATTGATTAGTAGGCCGTGATGTCCTTGGATCCCTCCGTCATGCCGTGCCCATATTAATTATTCTTTATTCAAATATCAGAAGGTATCATTGCACAATCAAACAATTGCAAATAGTAATTTCAATTTAATTCTGTCTTTAAACAAATGTACAAAATTACACAATTTTATCACAAAAAGTATCTTATAACAATTTCCATACATATAGTATGTGTCTTTGACATTTCGACTCACCAAGTCTCGTCAGGCTGGCTAGGATTACCAGCAACAACTTCGGTCACTCGGCGATTTCCACAAATACATACGAGTGCCATTGGCCAATAAGGCAAAACCAGGAACGAAGAAAAAAGAAAAGACCTACATCAGTCTTCAATCGTCCAGACACTTATAAAGTTGCGCTATTTTTAAACGCCTACTTTTATATAACAATTTCTATAAAACAGGAAAAATACATATTTTTCACTTCGAATCTGACAGCTCCCACCACAAGAAGAAAAAACCACCATGATCTGTCAGAATTTTCTTCATTCGAAAAAACTTTTGTTTATTTATGATTTATTAAATTTACTTCTTTATTCAAATTATTTGAATAAAGGTATCTATATTAAAATTATTTTATACTACTTGGGTTCCTACTGCGAAGTTTAATATTCTTATTTTGATTCATAACATAATGTTAGCTCAGAGATATGCTTCGTTATAAAATCCAGATATCACTTAACGTACATCAATATCATGTTTTGTATGTATGTTTTAGTATTATATTTATATTTTCGATTTGATTATTTTTTTTACATTTTTTTTGGTTTATTATAACTCCTCTACTCCAAAGGGATATAGTGGGGAGTACCTAATGAATTTTTAAGGTTGTTTTTTCATTGCAGATTATCAACAAGTATTATGCTGAGATTATGCTGAGATTGCTGAAAGCTTCATCACAATGCATTTGTGTGTGTGTGTGTGTGTGTGTTTGTGTGTGTGAGGGTGTGTGTGTGTGTGTGTGTGTGTGTGTGTGTGTGTGTAATATTTGCTATACCTAGGTATGCTATGCCCTATGTACGGCGTGTTTTTTCTACCTTTTCGAAGAAATTCTAATCTCACTCACTCTCATTCGTTTCTTTTAAAATTTTGCAATTTCTTAAAATAGCATTTAAGTTTTCACAATAAAAAATCAATATCAAAAATAATTTTACAAACTCTTTCTATACAAAATTTGAATACTTTGTGGAGTGATTTGGAAGTGAGGAGTATAACGTTGGCCACATTTTTATGAATAACAATTGATTTCATGAAGTCATTATTTTATTGATAATTTATAGACATTTGATAATATGGGTTTCCCACTTTGGGAAACTTAAACTAATCAATATGAACCAATTAAGTAGGTACCTATTATTTTGAAAAGCACAGTTAGTGTCTTTGTTTCTGGTAGAATTTGAAACTACATATAATTTATAAAAAATAAATAATTTAAACATATCGTAGTCCGTCGTAATGGAATGTGAGGAAAGTTAGAAGATATAGAGGTCCTTTCCGATGGAAAGACTTTGTCAATTCCCCCAACAAAATCTTCAATTGCTGGACCCCTTCGATCTGCCTAAAACCGTCCTACATTCAAATGAGGTCTACAAAAGCAATGGTCTACAAAAGGAGACCATTCGTTGAGTGATTGAGAGCTAACAACCTCAGTCGTGAGGTCAAAGATGAAGAAGAAGAATACAGATATATCGTGAACTCTATTTATTATTTCTCACATACACTTAAGATGACAGTTTATAAGTTATATCAAAGATTATGTAGATACATAGAAGTCGAGTCACACAAGTATGTATATATTATGTCCTACAGAGAGGTAGATCATTCGTAGAGTCATTGAGCGTAGCTAACATCCTCAGTCATGAGCCAAGGAAGAAGATGAAGAAGACACATCGGAAATTCGATTTATTATTTCTTACATTCGTTTTAGTTGAAAAAATACGTAGACAAATATTGTAAGTAATATCAAAGATGCTGTAGATACATATGAAGTAATAGCACAAGTAAGTATGTATATATTATGTCCTTCAGAGAGGTAGATCATTTGTAGAGTCATTGAACGTAGCTAACATCCTCAGTCATGAGCCAAGGAAGAAGAAGAAGAAGTCATCGGAAATTCGATTTATTATTTCTTACATTCGTTTCATTTGAAAAAATACGTAAACAAATTGTAAGTGGTATCAAAGATGCTATAGATACATATATTATGAAGTACTATATATAATAGCACAATTAAGTAGGTACAAGTACGTTTCGAAACAAAAAAAAAAGTTGAGAAATGTTGTTTACTATCTGGAATAAATGAAACGAAATCAAATAATTCCCCGTATGTTGGATATTCAACTCCAATACGATTCGATATCGAACCGAAATAACTTATACCTAATATGAACACTTTCCATAAACATGGGATGCGCAAAGAACACAACATGAATATTGTAAACAAACGATTGGAATGTGTAGCTAGTACATACCAATATACATTAGGGCACTCCAATATATAACATGTAGGTATCCCAAAGGATATTTTGTATACTTCAATGTAAAGTGGACCAACTATCTAGCCTTGGGGTTGCAGATTTAAACATTTCTGTTTCTGATAACAGTTATATTGTAGGTTTATATTGCAATTTAAATAAATATTTGAATTGAGATATACCAAGTAGCATAATATTATATTTTTCTTTTTTACTTAATGGAATGCGAATGGAAATATTTATTATATCACAAAATGAACAATAGACTTTAAAAGTACGTATGCAATGCTGTTATAAAGTGGTAAGTCATTTGACTTATATCTCGGTATTTATAACTTATATCCCCAGCGCTACGTAGTGCACTTACTATGGATTCAATTCCTGATAGCGAAAATCCTAATAAAAAAGTGGGTTGTGACCAACTCTATTCTTCTCACCAAGTCACTCCACAGAGTATTCAAATTTCTTATGGAAGATTTCAGCATTTTTATGAAATGAGTTTGTTTAATTATTTTGGATTTTAATATTTTATCATGAAAACTTTATAATTATTCAATGCAATACTAAAAAAGATGTGATTTTTAAGGAATTTGAAAATAAAAATTTCAAATATTAAGTTTCCTGAGCTTGGGGTCACATAGAAATATTTGACAGTTAATAAATTGAGAAACATTCATCAGATATTCTTCAAAATATATTGGGGCTTAGGTGAGTATTAGATATACAAATTTGCAAAATTTGAAAAGAATCGGATGAGTACCTACATAAGTCTATAAAGTAGAATAAACACGCCGTACATAGCACATAGTACATACACACACACAGATACATTGTGATGAAACTTTCAGAATACAATCTTTGCATGATAGATACAAGTTGATATTCTGCAAATAAAAATAACAGAAAATTGCTTATTCATAACTCCCCTTGGGTTAGTGAGGAGTTGAAACATTTTACAGTGGATAAATCATATAAATATAATGAGACAAAAACGGAGAATATAAATATGTTGAGCAAATTTTTATTGTTTGCAATTTTTTTACATACCTACCTATCGATTTTTATTTGTTTAATGGTTTTGCGTAACATTGTTATTTATTTCAGAAAATCAATTTAATCGAATCAATTCACTGTACTGGAATTAAAATATTTATATGATATTAAAATTCCGAAACATTTCGCATGGCTAATATTAACACACATGTCTATGGAATTTCCGCCATCAGTGAATAACATTTTATGTAGGTAGGTACCTTCATTAGTATGTACATTGTACATATATTTATAAATTTAAATTGTGTTTAGAAATAATAAATACGATTCAATCTGGTGAGTATATGTGAAATGGCATATCGGTAAAATGGCAAAGATAGAGAAAGGCCGCGTTAGCGAAATGATGACGAAGGTCTCATTAAGAATCGAAGAAGCAAAGGAATTGCTAAAAACCATTTCAGACAGACATACCAAGATGCATTGGGCACATAATGTGACAAAAGGTCCTTCTGCATAATATAAAAGAGAGAAGACATGAGCTGCAGCACATACCTACGAGAAGTTGAAATGGGTCGCATAGGCAGAATGGAAGAGAAGATGCGAGGCTTTGCTGCTAAACAATCCTCGACTTAGAATAGTCGAAAGTCTAAAAAGTCCAAATATAAAGTATGTCTATATATTATGTAAGAAGATATAAATGAATGATACTTGTGAAACGTACCCTCATCTATCAATACAGAAATAGCAAATAGTACTACATAGGTACTGTGCTACAAGAACTACACATCTGTATGTAGTTCTTGTAGCAATGGTACCTACTTATAAAATAAAATATTGTTCGCGTCAATTTTGTACATACCTACATACATACCAGCAAGCGCTTCCGCTGTACCAATTTCCGGTATATTCGAGTTATTTTATGAAATAAGTCAGCAACCATTTTTTTGCGAAATAAAATTACTACTCAATATTTTGCGACTTTTTGGTGTGATTTTAATTTATATCGCAAAACGGTGTTTGCAAAAAAAGAGTAGCGTTTTTTATATTATGAGTTATTTTCAAATTTATACATTCAAATTTATTATTTTACCACAACGATATTTTTTATAAAGAATTTTAACGGTTAACTTACTTATGAGATTTTAAATGAGATTTTGAAAGAGGGGAACATACGAAGTCAGAACAATAAGAGAGCATGTATGACGCGATGTATGAATGTAAATGAGGCAAAACAGGTATGTCAAGATAGAAGAGTCTGGCGTTCGGTTCTCTCTGCCTACCTCAAATAGGGAAACGGCGTGGTGGTATGTATGTAACTTACTTATAGTGTACAGCATTTTATTAACTACTGTATCAACTTATGTTATACCTACATCAGATATTACTTATACTTGTAAAACAGGATTTTTAAATAAATAGTCAATTTTTTTTTATTCGGTGTAGGTATATGACACATAGATGGAGAAACTTTTACATTATTATTTTAGAAATCAGTCAGTGTCATTAAAATTATTTACGTTTAATCATCGTCCTATCGATATTCATTTGTTTTTATGCTTTTATGTTTATAAGGTTTTTTATTCATGTCAAATTAAATATTTTTTTCTATAAGTTATTTAATAATAAAATTGTTTAGATTGTTCTATTTCAACTCTCCACTAAAAATGTTGCAAATAACAGATAGTAATGATTTTGAAGCAATGTGATTTATTTAGTATTTTTTTTGCTATATTTTCTCGTGTAAAAATATAAATGCAGAAAATAATAATATGTAACTCTTTCGAAATATTATTTCAGCGAAGATCCAGAGTACAAGTAGGTACCTACGATAACCCTGTAATACCATTTTATTACGATGGTTCAAAAAATTTAAGAACATGATGGTTAAATAATTATGCAATATTGGTTTTATTACAACCCTGAACCCCCGAAAAGGGTAAATACATAAAATTATGTACCTTGTTAAAATATCTGTATAAATAAATATATGTACCTACATATATTTTCTTATATTGAAATCGGGAGTTGTTTCAGTTGTGTAGGATGATGTGTAATATTTTATTCTTCATAATATGTAGGTTGACGTACTTAAAATAATTATTAGATAATTATGTACGTGACAATATCTATATTTGGTATAAAGAATTGTTATTAGATATTATCTAAGTATAAAAATAAAGTTGGTGTAGGTGCCTAAAAGATATTATTATAGAATCTACAACAAGTTATATAAAATCTTACCTCTTAAAAATAAGCTTATAAAAAACAAAATGAAACAATTTCGTGGAAGGTACCAACAAAGAATTGCTCCATTTTAGTATTTATTTCAAACCAAATCTATCTTTGTCTCTCATATTATAAGTATATTTTAGTACATTATGTAAAATATACATAAATTTATTAAATAAAAAAATAATTAAGATGCAAGTAGCATTCTGATCAATATTTTGAAGTCCAGAAAAAAATAACGTTGGTATGATAAAATTTGTACGTGTTGATATGGTTTTTTGAAATTACCTACTACGCATAAACTCAAAGAAGATTATGATGACACGACAAATTGTATATTATACAAAGTATTAAGAAGAGTGTGACATTATAAGCAAACATACTCGTATTACGATGGATGAAAATGTACATTTCGGTCACAAGATTATATCATTATTTTTGTTTGTGAAGTTTTTTTTGGAAGTTGGCCGAGTTTTATTATAATAATGACACATTGACTGTATCTCATTTTTTCTATCTATAAATATGTCATCAAATTTCAACTGCTTTCTTGTAACTATTTTAATTATACTGCTGTTAAGTGTGCGAATTTAGAAGATATTTTTTCGTCAACAATGTCTTCAATCTTTTCATTGACATTTTGATAAAACGTTAAAAATTTTAATAACGTATGGCAGATCTGATGTGTCGTATAAATTTATGGACGAAAATGTGAACGTTTTAGTATGATTATAATATAAATCATGAATCATATTGATGGTATTTGAAAAGAAAGTATTTATTTTTCAGTGCAAAGCTATAAATGGAAAGTAAATTGAGAGTATCGATGAAAATAGTTACCTGTCAATGACACGAATATTTCAAGGCCAGTCGACCTTAAAAAAAACAAGGGATAATGATATGTACAATTACGTCATAAAAGTAAAGTTAAAAAAACAAATTTGATGAAAAACAGAAGATATACCAAACTTCAAAATATGATTACAAAATATGTGAGATCAATGAGGCTGCCTTGAAATCCACGAATAGACGATGAGTCTCGACAATGAATTCACGAGTTCTTCCAAGTATCTGTCGAAGGGTGAATATTTGCCGAAATCTGTCACTGTGGCGTGATAGTGTCGAATGCACTCAGCTACCACCCGCGAAGGACGTGTCAGTGGGACACAACCTGCCTTATCCAACATGGAGAGCGCTCAATAGGTTCAGAACGGGTGTCTCCTGCTATTACAGTGACCTCAAGAAATGGGGATACAGAGAGGAAGACATCTGCGAGTGTGGCGCCAGACAGGACAACGTGCACCTACTGTCATGTCCCATGATAGGAGCGACATGCACCCACCAAGACACAGTGATAGCAAACACTAGTGGAATCCGAGTGGCCGAATATTGGGGGCTACGAATATGATGGTGTTCCGGACACGGAAAGTAAGTAAGTAAGTATTTGGTCAATAGTTGACTTGCCTGCCCAAAACCCGCATTGATGTTGTCCGGCGAAATCTTCCACGAACGGTAGGAGTCGCATAAATAGAACTACTGCGAAGACCTTATATGCCATGCTTAAAAGCGCGATGCCTCTATAGTTGGTGCAGTTCAATGCTTCTCCCTTTTTATATAATGGACAGATCAAGCCAGTTTCCCAATCTTTTGGCATCTCTTCAATTTCCCAAATTATGGTGACAATTTCATGCAGAGTTGAGATTACAAATAAATAAATAAATAACTTTATTACCACCATACTTGAACAGTTCTGCTGGTATGTCAACATCGCCAGGAAATTTGTTATTCATTAAATTGATCTCATTATCTCTTACCGGCTAGGTTCCAGCTGTTAATTATCATCACCATTATTCAAGGTAAGGTCGGGCTCCTCTATTTCTTCATGTCTCTCATAATTTAAAAATTCATGAAAATGCTCGTCCAACACTTCAAAATATCCTCTCTATCGTTGAGTATATCTCCGTTTTTTTACTTCTACATGCTGTGATTCTTGCTTGGAATTTTTTATTTGTAGATTAAGAGCTCTTAAGAACTTGATCAAAAGAATAAAGTATTATAATATTATGATTGATGCATTTATATTTGACAAAGACAAAGTAATAAAATAAACACTGTACCTAGCGATTGTCAAGTGGATTTTTGGTTGTTTTAAAAGAGAGAAATTAATATATAATTAAAATGTGGGTATATTTGTGTACATGTGTATGTATGTGTATATGTGTGTATGTATATATGTATGTGTGTGTGTAAATGAATAAGTACATTTTTATTTTTTATCTCTTTAGTTGAATTTAAGATTTATTTTATATTGATGTTTTGTTCTTTTTGTTTCGATGGATTGTAAATCCTATCGCATGTAGTAAAAGCGTGTTGTAAAATACAGAAGTACCTACATGCGTGCACGCATTGAAATTGTCTGTCTTAAAACAGGAATTATTCCTAGTTAGATAGACATAGGTAAAGTGATGGAATGATGCCAATCAGGGAGCACACATTTTTTTTTGTTTTATTATATTTTTTGTTTGTTATTATATAAATACTGAGTGGTCTCTGTGGTGTATTGTTTTGTAAGTTTTCTTTTTAATGTCAAATAAATGTATTATTATTATTAATAATAATAAAGCTGATGGAACGAAAAGTTAGCCTTGACCACAAAAAATGAAACTATGATAGATGGAAACAAATTGAATTATATAAAATATTTGACGGTGGGTTAGTAGGCAGTATCAGAACATATATTTCCTAAGTGACCCATTAAACAAACAAGAATTCTGGCCGTGAGTTATAATAGCACTAACGGTTTCGTTTTTTTTTCTGTTTGTGTTAAAGGAGTTTTTTCATTTTTACTGGTGTTTGTTTTGAGATGTAATATATGGCAGCCCTATTTCATATTTACATTTTTTTCATTTCGTTTATTTGGGTCAGCGGTAGGTGGTACATAGTTGGAATCGAGGGTGACTTGTGAGCATTTGTCAACAACTCGCGTCCATCGGGACGTGAAATTATGTATACAAAAGTTGACTTAATGAAGCAATTCGACGTACATAATACATTATTTGTAAAACGGCATCCCGCACACAATTTGATTTCTTTAATCATATTTACAACATTTAAATTTGTCAGTGTAAATAAAAGGAAATAGGCAATGCAATTAACCTAACGTAGAATTACAGCATCATCGCTTTGGCTTATAGTTTTCACATATTTTTTTCGAATAAGTCGTGACGATATGTATCTTATTAATTCCAACTGTTAACGCTTCGATAGCGTCCCGTGGCAAAATTGCCCTGCCTCGGTTGAAAGGGTTTGCGGATGAGTAGTGGACTGTATGTGTGACAAAATGAAACAGGGAAGTAAGTTGCCAAGCGACCTACCTTGTTATCCCGAGATTCACTGGTGTTGGCCAACCGGTTGACTTCTTCTCAATGATTTCTCTGATCCACAATTATGATAACACAAGATAAGTTTTATATCACAGAACATACAAAGGACGAAACGAATACACCATTCGTCGACACTCTGGGTCAAATTATTTCACACTTAATCGAGGAGAAAATACCGTCGCTTGACTCGCTCGCATGGACATCAATGAACTGAATATGGGATGGGATCAGCGTTACCAATGTAAATTTAGCAAATTCCCCAAAAATCCATATCAAATTCCCCGATTCGGGGAAGTTCAAAGACCAAATTCCCCACATAATTATAATCTCAAGAAAAAAACAAGGTTTCATAAAAAAACAATAATATTTACACTTTAAACACTAAACACTTTACCCCAGTAGCTCTCTGTATCATCATATCCATCAAGGCCATGTAGATTTAAATCCAGCATAGCCTGAACTCGCCATTCGTTATTAATTTTTGTATTTGCACAGAGTTTTCAAGAACTGAAAATCCTAACAGTACAGGCATCAATGATTTTAACTTAGATTTGTTGAGCTTTTGACACCTTTTAAAGAAATCTGTAATAGCTGAACAGTGTACATTTTCATCTTTTTTCAAATTAATAGACGTTTTAATCACTAACCATCAAACTTTCGATGTATCATTTATATTTATTTTTTATGTTAGGTGACTTTATTTTTATGCTACTGTTTATATTTAAGTTTGAGTGTTCTATGAATACAATTATGGCACAAACCATACAATATTGTGTGAATTACCTAACTAATAAAAAAAACTATCGATAAATGGTAAAATGCTAGATTCCCCACATTTTCCCCACAAAAAGCCAATCCCCACAAAATCTCCAATCGAGTTGAAATTCCCCGGAATTTGGGGAATTCTCCACAAATTGGCAACCCTGGATGGGATGGAGCGGAGAGGGAGGGGAATAATGAACCACTAATCCGAGCGTGGCGCTAATACCAACCGTTTTAAAAAAATCAAGAATTTTTTAAATTTTATGAACATGCATCATTTAGAGACATTTTCGGATTTGATTTTGGAATGGATTTAAACACCACGCTTGCCAGACAGGTTGGTGAGTATTGTATTCAGCCGCCCTTAACATAGGGAACAGACGCCGTTTGCAGCCACCCACTATGGGTCAGACGCTACTAGGCTAGCGCTGGGCCCCAAAATTCCTTAAATGGAGACCATTCTGCAGGCTCCAAAAAAGATGGACCGATGATATTGTCAGGACGGCGACGGGGAAAAATGAATGTAGATGGCATCAAATAAACAAAGAGGCCTATCTCCAGCAGTGGAGGGAAGAAGGCTGATAAAAAGAGAAAAAGAAGATCATTCAAGGACATCATACAATGAGTTGTGATTTTATTTCGTGTACCATGCATATTTTAAGAATTGTTTTTTTGTGGCTCTGGTTCATTTTGCTCTTATTTTGAAATAACCTTAACCTTTCACATATTTCATTCATGTACACACTTTTGATATGGACGAACTTCTTCAGTTTTGATTTTCATACTGGCAAAACATTAACAAGAATATATGAAAAAATGGTCAGAATGGTTCATCAGAATAAGAATGGTTCATCATCAGAATTCATTTTGACGATGCTCAGCATTGAGCGATACCGGTGAATGGGAGTCGCGTTTGCGAAAAAAATAGACAGAACGAAGTGACAGTTTCAAACATTGATTAAAAAAGACAACATATTCTTAACTAGTTGCATGTAACACATGAGGTCCAACTTAAACACAAATTAAATAATTATTATAAGATATTTTGATGTCTACGTAAAACATGTAGGTATGTATGTTAGGATAGGATAGTATGGAGGTCAGTCTGTTTTTCCTACCCAGATTATGAATACAAAATGATGGTGTGTATGTATGTTTGGAGATTAAGTAGGTATCAAACTATTGATTGAGATATTATGTAGTGTATACGTACTGACTTATAAATTATATGAAACGATATCGTCACTATATTCAATTTTAAAAAGAATTGTTTAAAAAAGTTTGAGATGTACCTACTGTTATAATGTTCCTATTTATTGTAGAAAATTATATTATCTAGTTAGGGTGTTTCGGTTTTTTTTTATATTCACGAAAACTTTGAAAACTTAAACACATAAATTTATCAAAAATTAAACTTTTTCCTTAAAAAAATGTTTGAGAAACTCTGGAATTAAAAAAAAACTTTTTTGGATTTTGAATGTGTTTATATTTATATCAATATTCAGCGTTCTAGCTTTCATGAGATTTATGGAAAAATTAAGTAAAAATTCAAAATTTGATAACCCCTGGCTGAAAAAAAATTCAAAATACTGAGTATAAAAGTTTTGTAGGCTTATAAATTTCTATACATTCTAAAATCTGACGCTCTGAGCATTGTGCGGATCAAAAGTTATAAGGGACGGACGGACACACAGACACACTAAATGTTCTAACCCGAATTCTGAGTGAATCAATATAGAACATACATATAGGTATGTTGCAAAGCCTCTAAGTTGGTGTTTTTTTAATTTAAAGTTGGAAAAATCGTGAAAAATATAGACCTGGCATACAAATCTCGCGTATTTGGCTTGATACTTTGTCGATATATTAAGAGATACATTCTCTTGAACAAATCGACAGTTGTATTATTCTGAACATGATATCTATAATAAAGAAAGTGTACAACATTTTTTTAAATATATACCTCCAACATTAAAATACTAGGCACGTTCATTTCAAGACTTTTCGATCTTCGTTATTATTTCGTAGACTTGTTCATTTCACAATCCGAAAAAACTTTTTCTAAATAGTTTATTTTAACGTTGATGTTTGGTATCGTTGTCTAGTTAGGTTAGTTAGTTGGGATATTTGGGGTCTAACAAAAAATATCTTGAAAAGGGTTGAATTTTTTCGGTCATTAATGTGGTTTCTTTATCATGGCTTTATGTTAGTATTGGCTACCCGGGTTAAACATAAGTCACGGTTTCTTTATGCCTTGTTAGCTTATAGTTATACATACATAGTTTGTTATTGGATTTTATTTAAGAGATGTTGAGAAAAAATACATTTCGTTAATACACATATGATAAGTGTAAAGCATAATGTAACACCCAATTACTGAAATGTCGGCCTTCGTGTGTCAGTAAGTTGGATATCTGACTCCTGAGACAATGTTCCCGGGTTGAATTGCCGATGGAGACACAGTTTTAAATAGGGTTTACAGACTGGAATTGAAAAACGATAAATATTATACTAGTTGCACGAGATCCAACTGTCGATGACGATAGTATGTATAGTTGAAGAATAAACTATAAACCCTCAAATCTAAATTATTGAATATTTTAAGATATTTGGTTTCTATACAAAATTTATGTATGCCAGAATAAGATTGTGTGGAGTTCAGTGTTTGTTACCAACCCGGAATAGATAATCGGCTTGGTGGTATGTATGTATTAGGTATAAAGGTACCAGGAGTCTTATGTATGTTATCATACAATAATATGTATGAAACGATGTCGTCAAAAATTAAATTTTTACGAAAATTGTTAAAAAATGGTTTAGATGTATTTCATTGGTTTATATATTTTTTAGAAAATTAAATTATGTATTTGAGAGTAAGTTATATGGAAAAATTAAGAAAAAATTCAAAAGTTGATAACCCCTGGCTGAAACAAAATTTAAAATACTGAGTATAAAAGTTACGTAGGCTTATAAATTTCTTTACATTCTAAAATCTGACGCTCTGAGCACTGTGCGGATCAAAAGTTATAAGGGACGGACGGACACACAGACACACTAAATGTTCTAACCCGAATTCTGAGTGAATATAGAACACATGTAGGTACATATATTTTGCGAAGCCTCTAAGTTGGTGTTTTTTTAATTCAAAGTTGGAAAAATCGTGAAAAATATAGACCTGGCATACAAATCTCGCGTATCTTGGCTTAGTGTATCGGCGTTTTCGGATATGTTTAAGAAATATAGGCTGTTTAACACATAGGTACTATAAATAATAAAATAGTTGAGAAACCCAGGAACTTTTTTATAAAAATTAGTTTGAGATATTACTTCTGTTTCCCTATAATATAAAAAAAAAGTTCTGGAGGGCAAGTCTGGTCAAACGGTGAAATTAAAACCCTTATGATTAATCCATATCATGAATATAATAATCCCATAGAGTACCTAGTATAATATCTTTCCTTATTTATGAGGTTATGATGAGGGTGTTGATTTCACTGTTTGAACCGACTTGCGCCCCTGGTCTTCGTGGTTTTTGAGATACTTGGAAAAAAATATATTCAAATATAGTACCCTGATTTGCAGGCCTATAATATTTTACAATTTTCTGTATTCTAAAATTTTGGGCTTTATACATCAAGCGGGTCAAAAGTTATTATGGGGAACGGACACACGCACTCACACACAAAATTTTCCATTCTGAGTTCATCCATATACATGCAGCGAAGCCTCTTAGCTGTGTTTTGACTTCAAAGTTGGAAAAAACCACGCAATAGTTCATAACTCAATAAAATTCTCTTACACGAGACTAATGTAAATACTGTCGATTCATCAAGTAAAATAAATTTTCGTGAACAAATCGACAATTGGATTAAGTCTCCAGAATGTGGTAACGTGTTATTGGGTTCGTATTGAATTAATATTTAATATACATACCACAATTATATATAAAAATTATCTCTATTCATTTTCAAAGGGACAAAGTCAATCACATTACAGTACAACACAATTACGAAACGACACATAGACATTTACTCTTGACTCCAAAGACAAACACGACATTCGGACAAAGACATTATTATTACTTAGCTGCAAAAATTTTTAATCTTATAAATAAAGAAATTAAAGACATTCAGTTGATGAAAAAACTGAAACTAAAACAAACAATAGAATCATGGATAAGAAGGAAAGGCATTATTTACTGCGGAAACTTGCTTAAGCCTCAATAATTTGTAACTTTATATCTAGTGTAAAAAATAGTAAAATAATGAACGTAATATAATCTGTAGTATATAATGCGACTTTATTTTTCGCCACCTCGAAACAGGCTCTGCCTAGTGAAGTGGTTTATACCAAAATAATAATAATAAAGTATATATGTATCAACGTATATATATTTTTGCTATCTATATGTGTATATTATTATCTTAATTGTAAAATGTATTTTTGTATCTATGTATTTTTGGTTTCTTTAATAAAAAAAAAAAATGTTAGTTGCCCGAGAAGTACCACCTTAAAAAAATGCTTTTTATGTTGAAAAGTCTTTACATTTCACTGATTTTCGATAAATTCAAAGTCAATTAGCAGAGATCGGCTAAGGAAAAGTCTTCACACAGATAGAATTTAGAAAGATGGAGACGTTAGATGTAAGAATTATATATATGTGTTGGCCTTAGTAGTTCAGTTGGTTGAGTATCTGCCTGTTGATCCAAAAGTCTCGGGTTCAATTCCCGGTGGAGAGACAGTATTTAATTGTATTTTCAGTCTGGATCTGTGAGAGGATGAATATCGTCTCATCGAATAAGTCTCCAGAATGTGGGTGCGTGTTATTGGTAAATAAAAAATAAAAAAAAAAAAAAAAAATAAAAATAAAAATAAAATGAAATGAAATGAAATGAAATGAAATGAAATGAAATGAAATGAAATGAAATGAAATGAAATGAAATGAAATAAAATGAAATGATATAAAATAAAATAAAATAGTAACAGAAGATCGTGCATGAACCCGAATGAAGTGAGAAATGTATTTCAAGAGGACTCTGGCGTACGATATTCTCTGCCTACCCCAAAAAGGGAAATGGCATGATGGTATAGTATGAGTAGGTATTTGAAAAATATAAAGATTATGAAATTGCTAACAAAATCGCTCAGTCCTGTTATGATGTTAAAAGGACATTTCATGTGGTTTTGACCTTCGTTGTAAAGTTTTGTTGCTAAATTAAAAAAAAAAAAAACATTTAACGTCAAATAAAATGAAGAAGACTTTTGCGGTGAACGTGAAATATATGAAAAAAGTTTAACGATGGATGTAAGCAAATGCATATTATATGTTCCTATTCCACATTTCATTCCGCATTTTTAATAAACTTCACTTTGTAACGCGTTAAAGGTAATGAAAAAACATTTTAATTAGTTTTGTATCTGAAATTATGTCAACATGGAGTGCAATGAGATCCGTATAAATTATACCTACATATTTATGAACGAATTTTAGATTTAGTTATAATTTAACAGGAAACAAACAACAATTAGAAATATTGTGCACATAGGTAAGTACTAACATTTTATGATAGATTTTCTAAATAAACCTACCTATCATAATATGAACTGAATCTGAATATTTAATTTCTATTTCCTATTTAAACCTGAATAAATTTCACGGCCTTGAACCACTCGAGACTATGATCTTTACCAGGACATCAGCGTGGTCAAGTTTATTAAGATTAGCAGACTACGCTGGCTGGGTCATGTACACCGCATGGATGATCTGGAGCTCCCAAAAAGGGTGTTGACCAACAACCCAACCGTTAGAAGAAGCGTAGGGAGACCTAAGCTACGATGGTTGGACAGCGTTGTCGCGGATTGTCGGGCTATGGGGCAGCAGAACTGGAAAGTGGCAGCAAACAATAGAGCAGTTTGGAGAAGATTCTTGGAGGCAGCTAGGACCCATCAAGGGTTATAACGCTCAGGATGATGATGATGATGAACCACTCGAGAACCGAAGAACTCATAACGACCTATCACTTCTACATAAAATAGTTAATAAATGTGTTGACGCTCCCCAAATAATAAGTAATATATTATTTCATGTGCCGGGTAGAACAAGAATCTCAACACTCAAATATATTTCATGTTCCACACTGTAGCACTAATCACAGAATGAATTCATGCTTTCCACGCATTTGTAAGCAGTATAACACGAGGTTTTACGACATTGATGTACTCAACAGCACATATCCGCAATATCGCAGGAGTATATCAGCAAAAACGCAGTGATACGAGGCATGGAATACCAATCCTCTTTATTCCCTCCCCACTCCCCGCAATTCCTACATACCCCCATTATCTATATCCCTAATTTTAAATTACTTATCTTGTTTATATTCTTTGTTATTTTTTTTAAGCTGTATACTTTAATTTTAATTAAGTTTTTAACTCACACCACTGTATATGTTTTTTAAGCTAACTTGTCATTTTTTTATATATTACGCATGTTGTGGGAACTATGTATTTTGGCAAATTACTTATATTTGTTATTGTTTTTGTATATGGATTATAAATTGGTGTATGTTTCCCCTTAAATTAAATGAATAAATAAGGAAATAATAATGAGCTAACGAATGATCAAGATATGACAGTTTAATTCTCATTCAATTGATGGCGATAGTGTTCTCAACTTTTTATCGAAGTAATTTTACTATGCAGCATATTTAGAGACGAAGGTCTCCGATTGATGGCAATTGTGTTTCCATGTTTATTTCATACGATTTGTCGTTATCTTGTAGCATAAAATCGAATTTTTAAAATTTGAATTGCCAAGGGACGTCAATGAAAAGGCATAATTTATTGTGAACGTTGCACAGGCGCTAAAAATGTACGCGTAAATCAATCGTAAATCTATCTGAGGTATCTGATTTCCCGGTTTTCCTAATAACAGCTTTCCTAGTTTAGCTGATTAGTAACCAAAGGAGTTGCCAATCAAGCGTGTTTAGTAACCAGAGGGGTTAAGTACTAATAAATATAGTTGGTAACCAGAGGGGTTACCAATGAAGATAGTTTGCTATATCCCAATTAAGTTGGTTGGTTAACCAAGTGGTTAACAGTTTACTATCAAATCAAAGTGATTTGGTATGATATAAAATAAGAACACAAGGACAGTGGTTTAGAGAGAAGAAGAAAGAATACATAGGTTCAAACTTACAATGAGTATATTGATCACAATTAACAGTTTGCTTAAAGGTAAATTTACAATTGATAAAATAATTCACAAAGGAACTTTCTCACGATGATTAGGTATAACGAGCGAGTGTGTCGAAGTGACCGATTATTCGTATGGTGAAGTACCATCGTGCTCGCGGGATCGAGAGTTGACCGGTGGTCGAGAGACGAAGTATCGGCGAGACGGTGTGGTCGAGAAGCGACCAGAGATCGCGTGGTTGTAACGGCGGCGTGAAGTGACGAAACGAAGTGACGTAATAAATTGACGACGTGTACATGTGTAGACTCCCTTAAATAGTGCTGCGCTGGGGGTTGCAAGTTCAATGTCCTCGAACATTCTAGACTATTTCATTGAACTGTCATACCCAGTTGAAGTTTATTGTTACTTGTTTGACATCGCGGGCGATGAACTCGGCCTAGCGACAAACAAATATACTTGCCGTCTCTAGGCGCGCGCTCGAAAGAAATTTCGAGATGTGGCCTGCCACAAATATATATTCCCGTTTTATCTCTATTGAGTTATTAAATTTATCAAAACAAAACCATAGTGCTTTAATTAAAAATAGTTTTCTCCATTAGTTCTAGTTAGATGAAAATATTTCATCTGTATTGTCAAAGGGTATGTATTTTTCATAGAGTGGTCAGTATATTGAAGTATGATGTTCTACGTGTAAGAGATGCCACTCGAAACAAATTTAATATTCCTACTCGTATATTCATGTCCCAGATACAAGATGCGCGTGTTGTGGAGAGGAAATAATAAGAAAAAAAAACATTATATTCTGTTTTTAGTGTCTCTCTCACTTTATTTTATTAAAAAAATGTGCATGAACGACTAAGTTCATAAACAAATGCATGATACATACACTGTGTCATTCGTATTGTAACAAAAAAAGTTACATTATGATGCATTTATTGTTTACACATTTAAAGAGATTCGCAAGAAGTTCGTAACTCAATTGATGCGTCTAGGTTGTATTGACACTATCGGTGACCCGTTCGCAACAATGTTCCCTTTTCAAAATTATTCGTATGTCTAACGCCTTTTCACCACCAGAGTAATGTTGAAGTTCGTTCAATTATTCATTTTAATTTTAATCACGACATATTTCAAAAACTTCGTTTTAAACTCGGAATTGATTGGTTCGTTGTAAATTTTAGTTTTCATCCATCAGTTATCATCGATCCTGACTTGGCATCCAATTTCAAACAATGAAGCGTTCGTTACGTCCCTTCCGTCCCTTCAGTCCCTTCCGAAAATTTACTTGTGTTATATGACAATCAGATGAACGGTTTAAGAGCACAATTCGTATATGCAAGCATACGACTTTGTATACATGATAACTTGAAAAAGATTTTTTCTATAAATATAGATAAAAATAAAAAAAAAAAGATTTTCACAGTGTTATATAATAAATTTCAATGCTCAAAAATAAAATTAGTAAATGACAATGGTGCTAATGATAAAAATATACTATTAGCCGTGAAATATCGTCTTTCGGATTAAACAAACATTTTTTTTAAATATATAGAAAAAAAAATTCTCTGTTTTTAAGAAAAAAGTTAACTCCGCGCGTGTTGTTTTAAGAAGGTCTCAGTGGTATTTATATACGCTATTTGATTGCAATCTGTTTGAAATTGTCTTTTCTGTAACTTACATAAATTTTTTTAACCTCTTATGTAGGTACCTATGTTTTACTTCTACTTATGTACCTTGTGTAACTTCTATAACTTATTTTTTTCTTCTTCTTTTTTTACTTAACTTTTGTTACCGAATTACATCTAATTTATGTAACTCATACTTTTGTAACTTACGTGTGTTATTGAATAAGAGCTCATGTAATTTTGTGTGCATCCATAATTGGACGTCCAGCACTCAATAACCAATATTATTTTCTTTTTATGAAAATTGTCTTGAACCTAAGTTTATATGTATATACGTGATTAGAAATACTTTCATTCGACCTTATACCTTATAAGATATGAGAATATTGAAATACGTTCAATGTCATTGTTACCTAATGCCTGCAATGTAGAAATCTTTCAAGATATTCAGACTTGAGTGCGTATTTTATTCTTCAAAAGGCACCATTGAAAATGATTTGTCCTCCGACGGAGAAACGGTTTAAAGTTGAGACAGATTTTCTTATTATTCATCTGAGATGAATTTATTAGTTTAAGGAAATTTCAACATTCTTTGTAGAATGCTTATCTGCTCAATCATAATTGCTTTTAGACATTGAAAATATTTTCAAATTCGGAACCAGTCACCTAATAAAAAGCTGGGTCCCAAGTTTTTTGACAGGAGAGATATTTTCGCCTCAGTCGTTGATTTGAGATAAGTTCCATTTGTATGTAATTAACAGCTAACAAAATTACGGATTAAATAATGTTGTTGTAATTAATAAGGGAATGGAAATGTTAGTGTATGTGTTAGTGTGTGTGTATGTCTCACGCATCCTGAAAATATCGGATCATATCAGGATGTCATTTATGTGTATGAAATGCACATTGTGCATGTACCTGTATATCCAAAGTAGTGCCTTGTTAAAAAATGACAAAAATATAGAAAGATATAATATTTTGAAAAAAGCTTTTTCATACTTAAATATTTTGAATTCTGTAGGTACTAATGAAAAGTTACTGAAGACAAACTTTTATATAGTGGGATTACAAAACTACTAAAAGTTACACAAAGCATGCAGAAAGTTTTTGAAATATATACCTACTTATAGTAAAAGTGGGTTGATTATTTAATAGTTGCACGTAACACATGCGATTCAATTGTCGATAGTAAGATAGTCTTATTATGTATAGTTGAAAAATACGTATTAAACTATATCTAAACATTTAAATGCAAATTATTGATTATTTAACGATATTTTGTTTTCCATACAAATGGAAAGATCGGATAGTGTGGAGGACAGTCCTTTTTTTCCTACCCAGAAAATGCATAAAGCGGATCAAAAGTTATAAGGATCACAAACACACACATATATACACACTAAATATTTTACTCCAAATTCTGAGTTCATCCATATTAAGGTACTTTATACAATCTATTTATTGTAAGAAATCAATTCTCTTGAACGAATAGACAGTTGGATAACGATGTTTATAAGAACTCTTTTAGAAGATTATAAATATATAGGTAATATCATTTTTTTTATTTCATTAAATTTATAATTCAAAATATAAAAAAAAACAAAAAAAAAATATAAAAACACAATAAAATGAATATACTGTCAACGCTTTTTTATTGGAACATAAAAAAATTTGTATATTGTCGACGCTTCTTTTTTGGAGCATAATAAAATCAATATACATACTGTCGACACTTCTTTTTTGGAACATAACAAAATTAATATATACTGTCGACGATTCTTTTTTGGAACATAACAAAATTAATATATACTGTCGACGCTTCTTTTTTGGAACATAAAAAAATAGTAGGTATATTGTCGTTTCTTCTTTTTTGGAACATAATAAAATCAATATATTGTCAAAGCTTCTTTTTTGTGACAAAATAAATTTAATATTGTCGACATTTCTTTTTTTGATCATGAAAAATATTTTACAACACAAAATTACCAAACAAAAAGACTGAGCATTAAGCGTTAAAAATTATGTTGAATTAAATAAAGAACTAATCTGCTTATTATATTTCAGTACCTATAATAATTTCTTAAATGAACATTATTTCTGTCAATAATAGCTTTCAATGAAACATATATACACCAAATATCTTTGGAAATTTGGTAGGTATAAATTACATCAAACAAGAATTTATTTTTGTTTTGTAATGTGGGAAGGTATGTATTTTATTTACAGACAATTCTCAATGTAGGTATTGTGTATTACACTCAAGTTCCTCCGGAAATGAATTCAAATGTAGATACACATCTCGGGCGATTCGTTTTCGGCTTTTATAAAAAAAAAACACCTTGATTTCCTTTATATATGTCGTAAACTTACTTATTTTTCCTGCCTCACAGACAATTCAGATAATATTTTATGAATTCGAAAATAAAACACTATAAGACCCCGGCTAAGAAAAGTCCTTCTACTCTACATATATCAAAATACACTTGGCAAAACGACATCTTACATATGTACTTCAGCGATGAGTTTCACCACCCATTCTGAATGTTGCCCTTTTTGATGTGCCACGCACGTCTCGTGTTTTCTTTTATAAGTTGATGCACACCTGTCGCTGGTTACCCCACATTATGGGATATTATGGCGTGATAATATCCCACATTGACATAGGCAATGTACTTCCTTGGCACCAAAAATATATAACATCTTCATCAAGGGAACCCAAAAATAAAAAAAAAACTTCTGCAGCTAAACTCAAAAATACACTGATTTCACACTGGATTCTTAATAAAAAATGCAGACTGCCAAAATTATGTGTCCATCGTACTACAATAGTTTACAAATTAATTACAATAATTAAAAATAAAACTATTTTTATTCTAAACTTATTAAATAAAAAAAAAAAATAAAATAAAATAAACTAAATCAAACACTTTATCCTTAAAAAAGTAGTCAAAATCTATTTATAATTACATAATAATATACACTCTAGCAAATACCCATGAGCTAGTAGAGTGGATACATCCATGTGACTCCAATGACTCTTATTAGCATTTTATTGGTATTTATATATGTATTCTTTTAATTATTGTTACTCGTTACCAATGTTCTTGTAATTGAATGGATTATAAAAATAAAAATAAATATTATGTATGTTGTGGGTATGTGTCCAAAGGGCATAAAATGTTATAATTTAGCAAGGGTTGTTTGTTATCAGAATAAGATGGGCGTAAATTAAATAACATAATTCACAGAAATATTATATAGGATACAATGAAAATAGCCAGATAATATTATATTATTTGGTGTAAATGTCCACGGGCGGATAACAACAACTGGAATGGAATCTTTTATTGTCCATAATCATATTTCCGAAGAAAACTCATACGAGGAGAATACAAAATTCGCAAAATTATCCAGAACTTGTGGTGCGCGCCCTTTGCTGGGTACAGAAGAGCGAAATAACCGGAAAAAAGTTCATTTACAATTACACCGTAGAGCCGAAGCCGGCGTCTGAAAATTTTCATCCGAAACCGTACGAAAATTACGAATTTCCTTTGATAATTTTTAGTCGACTATTACTCAACCGCATGACTTTTATAATATACATTGAGTAGTGACTAGTGCCCACACACTATTCCGAAGTCGTGACGCATGTGTCGTGCTTTCTTTATAAGGTAATGCACATCAGCGCACCTGTCGCTGGTTACCCCACATTGTGATATTCCGTGATGGTATGTAGATAATACAAAATATGTTGACTTTTGATTTTCGCAATTCAGACAGCGTTTAGATTATAGAATGTGAGGTATCTGGATGATGTGTGTGAGAGAGAGACGGCATGCGAGAAGGTGTGTCGTGTAGGATGTATATAAGCGACGGACGGCGGCAGTCGGGCCGTTCCGCACTTCACGGCATTACGTTGAGTACCTACAGTCGCGTAGTATTATCTAGTTATACCTTTCATTGTTTGTATATTGTACTATATTGTTATAAACTGTATAAATCGATATACGTGTTTTATCTGGAGTGCAACCAAGCACAAGATATCATATAGAACATGGAGTATAAGATACAACCATGAGCTTGAACGTATGTACAATGAGCCCAACATAGAAAATTATATAAAAACTGATCACCTTACATAAATTGTCGGGATATATCTAGCAATATGGATGGATGGATCAGTTTATAACGAATATTATATTATAAAACAATACAATATTCATATTAAAATTTTTGTGATTTAGAACATTTATTTATTTGTATCCTAATACATATTATGTACATATATTTGTTTGGAATATTTTTGTAATATTATAATCACTATGAATTTCGAGGAAGGCAATTTGTTATTTGTATTGTACATTATGAATATAATTTACAGTTGTCAATCCTTATGTCAAAATGTAAAGTGAGACATATGAAGTTACCATAATAGTGCTTAATTATCAAGGTTCATGGTTAAGTTACTAAAACTATTTATTTGTAAAATATTATTTGCTGAAAATAATCAATGAAATAGTACCAACCGTGAATTAAATAATTATGATGTTTGTCGCCCAATATAATGAATCATTTGTGTATTTTAATTTCATTTATTTTTTTGTCTAATTGATGAGAAATAATATGCTATTCAGTATATTATGGAACATGCATATTAATTGATCTCAATTTTTTTTTGTCTTTATATTGAATGTTTTAAACAATATAATATATTATACATATCTAAAAAATGGTGTATATAAATAAACATTTCCTAGAATTTATATTCACAATAAAAATAATATAAAAGTGTGAAAAGATCAGAAACTATACCACACAAAACAAAACGGATTCATCAATATAAGACATAGATATGATATTAGCACGTAAAATAAAATTTAAATGAAATAAATTAACAATTTTGAGTAGGTACCATTTTACCAAAAAATTAAGAATTAAAATACATCAATATATTATCTAGTTTCAAAACATGCACTCTGTCAATATTGGTGTAAATTAATCCAACTGTCGATTTGTTCAGGAGAACTTTGTTTTCTTAACATATCGACAATGTTTCAAGCCAGGATACGCGAGAATTGTATGCACGCCGCACGGTCTACTTTTTTCTCGGCTTTTCCAACTTCAAAAAACACCAATTCAGAGGCTTCGCAGCATATATGTTCCATTTACGGATTTACTCAGAATTCGGAGTAGAACATTTCGTGTGTCTGTGTGTGTGTCCCCCCCCCTTATTACTTTTGATCCGCTCAATTTATGGAGCCCAAAATTGCAAGATGTATAAATAGTTATAGGCCTACAAAACTTTTATACTCAGAATTATGAATTTTTGTTTCAGTCAGGGCTTATCAACTTTTGAATTTTTACTCTATTTTTCCATATATCTCAGAAACCATAAAAGTTAGAACGCTGAAAATTGGTATAAACATAGACAAATACAAAATCTCAAATACGTTTTTTCAAAAAAATTCCAAGGATTCTCAAACATTTTTTATTAAGAAAAAAATTTTATATGATAAATTTATGAGTTTAACTGCCTATATTTCAAATTTTTTTTAAAAATATCGAAAAAAGCCGAAACACCCCAACTAGAAAATTTGATTTTCTATAAAAAATACAAACGTTGTAGTAGCACATCTCAAATTTTTTGAACATTTTTTTTTAAAATTGAGTTTAGTGACGACATCGCTTCATACAATCTGTATGGCAGTCGCCTATACACAATATCTAAGAAGACTTAATAGTTTGATACTTCATCTCCAAACATACATACATACCATCATGCTATTTTCATATTCTGGGTAAGAAAAAAGGACCTAAATTTATCCTATCTTGACATACATACCTACATGTGTTGTATAGAAAACAAAATATCTTAAAATATTCAATAATTTGAATTTATGGCATTATAGTTTGGTACATATTCTTCAACTATACATACTATCGCTATCGACAGTTGGATCTCATGTGTTAATGCAACTAGTAATAATAATGAACATTTCCATGCACCCTGCGCAAGTGGCGAGATTATTGCCGTATGCCAATTTCTTCCAACTAACCAGTGTTTCCAGCTCAGAGAAGCAATATTTGCGTGAGAAATGAATTTAAATAATTTTTTCCTCTGCTGAGAATCGAACCTACGACGCCCACACAGAAACCGAACGGCTTACCAACTGTGCCACGGCGGTCGGCCTTTAGTAGTAAAAATATAAGAAATAATCCACCATGTTTTCAGAGAAGCACGTAAAATACAGAAAAGCTTTATAAATTAATACGGAGAGGGAAAATCATTTCGTTTTTCTGTTTTGGAGTTCCATTTCTCTTTTATTCCATTCCTGCGAGGTTTGATGTTTCTGTATGACATCACTAATGGATTTTCCATTTTTCTTTCGATAAATCAAGGAAATTAGGTTTTATTATTTGGATCTATTGTTGAATAAAATGCTTTATTTTAATATTTCAGATTTCCATAGAAATAATTATTTAGTTTATTTCCAATATATTCTGACTATTGTCCGCATATTTGAGAAGAAGCGAGAATTGTCCCAATATTCGACTTACAAATAATAATAAATTAGTAATATTGATAGTGTTGTATAAGTCCATAAAAAATGCACACAAGAAGATGCATTTTGGACCTCTCCGCAATCGCAAGATACTTCCTCTTGTCGACCGTTCCCCACCTGTACAGATTCTTTTACCCCTTGTGACACCTACACGGACTCTTTTCAGTCTGCTTTTTGTTGTTCTTCTATGTGTCTCCTGCATCAGGAAAACGTCAAAATCAAATTCAGAAAGAAGCTCCTCCTTATGTTCACTGAGGCCCTCGATGTTTATCGAGGTTGTCTTGATATTGCATCCATGAGCCTTGTCATATGGTCCCGAAAAGGACTTTTTTATAATTTTGGCCTTTGTTTTCCGGTAATGAAAGGATTGATTTCATTTTTCTTTGTCTATCATCATCATTAGCCTTCTTTGTCCAGGTGTTTTTATTTATTGTTTCCTATATTTTGCAATCCTTCGTGGAGGCTCCTTTCTTGAGTATCAAATAACCACATAAGTAAAACACATAAAAAATAATTAAAAACATTATTTATATTTATTGTGATGAGAAAAAATAACAGGAGAAAGATTGCGTTTGTTTGTGCTATGATTTGGTTCTAGTCATTAGTGACAGGAAACTATCAATATAGTATTAATTTAACTATACTTATATGAGGCACAGTTATTAATTGTGTTTTCAGTCTGGATCTGTGAGACGATAAAATCATAAGTTTCCAGGACATGAAACTTCGCGGTCGGCAACTACGTGGACATAGTCCCTGTTATTTTAGTTACTGACTGCCGTGGCACAGTTGATACCGTTTGGCTTCTGTGCGGGCGTCTTGGGTTCGATCCCCAGCAGAGGAGAAATTTATTTAAGAGGACATATAACGCTTAATGTAGCGACTGAAAACATGATTTAGTAAAACCGCCTAATGCACTATGAATTTACGCGTTAGGAAGGGTGACTATCGCGTGTGTTAAAAAAGGTTAATACGTGATTTAACTTATCGGAAACCTTAAATTTGTTGAATTTTTGCATTTTAAGACCAAACCTTAGTTGAAATGAAAAAACTATATAGATCATTTACTTTCATTTTATGCACTTCTAAGCATATTTAAGAATTATTTCTCTAAGACACATAGTTATGGAGTAATTAAAAAAAAAATCAGCTAGACTATGGAATGAAAGTGATGAAGTAAAGTCATCTCAATCCATTCAAATATTTAAAGGTAAACTAAAAAACTTGTCAAATAGTTCCTGAATTCCTTCTATATCCTTCCGTAACCTCTTTTTCTTCATTGCTATGATCAGTGTTATTTTTGTTTTTCTTTTTTTTTAAACTCTCTTTTAATTTTTTTTCTCTTTGTATTTTTTTTATATTTCTTGCTCTTTTATGTTGTTTTTTATCAATTTATTTCTCACTAAATTACTACTGTACCAATTTAACTAAGAGACTTCACGTTGCTCGGGTTGGTTGGAAGAAATTGCCTTATGGCAATAAACTTGCCTTTGTACACATGTACACAAATTATATAAATAAATAAATATTTTAGGGGAATATTTTTTTAGGGGAATTCAGGCTGAATAATAAAAAGTTTGTTACAAAAATTCACTAGAGAAATATTGAAAATACTTTATTTTTTTAGAAACTCACTGTTTGACATATTTGAGGAATTTGATTCGAAATTGGGGTAATTAGGTTTATATGCCCCCTTAAATTAATTTCTCACGTTATTCTTGCTTCTCTGAGCTGGAAACACTGGTTAATTGGAAGAAATTGCCATATGGCAATAAACTCGCCACATGCGCAGGGTGCAAGGAAATTTTTTATTATAGTTAGTTGCCCGAGAAGCAATATTAAAAAAATAAAAACAAAAATTAAAATTTTCATATAAAAAACGATGTATACCTATTTGAAATATCAAAAATATCAAAGTAGGTACCTACACTGATAAATTGGTTATTTTAATCGAAAAACTACCGTATAAGTTTGATGTAGACGAAATTACACAGTAATTAAAACCTAGGTGGATAGTATGTATAGTCTATAACAAGGTATATGCATTTTCTTCTAAGATGATAAAGTTTAAACCATTGGTTTTCCTGAAAGTTCAATTTCATAATTTTCTCTATGAATATAATTTTATAACGGGAATAAATAACAGGACACGCCTATTCAACTTTGCGTAGGAAAGTTTGCACCAGATAAAGGAATTAAATTAATTAATACTTTGATCAATTTGAGAGTTACGGAAAAAATATCTGAGAAAATATAAAACTTTCAACACGAAAAAACTCTTAGAGGGGTATTGCAGACAATACCCCGTATTCAGTAACTATTGGAACTAAATTAGGAACGTTATAAAATTGTAGATTTGAAATTAACGGTCTTATTTCAGCGTTATAAAATATAAACTTGGACTAAATGGAATAGGAATGGATCTATTTTGCCCAGAACGTTCTTAAAATGTTACTGAATCAGACGTGTTAATAAATAATGATGAAAATGATGAAATATTCATCATTTTTATAATCATTCAAAATTAGTCTAATTCGGAAACTTTTTAAGAACGTTCCGGCCAGTATAGATACGTTCCTATTCCATTTAGTCTAAGTTTATATTTTATAACGCTGAAATAAGACTGTAAATCTAAAATCTACCATTTTATTCATAAATGATAAATAATCAGTTGAACAAACTAATTATTTTTAACTTTATAAAATCTTTAGTTAGGTCATCAATTAATTGATAATTTTATACCTATCAGCCTAAAATATTATACTCATCATAAAAAAATATGAACTGATTTCATTCAACTTGCTCAGAGATTTTTAATTAGGTATTTGGATAAAAATCGACATAATGTATCAATTATTTACATCAAAACAATGATCAACAATGAAGCACTTTTCGGAGTAATGTATACATATCTATATATACATAAAAACTTTAGCGCTATGTCCTTAACGGGGTAGGCAGAATGAACCGAGAGCCACACATCTCTATCTTTGTAAACATTCATAAATTCCTTTATGTGATATAGTTTCGGCCTTTGTGGCTCAGTTGGTTAGGTATCTGACTGCCCAAAGGTCCCGGGTTCGATTCCCGGTGGAGACACAGATTTTAATTGTTTTCAGTCTGGACCTGTGAGACGATTAATATCATAAGTCTCCAGAATGTGTCAACTTGTTATTGGGTGCGTGTTAAATTAATATTTGACATAGTACCTGTTAGTTGCCGGAGAAGTAAAATAAAATAAAATAGTTAAATAATAAATATATTAATTTCATGTACAGGTGTACCGTCTGCCTAGTTTCAAATGAAATATTACTTTAACAAAATAATTTATTTATAATACCTATAACATAGTTTTAGTCTCGTTGGGAAAATGTTCAATTAAGTATAGACGAAATGATTTGAATTTTAGATATTATTGTGTTATACCTTCTCTCCTGCGTCGCTCTTGGAAATTGATAAAATAGTGTATTGTGTTCACTTCACAAGTATTTTGAACATCAGATTATTACTCGATTGTTCCTGTAGAGGTTCCTTATTTTATCAGATCCTAGAATATTCAATATGAATTTTGAATATTTCCCGAATTAAGTAAAGATATTTCATCTTCAGGTATAATATCCAATGTAGATATTTGAATAAAATATTTAATTACTTTCTCAGAGAGTGGACTTAAATTATTAACTATTATATTTCTGTATAAAACTATTCTAAAGTGCTTTAGAATACAATGGTTCATCTATGTATACTATTTGTATAATTGATACCTCATAATATGCGAACGGCGAACGTGTCTAGAGCTTCACTGTAAGAGATATGTTTTATTAAAGAGGTAGATTAGCTGTCAATGTAAATGAGAATAGTTTTAATATACATTCTGGATAATGATTAATACCGAGATAAAATTCTGTTTCCGTTGACTAACAGATCGCTTATTTTATATTTACATATTTCCTTTATTCTTAGCGTACTATCCTCATAATTGCAGTATATTTTAAAGCATTAAATTTTTATCAGTATCTAGAGGCTATCCGCATAATATACACTTTTCCACCTGGAGTTTTTTTATTGATGTACAAGATGAAAAGCATCACTACGCCCAGCTTCTAAGGTAGGGCTTGTAGCCAGCTTTTATCGCTACCTACTTACATACCTACATATGTTTTGAAAATCAGTAAGCAATGTTATTTTATTATTCCTCAACATTTTGTTAAGATGAATAATTTCAATTTATTCAATTATTTTTAAATAAGTATTTGGTTTATTTGTGTTAGTTCAATTAATTCAAATTTTGACTTGCCCATATAGAACGAACATGTTTTTAAAGTTTTAACGTGCACAGCATACATAATTTTATAATCAATAGATGTTGATAATCCAACTGTCGATTTGTTCAAGAGAAGAAGAAAAATATTTTTTTATGATAAATTTATGAGTTTAACTGCGTATATTTCCAATTTTTTGAAAGGTATCGAAAAAAAGCCGAAACATCCCAACTAGATAATTTAATTTTCTACACAAAATATGAACATTGTATTAGGACATCTCAAATTTTTTTTAACAATTTTTATAAAAATTGAATTTAGTGACGACATTGCTTCATACAATTTGTATGGCAGTCGCCTATACACAATATGTATGTAAGAAGACTTAATAGTTTGATACTTAATCTCCAAACATACATACTGATACAGAACCATCTTGCTGTTTTCATATTCCGGGTAGGAACAGAGGACTGACCTCCATACTGTCCTTTCTTAATAGAAAATATTTGAGAAACCCTGGAATTTTTTTTGAAAAAACTTATTAGAGATTTTGTATTTGTTTATGTTTATACAAATTTTCAGCGTTATAGATTTTCTTGTTTCTGAGATATATGGAAAATTAAACCACAAATTCAAAAGTTGATAACCCCTGATTGAAACAAAAATTCACTATTTTAGTATAAAAGTTTTGTAGACCTATAACTGTTTATATATTTTGAAATTTTGGCTCTGTAAAAAAGTTATAAGGGACGGACGGACACACAGACACACAAAACTCACATAAAATGTTCAACTCCGAATTCTGAATTATATGCTGCGAAGTTGGTGATTTTAGCATGCAAAAAGTCCACTACGCCATACAAAATGTTCCTTCGTACACGCATCTTGCGATTCCTTCACGCGATTCACGCGATTCCTCAGAGAATTGAATTCTCATGAACGAATCGACAGTTGAATAAGAATGGAACATTATAAGTTTTTTGTTCTACATACTGTAAAATTGCCGATTTTGACATAATATGATGGTTTCAAACGAATGCAAGTACTAACAAACTGACATGAATATAGCGCCGCGTACAAATATGTGCAAATCCAGAATGACGAGGTCTACTTTAATTATATATTATGCAGATAATTCGATTGATTTTTAAATATTGACAGTTACTAAATCAGTATAGATGGTCGTCGATGAATTTCTTTGCTCCATTACCTGCGCCATTTAGAAAAAAAGTACTTCATCGCTGTTTAAGGGGACAGTGAACTAGATGAAGATAACTCTTATGGTAACAAACCACCGCAGAGAAGATGGCACTTGAAAAAGAAGTTCTTTGGAATAGTAAAAACAGCATCTATAGTAAAATTTAAATAACAAAAACTTTTAGAATCGGAGTTTAATTCTTAACTATACCATATGACCATAAAAAAAAATAACGTATGAATAGTATGACCATAAAAAAATAACTGTCGACCAGAAAAAGCATAATTTTTTTTTTGTTACCACCAGCTATCAACTACTTGAATAGTTGATTATATAATAAACAACGACTTGAATATATGTACAATAATTGAAAAATAAATAAACAATAATTGAACAACTTTAATATATGTACAACAATAATTGAAAAATAAATAAACAATAATTGAACTACTTGAATATATGTTCAACAATATATTTGCATATTTTAATATGCTGTATCGGGATAGAATTAACTATCGAATATTTTTTTAATTGCATATACGCAATTAAAAAACTATTGATGACAGGTGCCTCGAGTTCCTGGTTCTTCTACAATATCCCAACTTCGTCTCTATTAAGATGTTAAAAAAATGTTTGTCAATAAAAAATAGAATAAATTATATTCACTAAATATTATTCATTCTTGAGTTAAAAGTGCAGACATACTCTGCCTGCACTTTTAACTCTCCTCTGCCGGGTTCGATCCCCAGCAGATGAGAAATGTATTTAAATACATTTCTCACGCAAATATTGCATTTCTGGGCTAGAAACACTGGTAAGTCGGAAGAAATTGCCATATGGCAATATACTAGCGACTTGCGCAGGGTGCAAAGGAAGTGTTTTTTATTATTATTATCGGTTGTGTTAAATTAGTGTTTGACATAGAACCTGTTAATTGCCCGAGAAGCAATATTAAATAAATAAGTATAAGAAAAATTCACATTTTAATATGTAAAAAGAAACAAATATGGTAAGACGTTATTTAATTTATTTTATTTTAAAAATTATATTCAAATGTATGTTCGGTAGACTGCTAATTTTCTTGTAGGTACCTACCTACAAAAAAAAAACGTTTCTAGAAACGATTTTTTCTCTGAGCTCAAAGAATTTTCTTCGACAAATTGTTTCCATTTGGACAGATAAAAGAATGTTTGTTTTAAATATTTAGCTTTGAAATGAAAAAAAGACTTGCCCTTTCAGTAATGGAAAATTTTGACGTAATAAAAAGTGAATTATTCGTAACAGCGTATCTCTGGTATTTTATAATGAGTTTTATTTCAAAGTTTCGATCAGTTATAAAATTCCTGATTTATGGATGATATTTGGTCAATGACAAGACAATAAATAACACGGCAAACAGTTTTTGATGCTTTCATAGAATTTTCTACTATTTATATTTTTTTATTTTGAAATATTATGTTTACTTAACAATGACAACATTTTTAAATAAATACACATAGTTTAATTAAATTTCGGTTCAATTCTGAAAACACACATAAATAATGAAATATCAAATTTATTCAATTTATGTATTTTTTGTTATTCTAAAAAAAGTTTAAATAAAATGACAAAATAACATCACCAGTGTATTAAAAATGGATATAGTTGAATGTAAACATATTTATTTACATAATTTTGTTTTAAGTTACTTAAATGTTCATTAAAGTTTTAATTTGCCTTTAGAATTGAATCCATTGGTTTTTTTATCAAAAATGTGGTCTTCTTGCACATTTATTATAAAGTTTTTGCAAAATAATTAGGTATGTACCTATCCAAATATTTATTTCAATATAAATTAACAACCGGTAGATTCATTGGCCAAGAGTGTTTGCATCTCAGGTGTCCATAAACGTAGTAAAATTCCATATACAGATATTCTCCCAAAATTTAAATCCGAGGAAAAATCGGAATGGCAAGCGTTCTGGACCAAGCCGGTCTCCGAACGAGGAAAAAAATATGCTGCAATTTAGCCAAGGATTCCCTTAGAACCGTGGTTTAGCAATTATAGGTTACCTAGTAAAGAAATCACGCTGATATGTGGCTTGAGGTAGGGTCACAAAACTTGTCCAGCGCTCTTATATAAAATTAATTTACGTGATTCTCCGAGATGTGCCTGTGGCGCGGAAACAAGTGACGTTGACCATGTTGTACGAGATAGTGACGATTTCTTGGCAAATTTGGTCAATTTGTTTCAAGGGGTGATGTTTTGCATAGAAAGATGTCAGTATTGGTTTGTAATTAGACAATAGACGTGATTAGAGTGGTGTATTCCTTTGCAAAGAACAATAATTTGTATATTGCACTTTCCCCACTACAACACTATTTGACATGTTCAAAGTACCCAAAGTAGATAATATTTATAAAAAAGTGTCTATTTTGCAAATTTTCAAAGATAATGTTATACAAAAAATTGAAAAAAATAAGTCTCTGCGATTCCAAAATGATTTTAAAATACCCAAATGTAATACAGGACAATTACAAAACAACTACATTTATTTGGGAATAAAATTTTTCAATTGCCTCCCAAATGAATTAAAGCAGATAAAAGAATTTAAAAAATTTAAACATAAATTAAAATTGCACTTAACTTACTAAAATAGTAGTTTTCGATTTTGTTGTTTTGATTTGTTTCAATTTCCAGTATTTTCTTTTTTTATTTTTGAATATGTGTTTTGATATATTTGAATCGTCTATAATTCAATATTACTCATTTTTCAATTATTTTCATGTTTTTCTTTTTTTGGTTTGAATATGTATTCTGATATGTTTTCTCATTTGAGTATTCTCCTTTTTCATTTATTTTCAACCTTTTTATGATGTTAATTTGATTTTTTTTTGTTCATGTATGATTTGATTTAATTACTTTTACTTTTATGTTGACTTTGCTTTGTATTGATATTTTTATTTTGTTATAAGTGCTTCCCTCATCAAGCACAAGATTGTAATCTTTTTGATGAGGTACTGCAGGGAAAAATATGTAAGAATATTATTACTAGTGAATTTATATATTGATTTGTATTATAAAATATATTAAAAAATAAAATAAAAATAAATAAAATAAATATTTAATTTTTACTTCGAAACAGATTTGTCTTATATTTAATAAAATTAGAACACTAGTATGATTTTTTAAATATTAAACTTTGTCACCGGGTGATGAATGCCATAATATTAAAAAAATACAAGAATAACACCATAATGTTTATAATTTACGTTTTTTTAAATAATACCGTGAATTTAATCATTAATTTTTAAAGTTCGAAAGTTATTCGATTTGATCCATTATAAGAAAAAAACGTCATGTATTCACCAACAAAGTTTCCTTTCCACATGTTGCAAAATATTATTGTTACCATTTATCTATCGAATCTGTGGTATGGGAACACAATAGCAATGTGTTCAGATCGCCAGACTCACAACAAGGGTCACTGATTTAGCCCCATTTGTGGCAATCAGCTGCACTTCTGCTGATACCTGTCCTAATAAATAAGAAAACGTGGGGCTAAAATCGATAATTTGTTTTTACAATATAATGCTTTCTGCTAAATATTAATCTTCGAGATCGAAAACGCAACGAATGGATCAGAGTAAGGACAAAAGTTACCGATGTTGCATATGTACAAGGTAACTTCCTTAAAATGGAATTGGGCTGGCCATATAGTAAGGACAGCAGATGATCGATGGACCAAACGAACCCGGAGTGGCGACCGAGAACTGGACGCAGAAACCCGGGTAGATATCAAACAAGATGGTCTAATGACATAAAACGAGTGACAGGAGGTGAATGGCACAGGGTGGCGAGAGATAGGGAAGCATGGAGGTTGAAAGGGGAGGCCTATGTCCAACACTGGACGAATAATGGCTGATGATGACGATGATTTATGCGTATGAGATTGTGAATATTTATAGATATACACATTTTTATAAATGATCTCTTTTGTACTTTTGTAGTACGTATATACTTACCATCCATCATTAACTTTGCGAAAATCAACTGAAAATACATAATACAAGACAAGGAATTTTCAAATAGTTGGTACCTACTCAAACTCGATACTCGGTGAACATATCGTATACTCAATACTTTATTGAAAATAAAGCAATATTTTCAAGAGAATAAAATATATCGGGGACCGTAAATGATGATGTGGAAACGTAAGGTAAGAAATATCTCCGATATTCAGGTTCAGGACAATATTTTCAAATGAGATTTGTTTTTATTAATATAATATCTACTTAAGTATTAAAAAATAAATTTCTAACTCATTTAAAACGGCGCGAAGCCATACGACGGAGCAAAAATATTGATTATCTGGAAACTATCGAAAAAGTGGATTGTTTAAAAAAAACATTAAAAAAACAGGTATGTAGGTTCATTCTATGACCACAATTAATTACGATAAATTAATTAGGTACTTCTCAGTCTGATAAAACGTAGATACGGGTCGAATGTCACACCTGGGACCTTAGAATGCTCGTTAGACCAAAGATTAATGGTTATTATTAGTTATTTATTTGGCAAAGAGTTTAAGACTTGTGGCTTCACGAGAAATGATTATTATATTATTTTTTGTATTTTAAAATCGAGTATTTAATGGATAGGTACTGAAATTAGTGTGGGCATACACGCATGTGTAATGCTTTATTATATTAGGTTATGCGTATCCGCAAACCAGTCGCTGGTTATCCTAGATGGTGGGGTATAACGAGGTTTTCTTTATTTATATTCAGATGATTTTCAATTTTTTCCGTTTACTTTACCGTTCATTAATGCATAAATAAGTACATAATTAAAAAAACTAGTCAATACATAAATAAACAAGCAATAAAATCTACAAACAAAATATATTAATAAATAAATAAACAAATAAATAAATAATTTTTCCTTGGGTTATCACTATTGTATCCTGACCATTGATCCGTTAGTTTATTCCGTTAGAACGTTCGAAACTTCAGCCACATGAAAATTATCATTTTATAAATTAATAACAATCCAAAGGAGACTGATTTTTCAATTTTCGTTTCATTTTTGCGTAACAATATGTGATTTTTCGATGATTGGATATATTTTTATACGCATAAGTTATTTCAAAAAGAGAATATTGTTACTTACATAAATAAAGCGAATATTTCTTGTGAAATTCTAGCTTCTATGGGCTGAAAACACAGGTTAATTGGAAGAAATAACCAAATGGCTTAGATACACTATAATAAGAAAATAAGATTATATACGTTGACAAAAAAACATCATAATATAATGAACCATGTTTAGCTAAATTGCAGGAGGACAAGCCTCCAGTAATTATAAATTAAGTTGTTTTTCTGTCAAATTTTGTAGGAAACATGCGTCAAGAGATGTAAATTTACTTTAGAAAATAAAGTAATTATCAAAGTTCCAAATTGACACATAATTATTATAATACTTTGAGTTAAGTCTTCGTGAAAAATAGCCCTGACTTCAATGTTAAAAATGAATTATAACATAAGCTGTAGGTGGGTAACTGTAGGTTCAAAAGTCTGGTAAACACGTCTCGCGAAGGAGGGTTCGGTGGTGATCTGCCATCTATTGGCAACCATTAATAACGGACCGCTCTCTTTGAAAGAAAATGTCGCATTTGTTATTCCAGAAAACTTTACGAGAATACAAATCATGCATTTGGCGGGACATCGACCGAATTGGCAAACTTGGCCCCGAACTGGTATCGTGAGGAATGTTTACAATCCGTGGTCAATTTCGTTCAGCTTTTTCACTCGAAAGGTAAATCATGACCGAGACATGATTTACCTAGAGATGTAACGTGACCTCGTTTGTATCTTTTCCTTGTGCCATCCTTGGACTCAATCTTTTGTATGTTTTTTGACATCTGTATAGAAACAAGCCAAGAAGTTGTAGTAACATTGCTTCATACTCGTATATGTAAATGTTACGTACAATTATCAGTAACAGTACCAGTGGTTTTCAGTCCTTCGATGAAAGATTGAATTTCGTTTTTTAACACTAAATTAATATCTTCTGTTGTTAAGGCAAGGTGTAGGCTAAGAATAGGACAGATAGTATGTCTATAGGACAGTATAATGGGATTACAAGGGAGTGTCCTGATCTTGACGTGATTGCTGATTCGCTCTCTGCATTTTAGAAAAAAAAATATGTCTCGCCTGATGGTTTAGAACGTCTCCGTGCTAATTACATATGCTATTTAAGTGTAATCACATATTCTGTTTAAAATTATCTCATTTTATTTCTAACTAATGTAACTTAAATCTATGTGTAGTTCATGTATGTAATTTAATATGAGCTAATGTAATTTTGAAATATTGTGTGCATGCATAATTGGACATCCAGCACACTCATAATAAACCAATATTATTCTTTTTTATGAATAATTTAAGTTAGACGTTTGTAGATGCACCCTAATAAATAAATAATATGACGAGAATTGAAAAGAGAGATCCTAGATCTTTTCTGTTTGATCCACGTTAACTCTAAAACGATAGAAAACATCGTGGGTTTGTTTATGTAAATAAAAATTGTAAATCAATCCTAGATGAAGAGTTCAAAATAAAGAGATAAATCCTATGTTTTTAGGCCAGGATACAAAGACTAACATATAAAGATACAAAGGTTATACAAGACAAATTCGTTAATACTAAGAGATCAAAGAAGATCTCGAAAAAATAAAATTATAATCGACATCACGGTAAGAAAAACATATGCCTATTTACTCTGATGTACTTACATTATTCAGTCAAAATTTGAAATGACGCTTCTTAAAAAAGATTTGAAATGACGCTTTTTAAAAAAGATTGTAATTAAAATTAAGTAGAAATTAATCTATTAATATTATATTTCCCTTAATTTTTAATGATAGGTAGATTCCTAAATTAGACATTAAAGAAGCACTTAGTAAATTGACTTTTAGAAGATATTGTAATGGAAACCTTTATCATGTTGTGACAGAGGTTATTATGATTTGAAAGACAAAAATTCAGAAAAAGAAAACAAATCTAGTGAAGACAGCGTTTGACTTTGAAAAATATAAAAAATATGACATTTAGAAATATTTTTCATTTCAATATGATCAAGGAAACGAAAAAGCTTGACAAATATTTTTTTGGTGTTGTTTTGAAAAAGATCCATCACTCCAAAAAAATATTTTGTTTATCTGGAAGAGATCGCTTTTAGAAAATAACCAACTTTTTACAATAGGTTATTTACTTAAAGCCAGTTAACAAAAAAATTACCAGATTTACGTATAAAGATAATTATATACTAACATTGGTCATTGGTTTAAATCATGACAAAAAAAATGAGGTAAAGTCTGAATAAAAGAAATAGAAAAATGATGAGCAAAGATCTTGAAATATATGTTTTTTCACAGCAAAAATAAGAGAAGTTCAAGTTTTACCCTTTTCAACGTTTTTTCACGTAAATAAATTATAATTAATCACATTATAATATTCAATTGATAATTTAAAATATTCAATTCATAAATTTTCCTTAATTTAAATTTATTTCACAGTTAAATTATCAAATTATTTGAAAATATGTAAAAACAGTACAATATTATTGTTGCATATAATCGAATAAGATTCAAATTTTATTGACGCTCACCCGGAAACGCATTCCTTTGTTAACTTTGTAGGAAATAAAAAATTGTTCAATTTTGTCAAAATATCAAATAATTCAAAAAGTTTTAACATGCAATGTCATCGGAAATATACGTATTTTGAAAGTTTTATAGCTCTAACTGGTTGGCAAATTTGTTAAAAATCAATTACTTAATTCCAGTACAGACAGACAAGTGAAGTTAAAAGATTGGTGAAACGAAAAGAAAAGGGAAGAGACAGCGGAAGCGCAAAAAGACTTTTATTAGAAATGAAATTCAAATAAAAAAACTTTGACTTTGATCTTCAAAATGTGTAAAACAAGCATTAGAATACATTTGGATCAAGTATATTTTACTCTATTAAACTCTATTGAAATTTCTGTCTATGGGTGAATTCTCACTATTTCTAACAAAATGTTTTCAACGTCATGCCTACAGTACATTATCTAGGTAATTATAATAATAATAAACATCATCATCATCATCATCAGTGGCTCCACAGCCCAGGATGGGCCTTGGCCTCCTCAAGGAATCGTCTCCATTGCACCCTATCCATGGCCTTTTCAATCCAATTCCGCACACCGGCTATCTGAAGGTCCCTCTCAACTCCATCCATCCATCGCAGTTTCGGCCTTCCCACACCCTTTCTACCCTCCGGACGCGTTGTGAGGATTCTTTTTGGTGTCTGGTCATCTTATTTTTATCATTTGGACGATATTTGTTTCCTTTCCAATAGGCACTGTAGTTCGTGGTTGAACCTGATTCTCCACGTGCCTTGATCGCAGAGGGAACCGAAATTTTTTCTTAATTTTTTTTCTTTCGAAGACCAGTAACGCATTCATATCCTTTTTAGCAAGAACCCAACCCAATAATAATAAACACTTCTTTTTAAAAAAAGCTTTTTGCTTATTTAAAAACTACTAATAAATGATGTAGATTTTGAATTTTATAGTAATTTTATAACATATACATAATAACTATGTAATTCAAATAAATATATACATAACTATCTAATTCAAATAATAACACACTAATAACACACGACAGACAAACTATATCAGTGATCAACAAACTTTTACGCACAAACAAATTCAACAATGACTATGGACGTAGGACCGACGATGTGTTGCTGCCCAAGGTCTGTCTGGAACCCCATGCCTGCCAGTTTGAAGCAGTGCGGATCCATCGAGGATTTCAAAAAGAAACCCAAAGAATATAGGTATATTACACAAAAATCCTCGATGGTTGATCTAAGTCAGCGGTCGGGGAACTTTTTTAAACCATTACCCCTAAATATTTTTGCGTAAGTCGATATTACCCCTTTCCCCCATTTTGAAAAGAAGAAAATCAATGTATATTTAAATAAACATTTTTTATTGAATAAATTTACACGGAAAATAAAAAAAAAGTTACATGAAAATAGTAAGTAGGCAATAGCCAAACAAAATAAAATTCTCAAATTGGATCAAACAAAAATTCAGATTTTCAGGTTTCCCTTTCAGTTTTTGGAGAAATGATGTTGCTTCATGTTTGATCCCATTACTTCAAAATTGGGACTTTTTGATGCAAGTAGCACCTGAATTGATTAAGTTTGTAAAAATATTAACACGTTTATGAAATAGCAAACTAGAAAAATTTCCTTATTACCCCAAAAAAAAACATTTTTACCCCATTTGGGGTAATTTACCCCGGTTCCCCGATCGCTGATCTAAGTGGTGGGCACGGATTGTTCCGGACTATGTACGGCCGAAAATTTAGTGTAGGTATTATTTTTTTATTGGAAAATTTATTCCCCTTAAGGGATTAGGCAAAATAAAACACTTTAATTGTATTTTTATTAACAATTAAATTAAAAAAAATATCTATAAAAAAAAAATTATACCTTCCGAGACTTTTATCATAATTACTTTTGAGATAAATATAACATCCGACATGACAATTACAATAAATATTTCCGTACAGAATGATTGTAAAATAAATTGAAGGAAAGAGATGCCAACCTATTTTTGAATGAAATAATAAGAAATGCAATTTGAATTGTAAATTTCATGTATGAACAGCACAATATTCAATAGTTCAATAATAAGAATATCGCAACCGATTAGGAGATTACCAGAATAAACATTCCAAGTTTTAGATGGAAATAGTTTGAGAAGGTAAATATTATTTTGTGGAAAATGAATTAAAGCTTAAATAAATATAGCTTCCTAAACATACAAGCAAACAAAATTGATGTCGTGCGCGTGGCAAACATGCAAAAATATTAATTTTATACTGACAATAATAATGTGCCTCCCTACATAAAGCTTTAAATTATGTACCATAATAGAAGCAACTCATAATTTTCTTATTAGATTAAAATTTAAAAATAAGATTTTATTTTATTTTTAACGTATTATGTAGGGACACTTTATATTGCATTAGTTAAGCATTATATTTATTTTTGCTTTTCTGTCTAATAGAATGTGTCGCTTGTCATTAATAGAATGAAAATCACAATGGGATGGTTTGGTCACGTGGGGAGAATGAATGAGGAACGCCTGACGAAGAAAATAAACATTGCGTACAGGAATGCAATGAAAAAGTTGGGGCCGCCCAAGAAAGAGATGGCACGGCCATGTGAATGATATTCTGAAAGACGCAAAGGTTACAAGCGTGAACAACAGACGAACATGTATGATATAAATCTCTCTGCCTACCCCGCGACGGACATGGCTAGATGGTATGTGTGTATAAATTTATTAAATGATTGATGTTAACAAGCATATTAACAAGCATTCAACTTGTGAAATAAATAAACCTATTAGACGAAAAAGACACGTGAGGCGCTCTATTAGCGATATTGATCTAAGTCAGAGAATCGAAGGATGAAAGCACCTGCTCACTGCTCAAGACCATCTCAGAAAGACGAGCCAGATAGATTGGGCACATAGATATTATAGTAAAGCGATAACAGAGGGAATAAATTCTAGGGGGCGAACTCGCCGGGAGAATCTTGAAGATCTGAGAGAGAATATTGAAGTGCTATTTATAAATTTTTAAAATCGGTTAACATGTTCCGTTCGCGCATCGTACTTAAACTTTTGAAGAAAAATAAAAAAATCGCGCCTATTTTGTAATTTTTTTAAGCAAGTTAAAACTTTTAAAATAAACACCATTAAATTTAAATAAATTTAATTCTTATGGATAATATTTTTTTTCCGTTCCCAAAATGTCTTTGAAAATACGGAAATTTACCTATATCAATGGATTAGGCTCTGAGGAGGTCTCTAAACTACCTATCAAACCAACTGATTCCCGAATATTAACGATTAAAAAATCTTGAAGGTTTTTTCGTTGACACAGTGAAAGTTCATAATTATTAATTGTAAAAAAATACTCATTGTTTAGGCAAATAAAAATACTCATTGTGGAATCTAACTGTGTTTCTATTTATAAGTGTTTTTTTTTTACAATGTATAGTTTAAAAAATCTTTAACGAATCTACATGTAGGTATTCATTATTACAGTTTTTTGCATTTTTATTATTAAGTTTTTCGATAAATCTAAAATGTCTTAATTACGGATTAACGATTATTATTAATTTTATTATTGTTATATTATAATTATATTTATTTTTAAAAAGACAATAATAGTTTTTTTAAAATGCCATTGTACCCATATTGTAATTAAATGCTAGATACATATTGTGTGTAAGTTTAAATATTTTGTGTGGATTGCGATTATATGATGATCACATATTAGGATAATACTCACAATAAATTAAGAATTATTTATTAAAAATATTAATGAAATTAATTATTATTTTTATTTTTTTTTATTCATAAAATAATTATTGTATCTACAATGCCCCACTAGGCAAAAAACCTGTGCCGGGGCCAATGCATCTTGAGATCAATCACTGTATTACTTGATGGCAACATCAATCGTATATAAAAAGTGATTATATCACAAACAACAATGGAAATAAAAAAAAACATATTATAAAAAAAATGCACTAATATACTTAGAGCAAAATAAAGTATGGGGTCGAAAGCTATGGGTGAAAAATCTCCTCTGAATTGTGTCTGCCTGATACTAAGAGCCATTCCTTTATTTTAGTTAATACCTACTCTCGATAAAAAAAACCTCATGTTTTGAATAAACAGCCGTATTACCAACAATAGGTGTATTGCGAAACATATTTTCGCTTGGGAATTTGTAGATACGTCAAAAGTACGAACCTTCAATTTTAGATAAAGGTTTACCAGTACATAATATTATTATATACATGCCTTCTTGATTTTCCAGACAAATATATTTTCAAGCAACAAATATTTGATCACATGTATTGTATACCTACATATAGATATAGGTATATAATACATCCTAACTTACATATACATGAAGGTTGGTACATACTCTTATGTACCTACATACATTAAACAATGGAATAATTTATAGAGTAGTATTGTTAAATCATCGTTTGTTGTATTTGTTATTTGTTTTTAATTATTTGTTACCCATTGATTTATTTGTTATTTGTCTTTTTGTTACCAACTTAATATTTCATCATCTTCATATTATAAATATTAAAATAGGTATCATAGAATTGTCTCATATTTTAAATTAGTTTTTTTCGTACCAAAATAAAAAGTTTTGTATATATAACTAAGAAGAATATTAAAAAAGACATACTCACATGAAAACCAGAATTTTGTTTAAAAAATATCACAGACGAATATCTTACTCTGTGAAATCAATATTTTTTAGTGGGGTGTCTCAAAAGAAAGTTTATATTTAGTGGATCGAATAAAAAAAAGTAAGCCGTGTATAGAGAAAAATGCTTATTAATTATTAAAGTACACAATTTGGGAATTTATTTCTTAAAAATAATATCGTTTAAATGTAGAGTGTGTTCCTATTGAATTAAAAACTCAAACAAAATAGGAAAATCTCAATTTTCCAGACCGTGAGGGCATTTTTAAAGTTTTAACAAATGAAATCATAAAAAAACGAGATATTTCAGATTCCAGAAAAAAAGAAGATATTTCTTTAGTAAGTAACAATGAGACTGCAGTTAAAATCACTACAAACAAATTTCCCTACTTACTTTTCTTTTTATTACGTATGACTGTGCTTTATGCTCGCTTGGTACTCGCACGGGGATACGCTCGCGGGGCGACTTGTTTCTACTGTTCCACTAAGCTAAACCCCCCCCGAAATTATTTTCTGGCTACGGCCTTGCTCAGCATCATACTAGTTGATAATCTGCAATAAAAAAAAACTTAAAATTGCGAAATCATAACTCTCCACTATATCCCCTTGGGTTAGTGAGGAGTAAAAATAAAAACCACTGTCTATGAAAAACTAAAACTAATCAGCTCTAAGTTAATGCACTCTTAACAAATGGTATCAATATGAAGTTCATCGGCCTTTTAGTCTGGCCTGTATAGAGGACACAAATTTTCATATTATTTGTGAACGGCCTTCCGTGTCGTTAAGAAGAATTTGTAATAGAACGATTTATGACAGGGTTAGAAATGAGGACATAAGAATAAAATACGAGGGAGGAAGTACTACTGAAATGATCCAGTGAAGTACATAAGTATAAAATGTATGATGAAGAAAGATGTCATTAATAGAATGAAAGTGAACACATTAAGATGGTTTGGCCACATTGGGAGAATGAATGAGGAACGCCTGACGAAGAAAATATACAGTGCGTACAGGAATAGAATGAGAGGTCGAGGACGTCCATGACACGGATGGCATGGCCATGTGAACGATGTTCTGAAAGACGGAAAAAATGTTAGAAGCGTAAACAATAGAAGATCATGAATGTGGACGAAGCGAGGGATGCGTGGCGGGATAGAAAATGTGGCGATCGGTTCTCTCTGTCCACCCCGAGAGGGACATGGCGTGATGGTATGTATGTATGCATACGGCATACATACAAAAATATCGCAACGAAACTCAAAGTATGCACTCTCTACATGATATTCATAGAGAAATTGAAAAAAAAACGCTTATAATTGTGGAATAAAGTAACTCTTAAATTTACTCTCCACTATTCCATAGTAGTGGAGAGTAAAAAACGTACATACAACAAATCGGGAATGCACAATATTATTTTGTTGCATTCGAAATGTATATATAATGCTAAATATTTTTTAAAAAGGAAATTATTTTCACATACTATATTGTAATAATTTTCATATACTAGGTATGCCACTTGCGCAGGGTTCAGGGAAGTGATTATTATTTTTGTTATATACATACATACATACCATCACGCCATTTCCCTATTTAGGGTAGGCAGAGAGAACCGAACGCCAGACTCCTCTCTCTTGACATACATTCCTCGCTTCATTCACGTCCATACATCGTCTCATACACGCTCTTCTATTATTCTTACTTCTAACATCACCATCTTTCAAAATCCCATTTATGTGATCGTGTGAACTTTTTCTTGGCCGACCTCTACTTTTCGTTCCTCTTTTATCAGCCTTGTATACTTTTTTTGTCAGACGGTCATCACTCATTCTTTCTATGTGGCCGAACCACCTTATTTTTGTTATATAAAATGTATATAAACAGCGAATAAAGATTTTTAGTTCTTATTTAATTTTTCATTTTTTCAAGTAAGATTTATTCGTGAAATTATCCAGTTGTAGCATTTTTTTCCGGTATTCACACCATAGATATACACAGTTGTCTGCATTTTAATTATGTAGAATTTCATCTTAACGATATATTTTTCATGTATATTTAGGTAGGTTCTCATTTGTTTTAATACATTTCCCTATAAACTGTTTTTTCTTTCTTTTTAAAATGTATCGCTATTCACCAGTAATTTTTTTTTTGTTTTTATGTTAATGGTTATGCCGTCAGTGAATAAATAATTATCTAAACTACTCAGTAAAATGGGTCGTGTTTCTTCAAAATAAAAACATCTCAATATCCATGTATGTCTACTAAAGTTACAAATCTACAGAATTCAGGAATTTTTTTATCAAAACAAATTGTTATTTATTTTATTTAAATTTGAGAGTTGCTAAAATATAGGGAGCATTAATGGATGTTCCTCGCTAATAAGTAATTCAAGCTCCCTGATGATTGCTTCATAATGCTTGAAGGCAACATACAAATTTAGGCAAAACGAAGGAAGGTACGTATTATCTATCTTTGTTCATGTCACCTTTGAAGGATTCATGTTTCACAAATGAAGTTATTGAAGCTTACACAAAATTAATTATTTTACGATAATGTGTTATTAGATTTCAAACCCGTAAGTAATTATTATACTCCAGACATGTATAGGTATTTATTATTTACATTACTTAAATACATTCTTTATCATATATTTTGTTTTTAAGCATAAATTAGTATAATGTCGTGATTCTGATTTCCAATGATTTGCTACGATACAGAATATGCATGATTTGCCCAGTAGGTATAGATATTGGAATTTTGTTCAAAACTTCACTTGAAACTTCAACTTTCGTTATGTAAGTATGTTTTATTTCAGAATAATTTATAAAATATTATATGCAAAATCTTATAATTACTAAAATATTGGTATCTTATGAAAAAACAAGGACATTATGTAGAAAATAGCGAATAAATTCATAATATTCAAGGTACCAAATCATCAACTTTACTTGACATAATCTTTCATAAAAAAACGACTTTAAATAATGTATGCCATGAAAGAAAAATGTGGTGATCGGTTCTCTGTGCCTACTCCATGAGGAATTTGGCGTTATGGTATGTATGTACGTAGTAATATTATCTTTAATTCAGTTCGTCAAATCATCAAACTCATCAAATCCTCCGCAAATTGATGTGTTTGATGATTCCCAGCATCGAGAATATTTGCTTATTTCAAATGAACCAACCCATAAGTACCTACTTAATCCCTTTCTGATGAAAAGGAAATCATTGAATTAGGACGACGTGGTAAAGAATTATAGCTGATTTTGGATTTTTTTAGGTTTTGATGATTTCGTTACGGATTCCATCATTAGATCTTGACTAAATTGTATTGGGACCAATGTGAAAATACCACCTTTCTAATGAAAGAATATTTATTGGAATCGGAGTATCGGACAACGAAGTAAAAAGTTATCGATAAACATACATAAAACGAGTCACTCTATAAAGCATTCAAAGTTTTCATAGAAAAATTTCAGCAATTTTATGAAACGAGTTTGTTTAATTATTTTTTTTATTTAAACTTAAATTTTTTATTTTCCGATTGGAAAATAAAAAATTTAAGTTTCCTGAGCTTGGGGTCACTTGAAATATTTGATAATTTAAAAAATTGAGAAGCACTATTCAGATATCCTTCAAAATCTAATGGGGTCTAAGTGAGTATTAGATATACAAATTTGCAAAATTTGAATAGAATTGAATAAGTACATACATAATACACGATACACTGCACACAGCGTACAACACATAGCACACACACACAGATACATTGTGATGAAACTTTCAGAATACGATCTCAGCATGATACTAGTTGATAATCTGCAATAAAAAATAGCCTTAAAAATTGCCAAATCATAACTCCCCACTATACCCTTGGGTTAGTGAGGAGTAAAAAAATCACGTCGAATTGATAACTTCCTCTGTTTTTGGATGTCGGTTGAAAATATGATAGTAAGAATTAGATGGTGAGTATATTTAGTCTTATTCAAAAAGTTCTCAACGAGTTCTCAATAAGAATTAGATGGTGAGTATATTTAGTCTTATTCAAAAAGTTCTCTACGAAGAGAAGGTGGAATAAATGGTACTTATATTATTCATTTATGAATAACGCATTAATGTTAAAACATCTTAGTTTTATGTTTCTTAATTGTTCTCGGAGAAAAAGTTAATGTTGTTTTATTTCAAGTAATTTAATTGAGAGAATACAAATTTGATGCTATTATGAACGTACATAACTTCTCTCGGTTTATATTCAACAGAGTTTTTTGTTTTACTTTTTGGGAGTAATTACAAACTAGCTTGTTCGCTTAACATTGCCTAATAAATTATTCTTGAATTGAATTATGATTTACAGTTGTGATGATTAAGGAAAATATATACCTACCTAAACGTAGTGGAAAATTTGCCTTGTGAAGATAATAATTCTCTCAGTTAATCGCTTGTTGGTAGACAAACACTTGAATTTCCGATGAGTTGTTATTACTGCTGGGTAAATAGTTTTATAACTACAATTGCTTGTTTCATTACAAATAAACAGTTGTGTTACAAGCTTTACCAGGTGAAGTTCGATTATGAAATATTTCGTTACAGCTACAATTGAAATTAGTTAAGGAGGGGACTGCTGCCAACGTACCTATTTTTCAATTTGATATATCATCATTATTTCTTATCAAATCTTTTTGAAAAAAATAATTTAGATAGTTTGGGTATTAATAAATAAAAATATATCTTTACTTTTTGATAATGTTCTGTATAAATTCTTGTAGAAAAATAATGGCATACCCCGATTTTCAACGTTTATCTTATATTTTTAATAAAATATAAGGCGGAGTTACATTTTTTTTAAATTAAAGAAGACAAAAATATCTAGAAAAATATGATGTGACGTTGCATTATTGCTTCAGGTTTAGTAAATAAACCTAAAAAAAAAATATTTTCCATTCAGCGTCATTGCGTAATAAAAGTTTATTTGGTTCATTAACTTAACCTGATGCATTAATGCAACGTTACATCGTATTTTTTCAGATATTTTGATCTTCTTTAATTAATAAAAAAAAAATATAATGCTCTATACCTTATATTTTTTATAAATTTATGATAAATGTAAAAAATCGGGGTATGCTTATTATTTTCCTACAAGAATATATACAGAACATAATTAAAAAGTTAAGGTATATTTTTCTTTATTAATATCCAAACTAACTAGTTTATTTTTTTCAAAATGATTCGTTTTGTAGTAATGATGCAAATTCAAATTGAAAAAATTCGTACGTTGGCAACAGTCACCCTCTTAACAATAGATAGGTATAGATTTGCGTTGATTTTGGGACAATAGATACCCTCATTAACAACTTCCGATTGTTTTCATGATTATTTTATATTGAATCAGTAAAAGTTATACATAGTTATACAGAAGAGTAAGTTACTCGATTGCGTATTGATTTATCTCATTTCAAACTATGTGTAACATACATGTTATGTAGCAAAACGTAATTTAATTTTTGTATTCACTGGCGGGCTTTTTTTACATCATTTTATATAAAATTTTCAGTCATCCCGAACAATTGAATTGTTATTTGAATCATTTCAATGCATTATCGTTTTACACGGCTGACACGGCCGAATGATTTTATCCAGTAAAACATTGAATTATATCATTGTAATCCCCGAGCTTATAACGATATGATTATTTGAATTTTTCGTATCTAAGATAAGCCCTTAAATTCATTTATTTTATTTAGTCAATAATATACCCAAGTAAAAAAATAAATTGTAAAGCTATGTACATAATATGCTTAAATAAGAACACAAACAGACAAATAACTCATAATACTCTCAGGGGAATATCCAACATTCTGTGATACAAATATGTAGATTTGATGTAGAAAGTTATTAGTGAAACGGGGCATTAGAAAATAGATCAATAGGCACTGTTTAAAAATATGTTTAGGTAGATATAATACAGACGGATGTTTTTAAAATATTTATTCATTATTTTAAAAAATATGATGGCTGAGCTGCTTTTATACCTACAATTCAAATTCCAATGATTAAAAAATTACTTTTTTATAATTAAAACGGATTACACCATAATTGTTTTTATTAGTATAAATCAGTCGCGTGTTTCAGTGCGGCCTGCGAGCAATAATATCATGTGTCAAAAATTTAAAATTAAAACAAAAACTCCAAATTTGGCCATTTAATTGCAACGCTTTGCAGCCGAAAAAAAAGGTCACCCAAAATTTCTAGTTGCATGTTTTTTTTTTATTGGAAATAATTAATGGAAAAATTTTCTCTGCACGGCAATCCACTTTGTTTTGTTATATTCTTAGAAAATATAAAACAATAAAAAGCTTATGGGGCCTTATTCCCATTCACGTGTTATATTTTGCGAAAAGTTCCGCTAATCTTTACGTATCACAGAATGTGAAGTGAAATTTAAATATCAGCAGCCTTATTCTCGTTCACGTGTAATATTTTGCGTTAAGTTCCGCTAATCTTTACGCACCACAGAAATTAACACAAAAAATAACGCCCTTCCAAATTCACCGAATTCTCGTTCTTTGTCTATGGCCCGCGTTGAGTTACCGCTTTTTTTATATGTAGTGTTGGCAACGTCGCAATGTTTCCGCATCAAGCTGTCATTGGTCATTGTGTTTTCACTGTTTTGCAATAAACGAATTGCGTCGCTTGATAAGAAGATAGAAACAATCAAAATATAATGTCTAATCCATGAGTTCATGTATTATTTTTAGAGCCAACGATTTATCGACTCTATATAGTTGTCAAAAAAAATTATCAGACAAATCGAAAGGATTACTCGTGTCCCGTAAATTGCGTCTTTCTAAGTTCAACTTCCTAATCCTTCTTCTACTGTCTAAATGTCTTTCTTCTATATGATAAATATATAAAGTGGGTAAAAACGACATTATAACGACGTATAAACTTTAAATTTTCTTTTCGCAAAACTCAAAACCGCCTCGATATGCCGCGTTAAACTTTACGAATACATTCATCTGTCAAATGTCAAAATAGTATTCCGCGTCAATCAGAATACCGCGTTACGAAAGGCGAAAGGAATTTTTCTCGATATAATGCGCAGAAGTTTATGCGGGCTAGTGTCAGATGCGTATCGCTGGAAACAGAATAACAATGTGTGATAAGAATCGCATGTAGCGTATAAACTTGTGTAAATTGCCGTGATAAAAGAACCGGAATAAGGCCGCAGCTGGTAATTAAAAAAAATAAGTATCTGGACCTGTCATTGATAATTATAATCTGTGAAACGAACGAATGTGTGTAGGCGTCGCTTTATGGCTTTACACAAAACTTCATCATCATCTCGATATGCCGCATAAAAAATTGTCGAATGTCATACGTATTTCATTCCGATTAGAATAACGCGTTACGAACGGCGTATGGAGTTTTTCTGCACATAATGCGCGGAAGTTTACGCGGGCTTGTGTCCGCGGAAAACAGAATAACGATCTGCTATCAGAAACACATTTAGCGTAAAAACTTGTGTATATTGCCGCGATAAAAGAACCGGAAAAAGCCCGCATGTCTGCGTGTTACTATCGCCAAAGGAGTGATGAAGGGCAAAAACTATAGAGGTCGCCCTAGAGAGAGTTGTTATATGGACAAGGTGATCTTATTATCAGTGATGTGCGCTGTGGCAGCTACCAAGAGATGGCGGACAACAAAGATATGTGGAGAGTTGGTAGTGCTTGATGCAAACCAATCCAACGATTGAAGCCAAGAAGAAGTTAAAAATGTTCTCCTCTTCTTTTTTCGCGATAATTCATACAAATGGATAAAATTAGTCAAATAATTTTAATTTGAGTTATGAAATTTAAAAAAAAAATATCACGACGAATTCAATTCGATAAAAAATATACATCGACCTTCGATAAACTGTATAGGATTATGAATAATTAATACTTACTAATTATTCATAATCCAGATTAATACTACTTGCAAATACGTGTTATCTAACCAATTACCAAAGTTATCTTATTGATGCAATAAAACTTGTACACATTAAATATTTTATTTTATATTGACACTCCTACACATTTCTATTTGTACATTCTGAAATATTATATACTTGATTGACACTTACACACGATCCTACAATTTATCGTACACGTTATTGATTGATTCTTATACACATTTCTTATTTGTCATACTAAAATGTCACCTAATCGATAAATACTCAGTACATACTTAAATACGCATTTGTAAAGCTAAAATAATCGATCGATCCTTACACATCCGCAAACTTAGATATTTGCAAATCGATTGATTCTTACACATATTTTTAGCGTGACAAATACTCACTATATAATCGATTAATTCTCAAACACATTCATACTAAAATGTATGCTAAAATATTACCAAATATAATGATTCTCAAGGACAATATATTAGGTACATTACATTTCAATATTATATGAGGGTGGTTGCAGGGTTTCTACCTAATCCGACATAATTACTTTTATGTTGGATTTTAACAATTTTCTATAGATTGCTTAATTAAAATAGATTTAAAATTAACAATTTAGAATCATAGAAATATGAAAACAAACCTGCAAAATTTTCTTCGGTAGATTTCTATCATCTTCTTCCGTGATTTGTGTTCTGTATGTTGATCGTTCAAAGATTGGAGGATTGTCGTTGACATCTCGTATATGTATAACAATTGTTGTGTAGTTTTCTTTTTGGTTGTCAGTAGCCGCCAGCCGTAGTTCGTACTGAAAAAAAATTTAAAAAAAGATAGAATAAGGTAGGTATATTATTATTACATGGAAAATCGTTGCTTTCGGGTGACCTGTAAGATCCGGGTAATCGCAAATACAAAAGACAAAAAAAGAATCGCACAAAGTACAGGAATGAGGTTCACAACGCATACTGAGTGTTGCCTTTGGTGAAACGGTTCTGGTGTGTAGGGATCTTTTTTAATAAGGTAAAGCACACACGCAAACCTGTCGTTGGTTACATCACATTGGATTATGCTGCGATGGTGTGTAATTTGTACAAAACAAGTTCACACATGCCTTGAATAAACAAATACTCTGTGTTACATAATACGACAAGGTACATCACATGCTATACACCATGTTATAAGCCATGATTTTGAGAAATGTCACAGCATTCACCACATGTATATAGACCCAAACTTCGCTCCCCTCTAACTGATCATTCGTTAAAGTAATGGTCGTTGTTACCTTGTACCCCAGTAACTACCAACCCCATTCATCCCTTCCATTTTGAATGTAGATCATTTCCGTTAAGGGAGGTTAATACTATTTTACAATAACCATTTTTGTAGTAATATTGTTGAAATTTACCAATATTTTATGAGGAAATTGTAGTCATATTTGGATAAAATACTAAGTATATAATACTCTTTCATTTACTTTTTATTGACAAACATTTTTTCAACATCTCAATAGAGACGAAGTAGGGATATTGTAGAAGAACCAGGAACTCGAGGCACCTACAGGGCTTACGATGTCATCGGCCCTGTAGGTGCCTCAAGTTCCTGGTTCTTCTACAATATCCCTACTTCGTCTCTATTAAGAGGTTGAAAAATGTTTGTCAATAAAAATACCATTTGACTCCCGAAAAGGGAAAAAAATCCAATGTTTGCGTATATGCAATTAAAAAAGAATATTCGATTTCATTAACTTTTTAACAGACGAAAGAATCATGAATTATTTGAAAAGTTTGAGAGATATCTTACTGCCATCTTCTTAATGGTTTGTGATTCAGAAACTATGCTTCCTGAGATTACGAAGCCAAACTGACCTTCATGATACATTGTTATTTAGCAGTTTGAAAATCATGTTGTCGTAATCTGTTATAACAAAAAAAAAGCGATCACTTTAAAACCGGTCGCAACAAATAACTTACTGGTGGTAAAAATGCATTAATTTGTAATAAAAAAATGTCAGAAAATCGGTCACAGTGTTGACTATAAAGAAAGTTGTTTTTGGAAACTGGATATTTTTAAACAAATTTATGTGACAGCATTGAAGCGAAAATCATGATAGAATTTGGCAGCTATCAACTCAATCGTAACTTGAAAATCGGGGAATAACAACTGTGTTTACAACTTTCCAGAACTATCGGTGTAAGTTTGGTGAGTAGATGGGTACCTATCTACGTACCAAATAGTTAAGGTCATATAGTCAAAAGCATCTAAACTTAACAAGCGCAAATGGTATCAGGTCATAAACTGAATATTTTGCCAAGTAACGTACTAAATTGGCGCTTTAGAAACGAAGTTGAGAGGAAACGTAAAACCTGGTGGGTGGTCAATGTGGAAGTACATATTCGGATGGTCGATAATTTCCCAAACAACTTGGCAATAAAGTTTTGGGTATGCGTAGATTCACAATAGAAATGGACATCGTCTGGTCTCTGGAATTAATGGAATATACATCGAGTAATATTTCAAAACGGAGATTATGAGTTTTGCGTCAGGATCGTCCAAACTATTACCAGAATAATATGATCAGGTATTGTAACCCTGATAAATGATACGGGCGCTTATCTCCGAATTTCAGAAGCGGATGTTTCGACTTTGAATCGGATGTGAGTTACCATTAACGAGGAAATGATAGGTAACTAAAGCAGAAAATCAAGTATCTACGTATTAGCGTTAGATGTATGAGCATAATTTAACATTATATCATCAAGCTGAGAGTATAACGACCATCTTACATATATAAGATATCCAGGGAGAAAAGATGCATCCACTCTATGAAATCGTGGGATCTGCAAATTCCAAGGACTTTGCAACTGGGAATGGAAACAACTACATTTGTAGCCAGATACTGTTATATTCACATTTTGAAGTGTTATTGGATTTAATAGTTTAATTTGAAGTGTTTTGGTTATTTCAAATAAGAACTTCAACGTGATAAAGTAGAAATGTTTTCGATATAAATTTGTATTGGAATAAGTTTTCGTCATCTTTGTATCTGTGTGTAAAAATAATGGAAAGTTAGTAGGAAAAAAGTACATAACGCCTGAATCATATAAAATATTATAAAATGACAATATAAATTCCATTCTATTTATAAAATATCCGACGGAAGGCTAAATGTTTACTCTTTTTAGCCGAATTCTATATAACTACAAAGCGTTTTAGTGGAGAATGGGCAAACCATTCTATGGAATCTCTATAATATGTAGGTAGTTATACGAGTTTTAGTAATAGAAAATGTTACCACAGGTAGACTTATGGATATCACAAAGGCTTTTAAAAGAACGTATGGCTGCAAAGTCGTAAAGTATATAGACGAACATACATGCGGAGAAACGTAATTTTATATATAAGTATACACACAGCGATGCTAAAAGCGGAAGAACGATGGTATGTATTTTCCATAATGTAGAGGTTGCCATTCCAAAGACTGAAAAAAATGCAAAAAACGTAAAGGTATTCTGGCAAATATCTTACTTAGGTACATAATAATTAAAATAATGGCAATATTTCTTAATAGTCTATTAATTTTTGGCGCTTATTCTATACTGTGACGCTATATTATGAATTTGATCCCTCGATGACCCATTACCATGATATAAATATTTTTTCTATCCAAGATTTTTTAAGTAATACACTAAAATAACAACTCCTTGTTAGCATACAAAGGATTTGCGTTTTGTATCGTAAATGTTAAGTAAGAAATTGGTGATACAAATAGTAAATTCATGATGTAAGAGAACATTTGAATTGACAAAAAATGCAAAATATAAACAAGTACGTACTAAATAAGGTCAGAAAGTTATAAATTAAGAACATTCTGGAGTGGAATATTGAATTCCCTAGTACTGTAAATTTACTAAAGGAGATCATTTCTGTATCTCAGGATTACGGTTATGATCACCACACACTTGATAATAATCACGTTAATTGGTATATATTAATATCCCTAGATTTTACAATGAGTGCACTCGGGAATCATCAGGGCTTAACATTCACAGACAGACAGGTGGTGTGAAGTATTAACGTTCTCTTGGTGACAACTATTGCAGATTAAATATTTAAAAATGCTCATTTAATAGTGAATATCATTTTCATAGTTGTACTTTGTGTTGATACGAGCCACTTCATGGAATCAAATATTTGATTATCACATTGTCATTTTGTCATTTCCCTGGAAGAACGTAAAAAAATAGGATAACTGGAACTAAGATTCTTGAAAGTGACGACATTCTAGAAAAACAAATCAAAGATAATTGAAAAATAATGATTGATATACCCAACAATCAACGTGAAGTTAGTCTTATCTGAAACATTATTTTTATCAACCACATCAAAAATACCGGAGATTCTTAAATACAATTACTATCTATGTATGTATAAACATATTGATGGCAATGGATAATCTCTAAATTCTTAATAGAAGATGCTTTATACTGATGAGCTTCAAAGACATATAAATTTTCCGTGTAAACACAAAAATGTGGTTCGGGGATGCTTTATCGCCTGTCTGTCTCCATTTGAGGAAATTTAAATTCGAGTTTACATGCACGCCCGGTTGTTCCCGCTATATTCATCGTTGACGAACGTTTCATGCACCAGGTGCAAAGTAGATAAAAATTTGTAAGTTCGTTTTGTTCTCGTGGGCTATTAAGGCGCGGGGCGGAAACCATCTGCGGAATTCACAATGAGAAAACTATCAGTAGAATATCTGGTGTAGCATACCAAATACTTTCCCAATAGGTACCTACATCTTTAAAATAATAAATTAGTCTTATTTATGTAGGTGTGTACCCACCCCCTTCATATTATATTGAAAACAATACTTTGATGGTACTCAGCGATATTCAATTACTCGGTTCTCTATTGATTGTATACAATAAACAGGAAGCTATTTTTCTATCAGTAGCCGTATCATGTACCTATTGTAATAAATTCTTTACAAAATATTTGATTTTAGAAATTTATAAATAAGTGATATTTTTATATATACTAGTTGCATGTAACACATGAGATCCAACTGTCGATAGCGATAGTATGTATAGTTGAAGAATATGTACCAAACTATAAACCCATAGATACAAATTATTGAATATTTTCAGATATTTTGTTTTCTATACAACATATGTAGGTATGTATGTCAAGATAGGATAGTATGGAGGAAGATCCTTTTTCCTACCCAGAATATGCAAATAGCATGATGGTATGTATGTATGTATGTTTGGAGATGAAGTATCAAACTATTAAGTCTTCTTACATATTGTGTATAGGCGACTGCCATACAAAATGTATGAAGCGATGTCGTCACTAAATTCAATTTTTAAAAAAATTGTTAAAAAAAAATTGAGATCTTCTACTACAATGTTAATATTTTTTATAGAAAATTAAATTATCTAGTTGGGGTGTTTCGGCTTTTTTCGATAATTGTAAAAGTTTTGGAAATATAGGCAGTTAAACTCATAAATTTATCATAAAAAAAATATTTTTCTTAATAAAAAATGTTTGAGAAACCCTGGAATTTTTTTGAAAAAACTAATTTGAGATTTTGTATTTGTCTATGTTTGTACCAATTTTCAGCGTTCTAGCGTGTATGGTTTCTGAGATATATGGAAAAATAAAATAAAAATTCAAAAGTTGATAACCCCTGACTGAAACAAAAATTCAAAATTCCGAGTATAAAAGTTTTGTAGGCCTGTAACTGTTTATATATTCTGAAATTTTAGGCTCTGTAAATTGAGCGGATCAAAAGTTATAAGGGGGGGACGGACACACAGACACACACACAGACACACACACAGACACACACACACACAGACACACGAAATGTTCTACTCCGAATTCTGAGTAAATCCGTGTATGGAACATATATGCTGCGAAGCCTCTAAGTTGGTGTTTTTTGACTTCAAAGATGGAAAAGCCGTGAAAAAAGTAGACCTCTCCATACAATTCTCGCGTATTCTGGCTTGATACATTGTCGATATGTTAAGAGAACAAAGTTCTCCTGAACAAATCGACAGTTGGATTAATTTAACACGCACCCAATAACAAGTTGTCGCACTTTGGAGACTTACGATACTAGTTGCATGTAACACATGAGATCCAACTGTCGATAGCGATAGTATGTATAGTTGAAGAATATGTACCAAACTATAAACCCATAGATACAAATTATTGAATATTTTCAGATATTTTGTTTTCTATACAACATGTGTAGGTATGTATGTCAAGATAGGATAGTATGGAGGAAGATCCTTTTTCCTACCCAGAATATGCAAATAGCATGATGGTATGTATATGTATGTTTGGAGATGAAGTATCAAACTATTAAGTCTTCTTACATATTGTGTATAGGCGACTGCCATACAAAATGTATGAAGCGATGTCGTCACTAAATTCAATTTTTAAAAAAATTGTTAAAAAAAAATTGAGATCTTCTACTACAATGTTAATATTTTTTATAGAAAATTAAATTATCTAGTTGGGGTGTTTCGGCTTTTTTCGATAATTGTAAAAGTTTTGGAAATATAGGCAGTTAAACTCATAAATTTATCATAAAAAAAATATTTTTCTTAATAAAAAATGTTTGAGAAACCCTGGAATTTTTTTGAAAAAACTAATTTGAGATTTTGTATTTGTCTATGTTTGTACCAATTTTCAGCGTTCTACCGTTTATGGTTTCTGAGATATATGGAAAAATAAAATAAAAATTCAAAAGTTGATAACCCCTGACTGAAACAAAAATTCAAAATTCCGAGTATAAAAGTTTTGTAGGCCTGTAACTGTTTATATATTCTGAAATTTTAGGCTCTGTAAATTGAGCGGATCAAAAGTTATAAGGGGGGGACGGACACACAGACACACACACAGACACACACACAGACACACACACAGACACACACACAGACACACACACAGACACACGAAATGTTCTACTCCGAATTCTGAGTAAATCCGTGTATGGAACATATATGCTGCGAAGCCTCTAAGTTGGTGTTTTTTGACTTCAAAGTTGGAAAATCCGTGAAAAAAGTAGACCTCTCCATACAATTCTCGCGTATTCTGGCTTGATACATTGTCGATATGTTAAGAGAACAAAGTTCTCCTGAACAAATCGACAGTTGGAATACTTAGGTTTATACTTACGCACGTCTATATCAAACACTTTAATATTTATCTAATGCATTAGACACTCTATAGTCGACCTGTCTTAGGAGCATATTTTTTTTCATAAAATTGAATATGTTGTGACGTTATTTTATTCAAATGACTTCATATTCTTCAATGGTTGGTTTGGTAGTGTGTGGAGCAAACTTTTGCGAGTCTCACCGAACGTGCGTGGAACGTCTCCTATGTGTCATAGACAAATTTGACGTTTACCGTTTCCGCTTTCTTTTTAATATGGAGACGCGTGGCATATCACCATGGTGTGCCAGCGGAGGTGCCTTTTTAAATACAAAAAGAAGTTAAGTTAGGCATGGGAGGCGAACCGCACCTTGGGAGGATTCGCTGAGGTGAGTTTCACACACTGTATACATTGTTGGTATATTTTTTTTTTGATAAAAACTGGCATGGGTGGTATCTAATTGACGATGAATTGTAACAGGAGGACACAGAACCTTCCTCTCCGAATAAATCGCCTCCCATCCCGCCCTATCCTCATCTCTACATGTCTTTATGTTTAATGTGATGTTGCCTATATGACGAAAGTTATGATTTCCGTATTGTTATAACCCACGTCATGTTCATGATGTGGATATCTTGGCTTAAATAATCATTGGATGCTGGACCATGCCGTATAATAACTGTTTCATGATGTTGGACGATGTCACAATCCAAACGTGACATTCTTGTATCAACAATGCTATATCGATTTTATGCTGACAATGAATGATAATTGATATAATTTATTCTACACCTGCTAATTTGGAATGTCTCCGACCACTCTACGATGCATAACCTTCATACTGAAAATAACTTAAATGATCTGTTTAATATACTGCATAACTTATGATATTAAGTAACCTCAAATATTTATAGTACCTAATCTAATATTATTAATAGTTTTCATGTAATTTGTCCAGCATACAATATTTCCTTTCTTCGAATTTTTCGTGAGAAACTTTGTAGAAGTTCATTTTAAATAAAAATAAAATAAAATAAATAACTTTGTTTACTTCTACAACTGTAAACACCTTTAATTTAAGAAAGGGGTACTGAGGATGGTTACTGAGTAATAAGTGGTTACTGAGGATGAGCACACGCTCGAAAACGTTATAACCCCTTTCTTAAATTAAAGGTGTTTACAGTTGTAGAAGTAAACAAAGTTATTTGTTTTATTTTATCAATATTTCTTGTTTTTGAAATTGTCTTTGTCTCATGATAATCCTACTCACAACACAGACAGCATTATTCTTCTCTATGAATCAATTTAAAATGTTTCTTGATCAATATGCATTTCATATTTTGCCTTTAGATGAAATAAAAATTATGGCTTCACGCCCTGAGATAAAATATGTTGAAAACTGGAATCTCATGACTGCCGTTGGGAAGTCGGTGGATGGTAAGGTTGTATTTTTTAATTTTTTTATGAGCTTCGCTCAAACTCATACGCTTTACCATCGCAATGTCTTTGTGATAGTTACATAAATATCCTCATTCTTCTTCTTCCTTCATACACATATTCACTGCTGGATAAAGGCTTCTTCTATATATTTCGCTTCCTTATAAGCGAACGAAGTCGAGGCAGCAACGGTGGGATTCGAACTCGCCATAGTTGGACTACCAAGTTTACGTTGCGCGATTCCCCTCTGCCACCAACCCATCTAAAGTTGTCTGAATGCAATGGAAATTAAATTATTTAAATACAAATAGAAACCAAAAAAATATATACATATAGACAGACGCGTATTTAAAAAAATAAAATATCTCGAATTCTCTTAGAATTTTTGTGTCATGTTGTAAATAAGAACGTGGGTAAAGGCAAATAAATAATACATAAGCACGTGTGGGTATATCGAGAGACCTCCATTTCACATCAATATTTGATCTACGGCCGTATGGGATGGATGTCCAACATTCACCTTCTGATTAACATCTGATTCATTAGATACATCCAGTGCGGTCGACCCTTACAAATTTCACCTAGGACCACCCATTTCAGGTAAAATATACCGATCCACATTTATTCATTCAGAAATGTTTTGCTCTTTGCTATAATATTTCATCGTTTGATTGCATGGCGCTATTTGGGATAGGCGTATCTAAACTTTCACAATTTAATCTAAACGATTTTTATATTTATTTTTGTGAATAATTCATTTAAACATTCAATATAATTAGAATTTGAGGTTAATAATTCCATGAATTTTAATATACTGGAACGCCATGTCATATTACGACATTGAAAAGTGTCAAATATGAAAATATTATAAACACCTTGAGATCGTACATAAGAATGTGCTTTCGGGAGGAAATCACATCTTGAGATCATACTTTAGAATGTGCTTTCAGGAGGACATCACATCTTGAGATCATACTTTAGAATGAGTTTCAGGACGACTTCACACATTGAGGTCGTACCTACTGTAAAATGTGCTTTCAGGAGGACATCACACCCTGAGATCGTACTTAAGAATGTGCTTTTGGGAGGACATCGCACCTTGAGATCGTACTATAGAATGTGCTTTCAGGAGAACATCATACCTTGATATCGTCATGATTATAGAGTACCAACTTTTTAATATAATTTGACAGTCAGTTAGTAATGTGACCGCATTTTCAGATGTCGTAAGCCTTATTGAGAGTTGAATATAGTTTCCCTTAACAAACGCGGAGCTCAGAGCATTGATAATGAATTTTTCAGTAAATTACCAGACTTAATCATTTTGGAGAGTTAATATAGAGCCTTTTGAGTGGCATTTTGTAACTTTTAAATTAAACGGAAATTTTTGAATCACAATAATTATTTAGTGGTAATATGTGATGTGGAGGCGTTCTATATTAGTTTCTTAACAGAGGGAGTATTTATTTAAATTTTTCATCTCCCACAGTTCTCTTTTCTTTGAGATGGTTACACTGATGTATTGAAAGATAATTTGGTAATAACCTAACCTGTATGGAGTGAACGAAAGTGTTTATGTACAATACAAAATAATACAAAGTAGGTACCTACTTAAGTATTTAAGATTGTAAGCTAGCATATAATCAGGTGCATTGAAATATTTTATCATCTGCCAGATTTTTAAATGATTAGGTATTTACATATGACCAAATGTTTTGGATTTGATTCCCAATAGCATCACAGTTCAAATATTTCATTCAGGATCAATTCCAGCTTAAATAATCCCACAACGCCGGAGGCATACCATTACTGTTCTGTATAATTTTCATTATATTTTATTCTCCTAGTATTCATTGTATGTATATGTTTGTACTTTGTACATACATTGAACAGCTTTATTCTGTTCTCGTCCACATCATGTTCTATTGGTTCAATCATGTTTTGTGTATTTATGTGCCGTTTTCATTGAATTCCGTTTTACATTTGTGTAGGTATTATTTTGTTTCAATAATTTATCCTGTTAGATTATTTTATTTATATTTTTCATTGCATCACAATATGTAGGTATGTATGTTGGTTATATATGTAAAAATTTATTTTGTAGAACGATTTTAATCATCTTACACATTTAGTCAGAGTGAACACCTGCGTCTCCCTGAGGAGGGACACCTAGGATTGAGGAAAATTTCAGATATCTATGTGACTCACATTTTTCATGTCATTTCCTATATTTATTATACGATTTTGATAAAATGTTCTACACCTGCTAATTTTTATTGTATTGATTTGTTGTTTTATTTTAGCTGTGAGGCATCGGCTTAGAATAGTGCTTCCACTCTTTTCTATTATTGTTTTCGAGTGTCCCGTAAGAGCCGGGTAATCGAAAATACAACAGGCAACAATTATAACATCTCACATAGTTTAGCAATGAGGTTCACCACCCATTCTGAATATAGTGCCTTTTGAGGTGAGACGAGACTGGTGTGTGGGTATACACAGATATGTTGCGCTCCCTTTTATAAGGCAATGCACACCCGCACACCTTTCGCTGGTAACCCCACATTGTGGGATATGCCGTGATGGTATGAATGAATGAATGAATTTTTTGAATTTCCTATTTTTTTTATCATAAAAACGTTGAATATATTTTTGTTTACCTAGATTTAGAAACAATACTTGCACTTGCATTTTTACTGTATTAATAATAAAATAAAAAATAAAAAAATAAATAAATTAAAAATAATGCAAATGAACGTAAGCTGCTGCATTTTGTTTAAATCCTATTCTATTTTATAAAATAATATATGTAAATGATTTTAGTGCGCGTGTATGTCAGTCATTGTAAGTTAACGTAAAGTTTTATTATGTTCTGTATATATTCTCGTAGAAAAATAATTAGCATATCCCAATTTTTTACATTTATCTTATATTTATTAAAAACTATAAGGCGTAGCAATATATATTTTTGATTAGAGTAACAAAAATATCTAGAAAAATACGTCATGATATTATCATGACGAATTTATAAACTTTTCTTTCGCAATGGCGCTGAATGGCAAATAAATGTATTTTAGGTTTATTTACTAAACCTGAAGCATTAATGCCAATGGTAAGACAAATTTCACCAGATATTTTTCTTTTCTTTTATTAAAAAAAATACGTAGCTTAGCCTTATAGTTAATTGAAAATATAAGATAAACGTTGAAAATCGGAGTATGCCATTTTTTTCTACAAGAATTTATACAAAACATAATTAAACAGTTAAAGTATATTTTTCTTCGTTAATACCCAAATTATCTAATTTATGTTTTTTAAAACGATTTGATCCAATTGAAAAATATATACGCCCTATTAAAATATTACTTAAGATAAAGGAAATCCGAATTATTTTATGTTTCTACATATCAGATGAATTATTGTCACTCCCTTGTTAGATGCTGTCATCTTTTGACATAAATTTAAAATACATGAAATATTTGCGAGGACAGGAAGAAGTGGTGGAAAAAAATATATACCTACCTTATATTATGTTAGAAAAGGATCCGTCTGTGTCGTCGACTACTTTTGAATTTATACCATAATATACTTTCACATTATCTGCCAGCGAGGAAAGATACACGATTCTGGGAGACATCCAACAACCATATGAGTAATTTTAGCTGGTCTCCAAACACATTTCGTTGCGACAATAAATTTCACCTCGAGACAATTGTCTTTATAATACTTTTCACGGCTTGAAGCGAAATTCTCTGAAATGAATACATTGGACGAGCATGCAGTTATTTTAATAATTTTTTTACGATGAATGTACAAATTCAAAATACACACGATCATGCCATGTCCCTTAAGGGTTAGGCAGAGAGAACCGAACGCCACATTTTTTCTATCTTGACACACATTCATCGCCTCGTCGACATTCATTCGTCGTCTTATACATGTTCGTCTGTTGTTCACGCTTCTTATATACATTTCCATCTTTCAAGAAACGTTCACGCGGTCGTGCCATATTTTTCTTGGGCGCCTCCGACCTATTATTCCGTTCCTGTTAGCTTTGTATATTATCATCTTTAGGCGTTCTTCACTCATTCTTCCCAAGTGGCAAAACCATCTCAAACATTCATTATGTTAATTACATCTCTCTTGTTAACTTTCATATTGTTAACATCATCATCTTGTTACATCTTGTTAACAACATCATCTTGGTGCATCTTGTTAACTTTCATTATATTGATTACATCTCTCTTGTTAACTTTCTTCTTGTTGCATTTTGTCAACTTTCATTCTGTTAATTACAACTCTCTTGTTTACTTTCATCTTGTTAACATCATCATCTTGTAACATCTTGTTAACTTTTTTGTTATCATCATCTTGTTACATCTTGTTAACTTTCTTGTTAACATCATCATCTTGTTACATCTTGTTAACATCATCATCTTGTTACATCTTATTAACTTTCATTCTGTTAATTACATCTCTCTTGTTAACTTTCATCTTGTTAACATCATCATCTTGTTAACATCATCATCTTGTTACATCTTGTTAACATTCTTTCTGTTAATTACATCTCTCTTGTTAACTGTTATCTTGTTAACATCATCATCTTGTTACATCTTGTTAACATTCTTGTTAACATCACCATCTTGTTACATCTTGTTAACATCATCATCTTGTTACATCTTGTTAACTTTCATTCTGTTAATTACATCTCTCTTATTAACTTTCATCTTGTTAACATCATCATCTTGTTACATCTTGTTAACATTCATTCTGTTAATTATATCTCTCTTGTTAACATCATCATCTTGTTACATTCTGTTAATTATATCTCTCTTGTTAACATCATCATCTTGTTACATTCTGTTAATTATATCTCTCTTGTTAACATCATCATCTTGTTACATTTTGTCAACTTTCATTATGTTAATTACATCTCTCTTGTTTACTTGTTAACATCATCGTCTTGTAACATCTTGTTAACTTTTTTGTCATCATCATCATCTTGTTACATCTTGTTAACTTTCTTGTTAACATCACCATCTTGTTACATCTTGTTAACATCATCATCTTGTTGCATCTTGTTAACTTTCATTCTGTTAATTACATCTCTCTTGTTAACTTTCATCTTGTTAACATCATCATCTTGTTACATCTTGTTAACATTCATTCTGTTAATTATATCTCTCTTGTTAACATCATCATCTTGTTACATTTTGTCAACTTTCATTCTGTTAATTACATCTCTCTTGTTTACTTGTTAACATCATCATCTTGTAACATCTTGTTAACTTTTTTGTTATCATCATCATCTTGTTAAATCTTGTTAACTTTCTTGTTAACATCATCATCTTGTTACAACTTTCATTCTGTGAATTACATCTCTCTTCATCTAGTATTCTTTCCTTGAGTCTTAATTTTTTCATATGATACAATATATCACACATTAATTCATTCGTCCTTTTCCTCATGACTGAGGATAGCGGCTGTAGTCTGTCGCCACACGTATGGCCCTCCTCCATGCCAATCTGTTTTGGGCTGAACGCAGAGCACCAGTCACCGAAGACCCCATTATGGACTTAACCAAATCGCTCCATCTGGTCGGTGAGCGACCACGAGATCTCCGTCCCTCCACGCTGCCCATCACAACAAGCTTCTCGAGGCAGTCTGGTTCCCTTCTGGCAATGTGTCCAAAGAATTGAAGGATACGTCTGTAACATATCGTCGATGGACGATCCTCGATCTTCAGCTCGTCTAGAATTGACACATTGGTTCTTCTGGCTATCCATGGAGCGCAACATACGCCTTCAGCACCACATTTCGAAAGCATCGATCCTCTTTCGCTCTGACTCCCTAAGTGTCCATGTTTCCACACCATACAGGAACATCGGGAATATCAGAGCCCTGATGAGTCTAGCCTTCGTGTTTTTCGTGATGTTCCTGTCCTTCCATACTTTTGTGAGATTTCCCAGTGCTTCCTTTGCCATGGCGATGCGTCTTTTCACTTCCGCTTCACAACCACCGGTGTCACATATATATGTTGGAACTCAGATATGTGAAGTCATGTACTATTTCAATATGGTTTAGAGAGTTTATTGGGGGAAGTTTACATGCTCTATCAATCACCATCAGTTTGGTTTTGCATTGGTTTATGCTCAGACCGAGTGATAAACTTTCCCTTTCAACACGATCAAAAGTTGTTTCATATCGGTCTCGTTTGTGGCTCACACATACTCACATTTATATCATAAGCTTGTTCTCACATTCAAGTTTTTATAAAATACAAAACAGGAAAACAACGAAGATCACGACATGAGCTGCTGAAATAAAACGGATGTAAAAGTTACCCATCAAACCAAAAATTTAGTACAATAGGAAACGAATACGTAATGTTCCAAGTTGAGAAAAGTAGTTTGTTTTATTATTTGCAAGTTGGCAAGTTGCGGTTCCATGAAATTATAAACAAAACTGAACCATTTGAAAAATATGTATAAAGGATCCATCGTATGAGCTTAAATAAATATTCAAAATGAAGAGTTATCATAACAAAATGACATAAATTTTACTTTTTCCGGGACATTTGAGGCCACATTGAAAATATTCGAAGAAGTTTTAGGCGTTGTCTTATAGAATTGTGTAAAATTACAAGTGTTCGCAAACACGCACTGTTTCATTTCATATAATATTTTTTTATTTGACTACACAATTTGACTTCGAATGCAGAATCCCAAAACAAAATAAACGGAAATAAATTTGTTGAAACGATTACGATTAGTTGATTAAATTTATAACTATGTAATAATACACGAACAATTCAATTTCAATTACGGTTTGCGGCAATATTTCACCACAGTATCTTTCATTTACCGATTAATCTTTCATTTTTATTTAGACCAAAGAGATTTGAAGAATCAACTTAAATAATAATTTTTGTTGCTAGAGATTTTTCACATTATATGAATTTATTACTTTGGAAATAATATATTCTTATTGAGGTTCAGTTCATCTTGTTTTGTTTTTTAACATCCCAAATTTATTACTATGTTACATTTTTTTTTTCATTGCGGAAACTCATGAAAAACTCACTAGAAAAATATGTTTGAAGGTTGGCACACCAACAAAAACTTTGTCGCAAAATAGCAACGGTGGAAAAATGTCTTTTGAATTGCGAATTTTGAAACAATTTCTTATTTTTTTCGGTTGTAAAATATGTAAGAAAATATTATTGTTCCATTGGTTCTGGGCACGATGGGTCCTTGAGGTATTCTCATCTTTGCATTCGGAATTTATACAGCTGGTTACACACAATTCCTAGGAATCCTTATTTAAATTTTACGAGGTGCTCTTTATAGAGGGTTTCTTAAACTAAATCCTCTGGCAACTGTTGAATTTGGACGAAAAAAAAAACATCAGCTGCACGTCTGTTTATACTATGGAAATCATTTTACTTCTTATGATTGTATGATCTGAAACAAATTGATAAAACATACGAATATGGACAAATTGAATATATTTTAAAATAATATTTTTAAGTATTTACTAACACTTTTTGATCGCCAAAACAAAAAGTGCTCTGTAGCAGCTTCTAAGAGATGAAAATACTGGAGGATAACAAAGGTAATAGAGAGGATAACAAAGATAATGGTACTAACTAATTGGATTGTGACCCAGAAGAAGAAGAAAAAATGAGTTACATACATACCATCACGCCATGTCCCTTACGGGGTAGGCAGAGAGAACCGAACGCCATATCTTTCTATCCTGGCACACATTCATCGCCTCGTCAACATTCATGCATCGTCTCATACATGTTCTTCTATTGTACACGCTTCTAACATTTCCTTCTTTCAGAATATCGTTCACATGGTCGTGCCATCCCTTTCTTGGGCGGCCCCGACCTCTCAATCCAATCCTATCCGCATTTTATATTTTCTTCGTCAGGCGTTCCTCATTCATTCTACCCATGTGGCCGAGCCATCTCAGTGTGTTCACTTTTATTCTATTAATGATATCTTTCTTCATCTTACATTCTTTCCTTATGTTCTCATTTCTTATCCTATCATACATCGTTCTATTGCAGATCTCATTTCAACAGCATGAGTTTGTATCTACAATGTAATCTGTACAATACATATGTCATTTTAGCTAACACGATCCTGAAAATTTGAAAAAAAAATTTGGTTTGTCAATCATTTTTACAAGTAGGTATATATTCCCTTCATAAGCGAAGGCATTTACACCAGTATTCAGAGACAAAAATTTAAGGATTGAGAAGGCATTGGGCCACAATTTTTCTCACCTTTTTCTCACCTATATAATTGTTGTAATGATATATTATTTCAAATAAATAGTAGAATGGAGGCATAAGGCCTCCTCATTTCTCATATATGTCTCTGAATACGGATGTCAATGTTTTTTCGGTAAAAGGATACAAAATAGCTGCATTTCAAATTATATAATTTTGTAATATGGTACGTATATTGGAAATAAAGAGCATGAGACATGTACACACATGAATATGAGGCAAAGAAAATGTGCAGTTATGGCATTTGTGGGTGTGTGTTGTGCTCATGTTTCATGGAAGAATTATTACAAGCGTGAATATAAATCACATTCGTATTCACAGCCTTTCACTTGAAAACCAACCCTTGAAACAAGAAAAATTCACAACCTTACTTGAAAACCAATCTAAAATAATCGTTTATTTATAAATGTACAATTTATGTAATATTTTGCTTAAATTCAGTAAATGTAAATATGAAAAATATCACAAGGTAGGTATTCATAAATCTACCTATGTGATTGCGTTCGAGTCATTATTATTCGTGGTGACCTTCGTGGCTCAGTTGGTTAGATATCTGACTCTGGAGCGAAAAGTCCCGGGTTCGATTCCCGGTGTAGACACAGTTTTTAAATGTGATTGAAGTAGCACAGTGGTATAATTTATATTTGACATATTTATTACCTGTTATTTGCCCGAGAAGCAACACAAGACATCATAAAAAAATCTATAGTTTGTCAACTATGTAGTATAAATCTATTTGATTGAATTTACTAAAGAAAGATTGTGTTTTGTAAATATAAAAATATATCCGTTATAAATAAATACCTAAAAAAAATATTTTACTGATTTTGAAGAGTGTTTTTTTTGTAAAACTTAATATTAACTTATTAATGGTACATTTCAATATCATTGAAAATTACAAATAAAAATACGAAGATGTTTGAATGACAGATGATTAAAAGTTTTAACGATGATATTTCGTTGCAATTTAGATTTATTTTAATAATAAATTCAAACAAATTCGTTGGATACATAAAATATAACGAGTTTGCTGTTCTGATTTAGTACAAATTATATAAGTTATATATTACATTGAATAAATATTATTCATATTATTTAATTCATTGGTCAGAAGTATACTGGAGTTTGGTCCTGTTATTTGGAAAACACAATATCAAGTGCATATAAATAATATAAAAAGCATACACCGTAAGTATTTGAAGACATTGGCATACACAATACATCGAAGTATTGTTAAACCTGTTAAAAAGAAGCTCCCCGATATTATAATACAGAAGCTCGCATCTGTTGATTTTCTAACGTCATAATTAAGCAAAAATTATTGAAAGCAACTGGAGTAGGTACGTAAAGGGATAACGACGAAAGATTTGTCAATATCAGGCGACGAATAAAGAGTGCATTTGAATGATCACTTCACACTTTCCAACAAACTTTTATATCGTGATCTCCGGACTTAGGCGAATCAGCATGGTTGGCGTTATACTTGGGTCAAAGAGGGAAAACTATTTGCAAGGAAAGCGGATAATACACCACCCTTAAAGATATCATGTAAGAGAGACTTGGAACTGTTTTTTTCAATAGTGTCGCCAGTTACGTTTCTTCTACTTTATTATTTTTTAAAATAGTATCATTTCACAATTCGCTTGTTACAAACCTTCTTAAGTTTTTTTTATAATCAATCATACTATTGTCTTAATGCATGTAAAGCTTATCCCATTTACAATCCTCTCCTCAACTTTAATATCCTTCAATCACCACTTAAGCCTTACTGTCTTTAATGACCTATCTATAACTAGTTTTACACTAAGGAGAGTTATGATAGTATGGAATCAGTCTGTTTTCCTTAGCCAGAATATGAAATCAGCATGATAGTTTGTATGTATGTTTGGAGATTAAGTAGGTATCAAACTATTGAGTGAAATATTTTGTGGTGTATACTGCTTTACAAATTGTTAAAAAAAGTTTGAGATATACTACTACAATGCTAATATTTTTTAAAGAAAATTTAATTATCTAGTTGGAATGTTTCTGCTATTTTCGATATTTTTAAAAACTATGAAAATATAGGCAGTTAAACACACACATTTATCATAAAATAATGTTTTTCTTAATTAAAAATGTTTGAGAAACTCTGGAATTTTTCGAAAAAATGAATTTTTGACAATTCGTATTTATCTATATTTATACGAATTTTCTGGATTCTAGCTTATATGGTTTTTGAGATATATAGAAATAATAATTAAAATTTCAAAAGTTGATTGAAACAAAAAACAAGTTGAAATTCTGAGTAAAAAGTTTTCTAGGCCTATAACTTTCTATATAATTTGAAATTTTAGTCTCTGATCATTGAGCGGATTAAAAGTTATAAGGGGGCGGGGGGGTAGTAAAAATTCATAAGTTGATAACCTCTGACTGAAACAAAAAATCAAAATTCTGAGTATAAAAGCTTTGTAAGCCTACACTATCTATATATTTGAAATGTTTTATACTACATAATAAATAATAACATTGACTGCCCTGAATTACTATCAAGTATAGTTTTTAATATGCCACTAAGACGCTCTAGATATACAACCCTTTTCCGCCCAAATTTATATAAAACTAACGCCGTGAAAAACTTAATTATAAACAAACTTACTTACTTACTTTTCGCTTTTAACATAATTAATAACACTTAAAACATGAGAAGTCCCTTGACATCGACCTTTTCTGTGATAAAAAACATTAACTCCCTCAAAAACAGAAAACTAGAATTTCATGACTATCACTTACATACAACACATACGCACGCACCCATACACGTTCAAACACACCTTTACACCCACACACACCTTCCCATACCCACCGACACACACAGACATATGATTATTGAATTTTGATATCTACAATATGACTGTAATTTGTAATTAGTTATATAATAATATTGCAAGCTTTTAATTTATGTATGGAGAAACAAAAATATTGTTATTATTTATGTATATACATTATATTATTCATAGGGCTTTCAGCCAACTTTTTCAAGATTTTTAATTCAATCAATTTCCATCATCCAAAATTAATTATACGGTCATGATATCCCTCCTTGGTCGACCTTAACGTCTTACTCGACGTATACCGAAGCACAATGAAAATTAAGCTGGATTAATCATTTTGCTCGAGATGAGTGCGAATTTTCAAGACATGGCTTGTATTCGAGACAACTGATCGCCCTATATTGTGGCGGTGGGTATTATAATAGTGTAGTATGTGTGAGTGTGTAATATGTATATAGGATCGTATATGTGAGGTATTCAGACGATGGAATTTCCCAGCAAGGTAACCAACCAACCAACCAACCCCTTGTCTCCTATTAACTTTACCACTTAAACGGACACAATAAATTGTCAAAGCAAAGGCCGAGAGACAAAGAGTTATTAGAATTCACAGAAGTGGGCCTCCTATTCACAGACTATGTGGTTTTGTTTGTTTCGCCATCAAGGCGTATAATAAATAATCGTTTGATACCAAATACTTCTCTTTCTTATACTAGTTCAAGGACACATGGGGCGTATTTGTGTACAGTTAGCTGCCTCTTGCGATGTGGACTGTCCTTTCATCTTTTGGGGAGTCTTCCAGGCATTATTTTTCCCTCTGTTACCTAATACTTAATAATAGTATTTTTTAAAGCGCCTTTTAATGATTTAGGATCACATTAATGGATAGTTATTATGGAGATACGGAGTTTTGCAATATAACCTACTGTAAATCGAATATTCTTTTTTAATTGCATATGCGCAAACATTGGATTTATTTCCTTTTCGGGAGTCAAATGTTATTTTTATTGACAAACATTTTTCAACATCTCAATAGAGACGAAGTTGGGATATTGTAGAAGAACCAGGAACTCGAGGTACCTACAGGGCTTACGACCTGTCATCGGCTGGTTTACATGATCAATTTATGCGCTTGCGCAACGTTCACCAATAATGCCTTCGTATTAAGTTCCTTAATGGATGTAATTTTTGAAAGTTCTATATATTTGAATAGTGTGTAACATTTTACCTGAAAATAATGCATTATTACTATTGCCATCTATGGAGTAACGGAGAAACCTTTTTGTAACGCCATCTCTTTAGAAATTGAGAAATTAATTTTTATTTGTAAACAATGAAAGCTACAGTCCTTATAAATGAGATGACGGTGTCACACACAGATGTCACCCCTGAACTGCGCCAGAAATATAATTTCATTTTTGGCTTGTTTACCTACTTGTACCAATTTGTATGTAAATCGAATATTCTTTTTTAATCGCATATGCGCAAACTTTGGGTTTTTTTCCTTTTCGGGAGTCAAATGTTATTTTTATTGACAAACATTTTTTCAACATCGGTTGTTCTACGTATTATGTAGGTGTGCGTATCGGTAGGTGTACGTATACGGCCGGGCGAGTGAAATTCGTCTGCTTCAGCGTAGTTTTAGTTGGCATACATTCATTGCGCTGACTAGGTATCTGTATCATATATAATCTAAGCTTTCGGGAGTCAATGTATTTTTATGACAATTTTTTAATATCTCATTAGAGACGAAGTTGTAATATCATAGAAGAACTGGGAAATCAAGACACCTACATAGGTTGTTTTACGTGATCACGATGCTTGCCGATCTTCGTCTTTATTGAGTTAAGAAAAATAAACTTAACACAATATATTGCCAACCTTTTTATTTCCAGGTATGCATACATAAATTAAAGTTTTCCTCAATTATACAGGCTCTTTTCATGTTAATTTTAATATGAGTTTCAATTTCAGGCTTGCTTAGTAGTAGAGCAATATCAATATACATTTTCAAAATTATGCTTTGATAAAAAATATTGTATTTTATTATAAAATACGGATTTTCTCTATATGAAAAATAATGAATAATGTTCTTGGAACAAGTACATAGACATCAGTAGCGGATTTATAGACGAACCCTGAAAGCCTGGATATCGTCTGCAAATATAGTAAATAAATACATAAAAAATAAATAAATTGGGTAAAAATTACTATATAAATTGCAGAAATAATGCCCGCGCCTGTTCAATACGTACGTTATAGCAGTCGTGTAAGTACCGCACCCTATAGGTACCCACTGTATTATTATTCTATACCATTTGAAGCAAGACGTCGCTAGTTGGGCTTCATATGCTGATTGTTGTAAAGTTCCTTTCTCTTTCACACAAATAGAATTTCATTACGGGAATTAAGTCTCGCTCTATATTACATGTGTTCGGCTTCAAATAGCGAAATTCTATTTAACTACGTTAAAATATGCGCGTTCATAGAAAAAAAATATTACTAGTATAACTACCATTTATAAGTAATATTTTTTCATTAGTTGACATAAATACTGTTAAGTACTCTAACTGATACAAAGTTTTGAACAAAGCTATGTAAAATAAGCGCGTTCGTAGAATTTTTATTGTTAAGTACTATAAGTTTACAATAAAATAACCTTTTCGAAGTTTAATTTTTTCTTTAGTTTGACTTTAAGTACTGTTACTTGCAAACAGTTTTAAAGAATAAAGGTAAAATTAGCGCGTTTATGGAAAAAATGCATTGTTAGTATAGGTAATAATTTAATCATTGTGTACATACTTAACTAACCTTTTTCATGTTGCATTTCGCAAAATGCACGATATTCATGTCTATTTACACTAGCATTAAAGTTTTCTTTTGGGGTATGATTAATCTACGTTATTGTGAATATAATTATAGTATTTTATATACTAGTATTTTTGGTATTCATTTACTTCTGTTTTTTTTTTATTTTCATTATGAATAAATCTGTTGTGGATACTTATGTTGTGATGTCTACAGGATGTCTACAGTTCTTTGAGATGTCTACAGGAAATAATTTCATATAACAGGTTAGAAACACTATCATTGCATGACAAAGAGGAATTAATTACTAATTTAAGACCAACATCTAATTTAAATCTTACTTATCAGGTCTCAAAAACGTTATTTTAATATATAGGTATGTTTATAAAACCAAATGGGTTGTTCTAATTACGAAACTTTTGTGGGAATTGCACATTTTATTTCAACGCACCGTTTGGAATTGTACAGGATTTTTATTGAATTCTATAAAACGTCACCAATCGATATAATTAAAATCGATTGAATTCTTTAGGTAAACCACAAATTGAATCAATTTTATCTCTTGAAAAGAATGCGTGTTTTATTACAATTCTGTGTGTTTCGTTATATTTCGCAAATAATGTTAACGACAATATAAGTCCTAATCCAATTTTATTAAAAAAATACATTCTGCTTCATATTAAAAATCATATTTTTATATTTCTCATAGTTCGTTTTATTCGTATATGATATTGTAAGCAAACATTTTTTTGCTGGCGTAATCCAACTGTGTATTTGTTCAAGAGAATTTATTTCTCTGTGTGTGTTTCCCTTATAACTTTTGATCCGCTCTACGCACAGAGCCCAAAATTTCAGAATATATAGAAAATTAAAGACCTACAATACTTTTATACTTATAATTTTGAATTTTTCTTTTAGTCAGGGGTTATCTATATTTGAATTTTTACTATATTTTTCCATATATCTCAAAAACCATAAAAGTTAAAACGGGGAAAATTAGTAAAAATATATATGAATAAAAAATCATTATTTTTGTCCAGGGTTGCGTGGCTCGAAGGTCCTAGTATCGCCCCTGATAGACATCCTCATACGTTGCGTAAAAATAAGCAGGAATTTTTTTGGCATTGGTGAGAGAAATTGTTCGACCAAAAGATACGAACTCATGTGGATCTGACGTGATCGTGTCCATCTTATTATAATAGGTTATAAAAAAAATATATGAGGAAGTTAGGTACATAATATTAAACGAGTACTCGATTCCAGCTAAGCACTAAGCACTCTAAATTTGGTACATATACTAACGAGCACGGCACCCTATAAATCATCTTTATAATTATTATACATAGTTGTAGGAAATATGGGTGTAGGCAAATACAATAGTAGTGTTGTACTAATATACCAAGCTATTTTTCTGTAATTTTTTAAATGCGAGGGTTGGAGGCAGGTACATGTATGATAAATTAAAAACGAGTGGGTTTTGGCCAACGTTATAATACTCCTCACTACTAAGTCACTCCATAAAGTATTCAGGTATGGAAATTGAAATTTTCACGAAATGAGTTTATTAAATTATTTTTGTTTTAAATATTTTATCATTAAAACTTGATAATGTTTCAATGCCATTTTATGAAAGTGATGTGCCTTTTAAGCAATTTGAAAAGATTTATGTCAAAATTTAATTATCCTGAGCTTGGGGTCACATTGAAATATTTGACACAATTTAGAAGCACTGATTATTATGTCCTTCAAAATCTATTGGTGTCAAAGCGAGTTTAAGATATATACAAATTTGCAAAAAATTAACAGAATCGAATGAGTACCTACGCAAGTCTATAATCGAATAAACACGTCGTACAAAGTATATAGCACATAGTACATACATATTATACATTGTGATTTATTTATTTTATCGTATGGTACTAGTGAATCAAATGTTTAAAATCAAAATGAATAAAACACAGCAATGACAGCAATCAAACACAAAACAGCACGATATGTCAATCACACATTCACGTCGAGGGAGGCTGAACAATTTTGCAATAAAGTATCCCAGCCATAGTGAATCTAATACATTGTGATGAAACTTTCAGAATACAATCTCAGCATAATACTAGTTCATTCTTCTTCTTCTTCAATGGCTCTACAGCCCATATCGAGCCTTGGCCTCCAGCAACTTCCTCCTCCAACCTCTCCTGTCACCTACTGCGACCCTCCAGTTTGGCACATTCAGAAGCCGGGATGCGTCCCTCTCAATGCCATCTTCCCATCGCAGCCTCGGTTTCCCGACCTTTCTTTTGCCACCTGGGTGCCCCTCTAAGACTCTTTTTGGTACCCGTGATGATGGCATTCTCTGAACATGCCCGGCCCATCTTAGCCTGCTTAGTCTTATATGTTCAGACAGTTTGGGTGCTTTGTAGATGCATACTAGTTCAGATTATTTTTATTTATTTATTTATTTATTATTATTACATTGGAAAACCAACAGTACATACAAATGATAAAATGAAAAGGAAAACAATAATTAAAACATAAACCAGTTAAAGGTTTTCACGTGTTAACAAATAATAGAAACAAGCTAATGGTCAAAAGTCGAATACAACATAAAAAATGGTTAAAAATAAGCAAAGAAATAAGTAAAAAAGAGCAAAGAAGTAAACAGGAGAAGCAAAAAAAAAAAGAAAAAGAAGAAAGACGTCTGTACTGATACTAGTTCATAATCTGCAATATAAAAAAAATAACCTTAAAAATTGCGAATTCAAAACTCCCGACATTATCCCTATGGGGTTGTGAGGAGTAAAAAGTAGTGATTTTGAATATTATTATTGAAAATTTCAACAACACATTCATCAAGGTAGGACGTTTTGAATTTCAGAATAAAATTTGAGAACAGTTTTGCTGACCAGTGTTACAGAATGATTTGTAAGGTTTTAATTTTCGTTGAATCATCCCAAAATCGGGTCAGCGAGTTTGTGACGAAAAGCTGACGTTTAGTCAAATGTTAACGAATCAAGTGATGAAACAGAATGAGTATATAAATAAGTACAAACAACAACACATCAGTTCAACGAAGTGCTCGAATTTATAACCATAAAAACGTGGAGTTTGTAAGAAAATGATTTATATTGAATAACATTAATTTTTCCACTTCAACTCACACCACTTCAAATGAATAATTATTTTAACATTTATTTGAAACAGAAAGACGGGGAACACTTTTTCATTGAGATTTTTACGAATGAAAATGTAATTAGGAGCAAATTTCTATGGCTGTCTGTATCAGGGTATTGCTAATAAGTGTTTACAGAAAAATAAATTAAAAAACGCGAATATTTAAAATGTAGGTACAAATAATATGAAGAAAAAAATTAATTTTTTTCACGAAATTAATATTAAGATATAATTCATGTTACAAATTATGTGTAGAATACTTTATTTATAAGTAAACTGTATATGACATATTTTCGTTTACTCGAAATATCTGTAAAAATATCTTCATCATCCTTCAGGCATCACAAAGCAGTTGTCTTAAAATCTCCAATCCAATAACTTTAACAAAATAACTGAAGAATTGAAGAATCGTTTAAAAACAAATATCAAAAAGAATATGTAGCACATTTAGACCATTAAAAAAATATTATAAATATGATATGGCACTTCCTTTGGCCTGTAATCAACGACTATCAACATACTCGTGTCTAGAAAGAGGTGGGAACAAATTAATTACAATTATTACATTTAGAGTTTGAATGGAGCCGTTGCAAACCTATCATTTCAAAGTCGCTAATAGTCAAATTATGGGCTGCTTTATGTCAAATTCTATTTTGATAAAGCTTTTCGATCTGCATATATCTAAAGGCATTACCTCCAAATCTACAACTTTTCGAACTGAAATAGGAAGATTCTAAAATTTCAGTATTAAGGTCATTCAAAATTGTGCGCCGTAGATAATAATTTGAACTCAAATTGTCTATGGCACCGACAACGCATGCGTACTGCGCGTTCGGCCTTGCTTATTCGCGTCATGTTGCCGTGATTTCGGCCAACATAACAATTCAATTGGTCTGCACTTATATATTATCTTACATTTTTATTTTATCAACATAACGCAACACGAACACAACTGATGTTTTTTTCCGAACACAACTGATGTTTTTTTTCCGAACACAACTGATGTTTTCAACTTCACTAAAATATCCCGGGCTGCTGTGAAAATAACTAGTACGTTTCCAATTAGGTGTGGGCTAAAATTAGGAACGTATTGACAGGTGGTTCAACTAAAATTTGGTTATAGGATACGGAATTTAACTAATTCGATTCTTGGAGTAAGAAGGTTCTTATATAGGAACGTTCCTACTTCAGCGTTATCGAATATCAACTTAGACTAAGTGGAATAGAAAGGCCCCTATTTTAGCCGGAACGTTCTTAAATAGTTATAGAACTGGATGTATTATATTATATTTTATAGGATCGCTCACATTATTGCAAAAATCATGGTTAAGTCCCTTTGTTGACTTTGTCCACCCATTCAACGAGTTAAAACTATGTATGTGATCCAAACCACCTGAGTGCAAATATGTAGCACAGACCGATATTAACGCTGGCACAGTTTTAGAATTTATCGCGGTTCTAGGTTATTCAATGTTTTGCACACCGTCAATTTTTTTAATCAATTTGTTCTGCACACCCGTATTTTTTTGACATCGTTTTACTGTCGAATTTATGTTACGAAATGGTAAAATAATTTTACTCAAAAGAAATCTAATTAAATGTATAAATAATTTTATGTTGCCACTATAACTTTCAGTAAGTAGGTACGTTAGGTGTATTCGTTTAATTAGACTGGTGTATTTTTCAGGAGTAATCACAGTTTTGAAATTCGTGAATATTAAATAGTCTAATGAAATAATCACAGAAAATCAAAATGATTTAAAGGTCGAAAACCCCGATACTAAGAAACGTGTTTTTAATTTGAAAATTAAACATAAAAAGAAAATGTTTTGCTCCGATAGACTTCAAAGCAGTCGGTAGTTAATCAGAATGTTGGGTGTAGTGGAATAAAATAATGAGTCTAATGTGTTCGATAATTTAATAAAGGAATTTTTGATGTACCTTTTAAGGTAATTTTAATCGTTGTTGGACCCTAGCCAGGCTCTGAGAACATTCTGAGAAGCGAGTGTTGGAACAATTTATATAAATCATGTTTTCAGAACGTAATGACTAAAGAAAAGTAATTGCTTAAATGTGGGTTTGACGTAATTAGTGAAAGTATCCCATGCGTAGTATGTGTGTGTGTATGTACATGACAAGATTAAATTAGTGAAATAACAGAGGAAAATGAATTGAATTAATTATTTTGTATAAAAGTAAAACTCTCATTCATTTTCCTTAGGCCTTAAACAATTATTGTGTTTTTAGGAATATTCCCGGTGTTGACTCGATGCAACAGAGATAATAATGGACTTTGAAATTATCAAAAAAAAAAATAATATTATACATACATGACAATCTTTGGGGGTGAAATTTATGCGAGAATAGTGTCACTTCTCAAAAGATGATGTTACAAAAAGGTTTCTTCGTTACTTCATAGAAGGCGATAGTAAAAACAGCTTATTTTCAAACAATCTGTATCTCATTTTTTAAATATTTAAAAAATATTGAATATTAAAATATTTAACATTCAAAATCACATTTATTTATTTATTTATTTTCTCTCAGAAAGCTACGGCAATAATTTATTTATTTTACAAATCATTTATTGCATAAAAGTTGAGCCAAAAGTGCTTTCTTCAATTTAAATTATTGATTATACAGTATTGTTGATTGATAACTCAATAAGCATGAGCGCATAAAGTGATCACGTAAACCAGCCGATGACAGGTCGTAAGCTCTGTAGGTGCCTTGGGTTCCTAGTTCTCCTATAATAATTCAACTTCGTCTCTTTTGAGATGTTAAAAAATTGGCACAAAACGAGAAAGGTTTTTTAAAAATGTGCTTCTATGTTTATTTCGGAAATTTAGATGGGTGGTGGCAGAGTGGTTAGCGCGCTGGATTAGTAATCCAGTGGTCGCGAGTTCGAATCCTGCCACGACCGATTTCGTTCACCTATAGCACAAGAATTTATGCATAGTTTAGGGAATGTATGATGATGTATATATTATGTACTTGTTTCAAGGACATATATTTATTCTTTTTAAAAAAATATATATATCAAAAGTAATTTACTAAATGTAATATAATTGAAAGGAATGTACACAAAAATTCTAAAATTTTATATTAATTAATTTTTAGAAATTTGTCGTTAAACATTAATTAAAGTGTTGGCAGCAAGTATGAAGGTACTTGTGTGATCAAATTAATCAATAACCTGTGGACAACAAATAAAAATTTAAAGTTTTCTTACAACGCAGAACTGGTTTCTTAAAGAGAGTGTCAGCAAGGTTTTAGATATATCTCATTTTGGTCTTTAAATGTTCTTTCAGTGCTCTGCAAGGGGCCGTTATGAGTTCCAATAAACTTAACGGATGGTGGTGGACGAAGAACTACATGTTTTTATCGTATTAAGCATATTTTGTATGATGGTATATTTAATGTAAGACATAAAATAGTTGGTTTGATTGCTTATATCAAAATATTGGTATCTATCCCAAAGAAAATTATTATGTTAGTGTACAGAAAATTATTTATACGTACTTAATACCTCAATTTTGGTTGGTATCTAATACCTAAATTGTTTGCCTCGGGGGTAAGTATAAATGGAAGTGAAGTTTAGTTCGCGATGGTTTCTTACCTACATTAGATTACCTTATGAACCTCTATATCCATATAAATGAGGCACATGAATTTGATAATGACTGAAAATAACCCTTTATGAAGTTTTGATAACTCGTTTGTGATAACGATAATCGTTTTAGTCTGCGAATACAAGAAAATTCAATATTTCTTTGTTTTATTTCGCAGATATTTCTAGGTAGGTATCTTAACTACTTAAATATTTGTACCTACAAGAAAATATATGCATATTTTAAAATGCTGTAATGGGATAGAATTTATAAAATTCACTAAATATTATTCATTCTTGAAAATATAAATTTATATGAAAAAATGAAAACGAAAAAAATGTCTAGAGAGAGAGAAATCCACCCCCGCACACCTGTCGGGTCCGCTAGTATTGATTTGTTTATTTTATTATTTGTACCATAAGAAATTATATATACACATCAAAGTTTAGCAATACCTACAATTTTTTTTTATTAGGTATATTTTATTTCAATTGATTATCGACGCGTTACGTGCACGGCATTATTCTGACCATGTGCCTTGCAAAATCGTAAATCGTCGACTGTCAATAAGTTAAAACAAAATAGAAATAATAACAAATATTTTAGTATTATTATTTACTAGTGGCCCCGTCTGCAGGGGGCTTAATATTATGACATATCGAAAGCAATATCGCCATTATTCAAAATGCATACCTATTCCGAAAATATTTATTACGATTGATATTTATATAAAATTCCTTTTTGTGAATCTAATCCATTCTAGGACTCACTCAAACACATAGAAAAAAAATCATCAAAATCGGTTCAGCCGTTTAGGAGGAGTTCAGTGACATACACACGTACACAGAAAAAAAAGTTTTCTTCAGTCAAAAATATTTTTTCATATATAACGAAAAACAATATTTTCTTAATTCAAACAAATTTATTTGAATTAAGAAAATACTGTTTTGAGATAAAACAAAAAAATCTTAATTTGAGAGAATATTATTTTCGTTATATATGAAAAAATATTCTTGACTGAAGAAATTTTTTGAAATTTTTTTTCAGTGTACGGAAGAATTATATATATATAAATTAATATATAAACATGTCTACATACTAAGGAGTGCGGTCAAGAATTATTGTCAATAGACTAACTCAACTTAATTTTGTTAACGTGTTATTGTATCTACGGCCCAGTACGATGTTGGATTTAAGTACTTATATATTATTTTTTGGAATGGGTATTTAAAGTACCTATCATAAATGGAAATAAAAAATTATCGAAGCTGGGGAAATAGTTGGATATGAAATGAAATTGAAATCAAAATTAGATATTGTGTAGTGTAGTATACTGCATTACAAATTGTATGAAACGATGTCGTCACTAAATTCAATTTTTATTATAATTGTTAAACAAAGTTTGAGATGTACTACTACAATGTTTATAGTTCTTATAGCAAATTATATTATCTAGTCGTGTTGAAATATTTTTTTTTTACTAAAAAAATGTTTGAGAAACTGGATTTATTTTTATATGTCTATATTTATACCAATTTACAGGGTTCAAGCTTAAATGGTTTTTGAGTTATATGAATGTCGAAATTCTGAGTAAAAAAGTTTGGTAGGCCTATAAATTTCTATAAATTTTGAAATTTTAGTCTCTGTTCATTGAGCGGATCAAAAGTTATAAGGGGGGGTAGGACACACAGAGATACGCACGGACACATTGAATGTTCTACTTCGAATTCTGAGTAAATCCATATATATATATAAAACATATATGCTGCGAAGTTGGTGTTTTTTGAAAGTTGGAAAAAACCTCGAAAAATATAGACCCTGCATGCAAATCCAGCGTATCTTGGCTTGATACTTTGTCGATTTGAAAGAAAATAAAATTCTCTTGAACAAATCGACAGTTGGTGGATGACGATGTGAACAAATCTAGAGAAAATTGCATACTCAAATGGTCGAAAAAAATGCAGATATAATATATAAAATGAGGTCTATATATAATGCGGTCTACACAGAATCTGTCTGGTCTGTGGCAGAACGACGTCTATCCGGGCCTTACAAAATTTGTTTCAGAATTTAATAATATTTTCCCAAGAATTCAAAATCGTGTTTTTGAGTTAATGGTTATAATGGAAAATAAATTTTAATACCGAACGTACTTCATGGATTTCCATTAAGGTGAATCAAAATTTCGTCTTGCAATTATAAGCTGTAGTACCTACTTGAAATAAAAAGAAATGAGGACAAAACATAAGAACTTTTAACGCAAGAAAAACGAGTGTTTTGTTGTTTCGGATTTTCGTTTATTTGTGCTATTTTAATTTGTTTTGTGTCCCGGATTACTACCAGGTACTATGTCAAATATTAATTTGATTCTCACCCAATAACATACTGCCGAATTCAGGAGTCTTGTGATATTTATAAAACCAAGAAATTTGCGCCGGTTACCTCAATGAAATTTTATATACTAGTTTTATGTAACACATGAGATCCAACTGTCGATAGCGATAGTATGTATAGTTGAAGAATAAGTACCAAACTATAAATCCATAAATCGAAATTATTGAATATTTTAAGATATTTTGTTTTCTATACAATACATGTAGGTATGTATGTCAAGATAAAATAGTTCAGCCCTTTTTTCCAACCCAGAATAATATGAATACAGCATGATGGTATGTATGTATGTTTGGAGATACATACCATCATGCTACTGCCACAAAAAGGGCGACTGCCATACAAATTGTATGAAATATTAATAATAAAAAAATTGAAATATAATACTAAAATGCACATATTTTTTATAGCAAATTGAATTATCGAGTTGGGGTGTTTCAGCTTTTTTCTTAACTTTGGAAATATAGGCAGTTAAAGACATAAATTTATCTTAAAAAATGTTTTTCTTAATAAATAATGTTTGAGAAACTCAAAAATTAAAAAAATATTTGAGATTTTTATTTGTCTGTATCTTCAGCGTTCTACTGACTGAACCCCTGTCTGAAACATAAATTCTAAAATCTGAGTATGATATTTTTGTAGGCCTATAACTATCTATATATTCTGAAATTTTGGGTTCTATAAATTGAGCGGATCAAGTTATAAGGGGGGGGAGACACACAGACACACTAAGTGTTCTACTTCAAAATCTGAGTTAATCCATATAATATATACATAGAACATACATGCTACGAAGCCTCAAGTTGATGTTTTTTTACTTCAAAGCTGGAAAACTGTGAAAAATATATGACTTTGCATACAAAGCTCGCGTATCTTGGCTTGATACTTTTCGATATGCTAAGAGAATAAAATCTCTTAAACAAATCGACAGTTGGTAAATCTCGTTGTATGGTTTTTGAGATATATGGAAAAATAAAGTAAAAATTCAAAAGTTGACAAACCCCGACTGAAACAAAAATTCTAAAATCTGAGTATGAAAATTTTGTAGGCCTATAACTCTCTATATATTATGAAATTTTGGGCTCTATAAATTGAGCGGATCAAAAGTCATAAGAACAGAACGTTTTCACCGGACCACTTTTATCGAGCGTTTGGTGCGAACACACTACGTTCAGTCTGAATGCCACAGAGTGTCATTCGAGCGTTCACTAAGCGCGCTCGGCGTTCGTTGTAAACGCAACACGGTGGCCGCGAGTTCGAATCCTGCCAAGTCTGATTTAGTTCACCTATAGCTCAAGCATTACTGCTTAGTTTAGGGAATATATGAGGATGTATATGTAATTTTGATATAGTTCAATTTATAACTATAACTTATGTTGAGTTGATCGATTAGTTCATTAATCATTCTAGAAATGATTGAATTTCAAATATTATATTTGTTAATTAGAATCATAATAAATTAAATTGTGATGTTAGAGATATACAAGTGCCTACTTGAAATCTCATTTATAAAGCTTAGAGTGCAATAATTTATCAGGCCCTTTTCGGTAGGTAGGTACTGGGACCACAAATTATAGGTGTCTACATTAATCAATAGATCCTATTGAATGTATCTAGAAATTTCCCAAGGATATGAATTATATCCCGCATCAGAGAATCAATAGAATTAATTATAATACCACCTAATAAATAAGTTTCAATTGCGTGAGTTATGAAATTACTACCTTTAAATTTTAAATAACTCGAATCATTAATATTATTACAATAATATAATATCGAAACTTAACAATTAAATGAAAATAAATCATTCGAAACAATAATTCAACTCTTTATCGTCGTACCTCGTACAATAATTAATTATGTTTCACTTAGTGTACACCTACATACATACATAATATAGATTGATATTGGTTTAAACTGATTTGATTGTGTAAATTGTTATGTAAACAAGCTTGTAATAGGAGAATTAATGTAATAAATTTGTGCCTGACTTGGCTATATTTTCCTAATCAAATACTCACAAATTCAACATTGTTCTATATTTCGATGGTTTAGTAGGTACATTTTTCGTCGAATTTATTTATGTAGGTACCTATTTATTTATTTTATATATTTCAGTAAACATAATAATAATAATAATGATAAAATACTTTAACTATGCAAAAAAATGCATAATGTGGCGGACTTATTGCCCGTAGGCAATTTCTACCAGTCAACCACACTAGTACAAGCAAGTACAAAAAAAAATATAACAAATAAAAACTAAAATCGGTATATATGACAATGAGAAAGAAAAAAATACAAAATTTTATATAAGAACCTAATTTAAAATAATAATGATAATGTCCAAAAATAGGAAATGGATGGCTTGGGAAGGGATGAAGGATAAAGGAATTATAGGTATGAGGATAAGAATTGTGAGTTCAGAAGCTTCTTGAAGTACATTAAGCTAGGAGCTTCTCTTATACCATTGGGTAATTGGTTCCACAGCCGGGCTGCGTGTATTGTGAACGAATAAGTGTAGGACACAAATAGAGGATGTGTGGTGTATTGGTATTGAAAGTGTACTTTGGTTTTGAGACCGTAAATTTAAGCCATGAGATGACAGATGGGCAAATTTCTCCTTGAGGTACTTGGGTGTGAGAGGGTTCTTAAGTGTCTGATAAAGTAAAGAAAGAACATGGGAATTTCTCCGTTCTCGGATTTTGAGCCACTTCAACTGTTTCCTGCATTCAGACACGTGATCAAACTTTTTGAGTCCAAACACATATCGTATGCAGACATTTTTCAGCCTCTCAAGTTGATCCTGAGTAGCGTCTAGGTAAGCTACGTCTGCGTAGTCGAGTAGAGGTAAAATCAGTTGTTGTGTACGAGTAATTTTGATGTTTTGAGGAAGGAAGTTTTTAAGGCCGTTTAGTCCACGGAAAGATCAAAAAATCCGTTGGCTTACTCCCTCTATGTGATTTGACCATGAGAGGTTACAATTCATGATCAAACCACGGTTTCAGACCTACGAAGAAAAAGGAATGATTACATTGTCAAGAAGAACTAGTTGATTAGTCGATAAAATAGTCGATTGTGTAGTTCTAAGGTACAGACGATGACCTCATACATACAGCTATACAAACAATATTTTAATACACACTTAACAAAAAAGTTACCCAACAAAGTTTACATAGTATTACCTAACTCATGTATCTACTATCATAAAAACTGAACTGAAAAACTGAAAGAAAAAGACTGAATAAGTTATGCTTGTGCTTATTAATTATGTCAAATTGAGATATGCACACAAAAGTGCTTGTATTTTTTATAGTTTATTGAGAACAATTATGATATGTGTACTATAAATGATAGACATTGATCATATGTGGTAAATACAAAAAAACAACAAAACATTAATCAAATATTACACTTCAAAAATGTTCCCATGTAAAATTATTTTTTTGCACTTGCCACATATGTGTACTAAACCATCGATTTGCTTTATATCTGTCATTATCTGGCCACATAGAAATTAAAAAGTCAGCCAATTTTTTTCCCCAGTGAATATATTTAATTAAGAATATTATATTATGATGTTCATGAAAGTGTGTAAAATGAACACAAAGTGTCATTCATTTGTCTCAATAGTCGTTAAATCCTTTTGACGCTATAAAATGATTATAATGGGAGTTCGATACCTATGAGTGCGTGTGAGTAAAATATTCACATTTTGAATCGAGCTTGATAAAATTAAATTTGATGTGAATTTGGAGTTACAGACCGGACAGACCTCTTTGTATTGTCATAACGACTTTTTTTGAGTGACAAGTAGTTCAATTATATTAATAACTAGGTAACTCTAAGCTAGGGCTTTCAGCCAGCTTTTACCAGGGCGCCATCGTTTACGGGTGTTTGTTGGTGAATTCTTCATCTAAATGAAGCGAAGCTATTAAGGTAGGTACTTAAAAATTATATTCAGTGCAGTGTTTGTCGACAACACCTGGTGGACGTCATAGTGTCCTGTTGACTCCGTTATCAGTGCACTTGTTTTTGCGGCTCTGAATCCGGTTAACAGCTTTAGTTAATTACTGAAGACGACTTTGTTTCGTAGACTCAACAATTAAGCAATAATTGTGCCTTTGAAATGATCTTTTATTATTGATGATTTTCTCAAAAAAACACTATCATCAAATCTTGACAAGATTCATCACCCCTGAGAAACCCACTTTTTTTAATAAAGAAAAAATCATTGAAATTGTTAAAGAATTACACGTTAAAGAATTATCGCTAGTAAATTTGTATTGAGAAACTCCTTGTTTTTATAATTCGGTTAAATTGGCACTATATATTATGTAGATTACCTAATATTTTTATTACAGGCAATTTCTTTCTAGGCAGAAGTAAACAAATTTTTTTTTCAAGTAAATAATATTTATGACGCAGTTCAGGGGTGACATCTGTACGAGAATTCTGTCACTTCATGTATACGGACTGCTCTTTTCATTGTTTACAATAAACCAACTTCTCAATAGATGGCGTTACAAAAAGGTTTCTTCGTTACTTCATAGATGGCAAAAGTAAAAATGTCCTATTTTCGAATGATCTATTTCTCATTATTAAAATATAGGTAACTTTCAAAATTGCATTAATAAGGATACTCAATAAGAAGGCATAATTATTGAACATTGCACAAGCGTATAAAGTGATCACGCAAACCCTCGATGACAGGCCGTAAGCCCTGGAGGTACCTTGAGTTCCTGGTTCTTCTATAATATTCCAACTTCGTCTATATTGAGATGTTAAAAATTTGTCATTTTTTTTGTTTTATTCAATTAACAATAATTACAAATATCTTAAACCCATGGTTTCAATTTAATAATAATGGGATATAACCAAGATGTGTTAGAATAAAACATTATGTGAGATAACAATAAAGATTTTAACATGCTTATACTCATATGAGGGTTGTGAGATAACAATAAAGATTTTAACATGCTTACACTCGAAGGGGGGTGCACAGTAAGTTATCATTAATGAATATTTTAGTGAGGGACACAATTAATTTTTTGATATGACCGTGCGTTTTCATAAATATACTGGAATGTTTAATGTTTCGGATTTCTTTAGTTACCGCAATTTCGCAAATGAAAATAGTCGAAATCTTGTATCACTTATTTAAAAAAAAGGTATAAAATGGACTCCAAAAGAAGCGACAGTGAAAATGTAAAAACTTATAAATAAAAACGAATTTCGTACAAAAATCTGACTCTAGTAAAATAAAAATATACATAACATAAAAATTATATAGTAAACGCATTGATCATGTCAAAAAGTTATACAATTTTTGTTCAGTATTGTTTGACATTTAATCATGGAAAGTCTTAGCCCAGCACTTCGATATCTTTTCATTCTTTGGACTCTTTAAAGTTTAACGAGAATCCTCTGATTTCCACCAAAATTTAGTTCAACGAAGAGGGCTATTTCGGGCTTAATAACTTCTTCAATTTTGAAAATTGTTTTATAGAAGAGTTAACTCCAAGAGGTTCATGAGCTCAATTAACATCCAGAAAATAATCAACAGTTTGGTTTGGTTTATGAGCTGGTGTAATCATCGGTCCATATTTCTTCAAAACTTAGGCTGGCATCAACTAAACCATGATAACGGAACATTTACTGCTTGAAATTGAAGCCTGTGCGCTTCTTGGCACACAGCATGCGAAACCATTATGTACTTTGTTAGAAGAATAACTCGGTGAACGAATATTTTTCACGCTTCTGATCGGTGAATTTGTCAACTAGATCATGTGATATCACTTTTAACACTCCAGTTTTTTTTGGGTTATGTAAAGTCCAAAGTTTACATCAGTGGTTCCCAAAGTGGTTCCTACGGACCCTCAGGGGTCCACAGGGTCATTCGAGGGGTTCCGTTAAAAATTTAAATTGATTTGGGATTCCCTGAACAACGTCAGGGGGTACGCGCAAGGCAAAGTTGAAATAAACAACAATGAATAAATTATTATTAATTTTTACTTCCTATGTTTACAATAAATATACATAGACTGGGACATAAAATACAAGTAATTACAGGAATTGGAGTGAGTCAGGTCTATATAGTACAGCCCACCTAGACAACGTGTCATTAAGCTCAAGAAAAGATAACTCAATGTATGGGAGTGACTGGCAACTGTCACTTCCATTCATTGACTTATCTGTTCTTGTTTCTTTTTTTGAGCTTAAAAACACGTTGTCTAGGGGGACAGGAACGCAATATAGCCGAAATCTGCACGAACAAGACTGTAAAATGGACAATAAATCATATAAGCAATTTAGTTCGGTTTTATGCGTGATATGAAGTGTATACAACGAATGGTGAAACGTTATTTACTGAATTAAAAAGATTTTTCGATGTAAAATTATACCCTTGACTAATATCATCTCCGTTGCTACTGAGGATACTCCGGCAATGGTAGGACGACACCGAGGTATACTTAACAAGCTATACCGAATGTATTATCAGTGCATTGTGTCATTCATCGACATCATTTGGTAGCAAAATACGTCAGTGAACGTTTACATGAATTACTACATTATGTCATTAGAGCAGTTAAATAATCAAACGGAATGCCTTAAATGAGAGGTTATTTACTCAACTATGTTTGGAAAGTGCTGACTATAATCGTTTACTACTGAACACAGAACAACGTTGGTTACCCCTAAAAGTGCATATTTGGATCTCTTCTATTTGCTCTTTGATTCAGTGTTGGCATTCCAGGGGGCCTAGCCAAGATAACAAGTTAAAAGTTAACATTTCGAGAAACGTTGGTTGGTTGGTTCGTGATTTTTTTGTATGGGATTTGTTAACTTTTAACTTGTCATCTTGGCTAGGCCCCCTGCTGGAGAGTAAAGACAATGATTTGCGTCACAATTTTGCTATCTCAAAAAATGACAATGCTTATATTTTTTTTTTTTTTTTTTTAAAAATGAATATGTCCTTGTTAAACAAGTACATATACATCTTCCTACGTTCCCTAAACTAAGCATAAATGCTTGTCCTATAGGTGAACGAGATCGGTCGAGGCAGGATTCGAACTCGCGACCACTGGATTACTAACCCAGCGCGCTAACCGCTCTGCCATCCACCCATCCATATGACTGATTTGTTTGCCAGATTTAATGAGACTTATTTTAAAGTTGGCAAAAGCGGTCCGTGGACATGTTTTGAGTAAGAAAAAGGGTCCATGGGCCAAAATAGTTTGGGAATCACTGGTCTACATTGATAAGCAGGCCACGAATGAGTAATTTGAAAACCAGCGTTACTCGCGTCATTGGCCAAATACAACTAAAAATGCTCAAAGGCTTTTAATTAATGTTTAAGTTAGGGACCATGTTAGCTGTAGTTACATTATTTCTGATGTACATACTTACCACCACTGCAAAATCCCGCAATCAGCACCATCGACAGATCTGCAATTAACTATAAAAGTAAGCATGACACATGCGTGTATACCCACATACCAGTCTCAACACACATAAAAAGGCAACATTCAGATTTGGTTGTGAACCTCGCCGAACTATATACATAAGATTTCATCATGTATTTTCGATTAACAATTTGTTTCACATAATTTCTCAAAATCCATGTAAGAAGTAGGAACCTAGCAGTGAATAGAAAAAAAAACAATTTATTAGTAAAGAAAAAATAAATGAGTTGTAACTGTAAAAATAATAAAAATCTTAGATATGGAACTCAAATATATGTAAGATATGTTAATATAACGTCATATAGCTAGAAATGCCGATGTATGCTATTTGGATGCAAATGAAGTGCATCTCAATAAACTTGAACGTCTTCAGAATATATGTATCAGATACATCTTTGGGTTGAAAAAATTTGATCACATATTATCTTTCCGCCATCTTCTTTGTTGGCTCAGGATACGTCAGCGGCGCAATATCACTACTTTACAATATTTTCTCGAATCCAAACCTGCCACAGTACCTCAAAAACAATTTCACTCATTTATCCAATCATGGAATTCCACTCCGATCTACTGAACGTACAACACTATCCATATACAGAATTTCTCAGCTCTTCGTTCGAAGTACAATCAGCAAGATTATGGAACAGACTTAGTCCGAATATGGCCGGAACTCACTTTGTATTTTCAAGAAAAAAACTAGAGAATGAATTTTTATCCCTGAAAACCTGATCCCGATTTCTTCTCCTTGTCCTTACCCTATCCTTTGTTTCTATGAAGTATTTTTTTTAATAGTAACTTAGTGTTATACCTAGGTATATATTATATTTTCTTTTGCTCTTATTCTTTTGTTGTTGTACATACACAATTTTGTCATGCTTTGAAATCTGGTTGGTTGGAAGGAATTGCCTAACGGCAATAATCCCGCCAGTGTAAAATATATTTGTTTGTATTATGTACAGAAAGATGAATAAATAAATAGAAAAACATTACAAGTTTTAACCAAGTGCCTTGTCAAACTACAGATTGATAAGATAAATTAACATTTATATTCCGCAGTTTTCAATTTGTCGATTGACAAGGCTTCCAAAATGTAGAATTCCATAATGATTATGATAAATATGAACACATTTATATTCCACAACGAATTTATTTGACTTCCGACGACCGTTTCGACTTACAAGGCCATAATCAACTGTTTGATTATGGCCTTGGTCCAGTTGAGTATGGCCGTGTAATCCAAAACGACCGTCGGAAATCAAATAAATTCATTGTGGAATATATAGTTCATATTTATCATAATTATAATTTATTCGAATATCATACATAGTTTTCAAACAATTCAACGCTTCATGAAACGCTGGGTAGTTAGGTACTCTTGTGTAGGTACCTTCCTCTTTCAGACCTCAATACTTGGTGAACTGTATTTATAGCAAACAATTATACTTATACTGATTATGAACTAATCAGATTCAGTTGGTAATTCAACCAAAAATATTTTGTGCAAACAAAATATCAACCGATTTAGTTTCATTATCACGTAGCGGCTGTGTGCATTAAAATCGTAAAAATAAATTAAATATCTGGACGGAAGATCTGACCATTATATTAAGTTAATCTGTTGGCGGTAAAAAAGGGTACCTACGTACTCTGGCGAGATAAGTATGGACAGCAATAAATAGATTAAAACAAGAGAAATTACCCAAAAAAGATAATAAAATAAAGTGGGATTGTTGCCACCTAATGGTGTCCTCTCATAGATCGGAGCTCCTCGTTGCTGTCCATGAGCCTCTTGTGATTTTGTGATCTTGTGATTGTGAACTTTAAGAAGTTAGTTATGGCGCCTTACTATAGAGATCTTAGTCATACCCATGATGTTTCTCATTTAAAAAGATCTGACAGTCAATGACAGTCCACGAGTGTGAATCTTCCATTCACTCTGTTTTAAAAAGTGTTAAAATGAAATAAAACATATTGTAATACATACATGCCAGAAAACTACAATTTGCACTATAAAAAATATCATTGCATTTTTTGTATTTTTTTTGTTGCTGTTGTATATTATAAAAGTCATAAGAAAAAAAAAGGTTTTCGACGCTCTTCTTCGTAGTGTTTAGTAAAGCGCTTTATATTATTAATTCTGATTTAGGTACTAGAGTATTTTTTTTGGATATATATAACAAATTATAAAACTAAAAGATTATGATTAATGGTCACTCACCTTGTTTTTGGTCTCATAATCAAGAGGTCCAGCGACGTAGATGGAGCCGGTGGTATTCCCAACGGCGAAAGCTCCCCCTACGTTACCGCCCGTGATCTCATATCGTATACTGGAAGCTGGAATAAAGACACGTATATAAGGATTTTTCAAAATAGGAAATGGAATATAGAAGTATGTCTATTGTAGGTGTGAAATGGAGCTATGAATAGAGAATACGTGATTTATTTCTAAATATATTGAACTAAAGAACCATCCTTTCTTGCGGTAGCTTTCGATGGATGTTACCTACTGAAAAGCGAGAGATTTTTCTTCCTCTCTGAAAGGGTTATGAAATTAATTTTAACATTCCATTGAAAAAAATGTGTAGTTAAAAACGTTTTCTATTAAATAATTAAAAAATAGTGAAATATTACCAACGAAAATAGATTAATGTTCGAAAAGAAAATTGGGTAAGTATTTTTAAATACATTTTCTTTAGTAAGAGGCTGATTCAAAATTAAAAGATCGGTAAGAAATTTTACTATTAAGTTATATTGAATATGATGTGTTATTTTGTATTATATTGAAAATGATGTGTTATTACATTATATTAAAAGCAACATATTTTATTTCTTTGAATTTTTATCCATCTATAGCTTTCATTATATATTTTATCATTACCATAATGATCCACAAAAATCATTTCAATAATAAAAAATAGGCGGTTTCACAATTATAATAATGTCACAAACTATCCTTATCGTAAAATAATTTTAAAATTAAAATTATTTTCACGATTTTCAACATTTCAATGACACGATTCACGCCAAAGTATGTATCAATGATCATAAAAAAATGAATATTTAATTCTATATCAAGCCGATTAGATTGGGGTAAGTATATATCAAAAATGTTAATTTGATGATCCCCTAAAAATTTATTATAATGAAAAAACTCGAAATTATATCATCAATGTCGGAAAAATACATTTCCTAATTAATGGTAATTGAATAAGTTATTTAAATATTCAGATTTTCATTACTGTGAAATCCGATCATCGAAATATAAAAAAAAATACAATTTAAAAGTGAATGCTTATATATTAAGGTTGTATTGTATAATATTCAAATAAAATTGCTAACATATACTTAATTTACTTTTTTATATTTTTCTGAAAAAAAACGAAATAGTTAACGCAATAACTATATTGATGTAGTTAACGCAATAACTATATGAATAACTATAAACATTAGTGCTCTGTTTATTAAAAAAAAATGTAATTTAAATGAAATATATCATCGGTGAACGTTATGCAAATACGTAAGTGATCACTTAAAAAACAGTCGAAGACCGCTGGTATATCTTAAATGCGCTTTTTTCTTGACTTTGTACCAAAAATTAATTCCTGATATTATTTATCTCTTCGAGACGTAAATCCAATTTTTACTTTTCCAGACAATTTTTTTTAAACATATAACTTAATATTGATTTAAGTTAAGTGTTACACTATATAATAATTGGGAGTTTTTTTTCAACTCGATTTGGAGAACAATATGTAGAATAAAGGAGGTATATATATATATTTCAGGAAGACTTTTTTTATTCAGGTAATATTGAAAATTATTGAGCATAATAAAATAACTATGGTTCCATATATTCAGTTGTTTTGTAATAGGAAAATATATCGAAATAGATAAAATTATACGATTTTTATATTTCACAATAATAACACTAAAGTTAATGTATATTAAGTAACTATGAGTGCCGGAAAAGAACGTAATAAAAAGAATAAATTATTACTTGTTTACATACTTTGTTTTTTATCAGGGCTGGATCGACAGTTTTAAAGCGCCTACCAAAGAAGCCACTTTTTATCCCCCATTGAATCGTGCTGTTATGGCGAGTGGCGAGTTTGGCCAGTAAATTAACCAGTGTTTACATACTTACATCTCTAATAGAGTGAAAAACTCTTTTGCTTGGAATCGATCCTAAGACGACGTCACATGTTGTATAAAAACTTCAAATGTATAAAAACTATAACAAATTGATTTTTTTTATTTATTTCTTTTAGAATTTTCGGAAGACAAACAGCTACATATCGGTGTTACATTTAATATAAGAATTTAACAGCCAATTTGAAGTCTCCGATTATAGTCACCGTCGATTGCAAGATGAAAAATATAACATCAAAACATAATTGTATAATATTTCTGTAACAGACAAAATTTCATCCTGCAACCGAGGTAAACATAATATAAATTGAGAGAAAAAAGAGTTAATCACAGAAATGAACGTAGATAAATGTAAAATAAAAATAGTTTTTTTTTAATATCATTTCATGATTCGGCGGATATTTTGTGGTAGTTAATATAAACCATATTTGAATTATAAATTAGCTATAAACCACTTGTTTTTTGAGTCACTTCGCGACATGTTTCGGAGGCGCAGTCCTTCCATCGACCGGCGTGTCGAGACTCTAGTCGAGACTCTAGTCTCGACACGCCGGTTGATGGAAGGACACCGTTCCGAAACATGTCGCGAAGCGACTCAAAAAACATGTGGTTTATAGCTAATTTATAATTCAAATATGGATAGTTTTTTTTTGTTAATGTTGGAAAATAAATTACAAAGTAGTAATAAAATACACTAAGAATACATCTCGCTGCTGTAATGCTAGACCGAAATACACCAAATTCAGGTAAATCAAGTATTGAGTTATTAATATTGTTAGAAACACGCCAAATAAATGAACTTCGAAGATAATTAGAGGATACCTACTTGCTTTAATGAAAATATGGGATGTTGGCGTCGCGATTGAGTAGGAACCGATTTAGAAATTAAAGTGCGTTACATAATTAAATTATTATGTAACATAATTTCTGCCCAAAAGTTGACACGACTATACAAATATATTCTGAAAAGCAAAACGTTATAAATCAAAGTGAATTGTTTAGGAGACGATGCATACGAGTAAAAAAGACGAGATGAGCTGGAAAAGAGCGTATTATATATTTGGAAGATCTTATACTTTATGTTTGGAAGATATTGCTTTCTGGCAATGATTATATTAATATGATTGCTGACTTCTTCTTCACCGTGGTCATTTCTTCCTATTGTGTGGGGACGGCCTTCCTCAACAAGTAGTTAAGTAGTCTGTCTGCGTTTGAGATGTGGTACTACAGACGCATGGCTAAAGTTCACTGGTCAGAACACATCAGCAACGACGAGGTACTAAGCAGGGTTGGAGAAACAAGGCAACTTATGAAAATAATTGCCCAACACAGAACAACTTGGATAGGCCACAACATCCGGCACCCAGGACGGCTTTTTACCATCATCGAAGGAATGATTGATGGGGGCAACAGTAGAGGCCACCCCAGAAACAATTATATAGACCAGATAATCGATGACGTGTGCTGTAGCAGTTACAAAGAGATGAAGAGACTGTCGGACGATAGAGATAAGTGGAAAGATCGAGTGTTTGGTGCAGACCAATCCTAGGATTGTGACCCAGAAGAAGAGAGAGTCTTTCTATACTGTTCGTCTCCTTAGAGTAAGTTATTATTATGATTGCATACCTAATTTATTTAATTTAATTGTTCTGTTAATTGCGTACGCGTACGCAATGTCTTCGATTTGCTGATGGAAAGTAGGCTGAGATGGCTCGGACATGTTAAAAAAAAAACCGCCAGGAAACGTGTATGATACTGCACTGGACTATCGAGTTCCCGGAAAAAGACCGAAGGGCGTCCCAAAAGACGATGGAAGAGCTTGGTGGTAGAGGAATGTCTCTGAGGACGATGCTCAGGATAGAACGTAGTGGGGGAGCGCAGTAAGGAGACCCCACCCCCATATGGGATTAAAACTAAGGAGGAGAGAAATAGTTCTGTTTATTTCAAAGTCCTGTTTTATCGAAACATTTCGAAAGTATGGTGAATTCGGACCTGGTTTGTATTTCAGAATGGTTGTCTTTTCAATCCAAGATGTCTTGTGTTCATTCTAGGGTTATTATATTATTCTTATATTTTCTTCTTTCCTTTCTTGTGACCCACCAATTTCCTACATCCGTATCCATTAGCGACATTATCTATATACTTGGTACCTACATCCCACATCTAATAATAATACCTGATGATACATCAATGTTTCCAACTACTTCACGTTCGCATTAGTAATATATTTTTTTTCCTCTTCAAACAAAACTCAAATTTATTACCTTTTGAATCATCTCTACGATTTTTTGACGTAAACAGATAATATCGGAAATTCTCGTCTATGTGTATTGGGGAAAATAATATTTTGTAGGAAATTGATGTTATTGACAATGTTATTTTATATTTGGAAGGCTGTCAGTTGGTGTTATATCAAATGTTAGGTAGCGATCAAAAATAAAAGACTGTAAGTTGTATAATAATGTATGTATGTAGGTACACAGGTATATTGCAATAAAATAGAAGCGAAAAAAACAGTAAAAAGACACATTTAATGATGTATCGAGAGTTTTTTTTTGCTGTCACATTCAAGGAGATTGACTGGAAAAAATATGTATATTCGATCGCTTTATCAGAAGAGAGTATTCGATTTTTGTCCCGGCGTAATAGAATCAGTTCCTGTGGCGATTCTATTGTTTCATATATTTTTTTTTCGATCCAGACATAATCTGCGGTAAAAAATGTGACAAGAATCGAATCAAAATTTGGGAAATCAACTATCGGACTGTGATGTGTTAATGCAGCAAGCTAAAATGCGTGTTGATTGATGGAAGGCATGTCTCAAACTTGCTGGATGTCAGAACTTACAGGGGCGCCAATGTTGATTCGGATCACTATATGGTAGCAACGAAGGTAAGAGCGCGAATATCTATAGCAAAAACGCATAAAACAGAGCGCAAACCTAAGTTCAATACTGAAGCACTCAAAGATCAACAAACTAGGATGAGGTTTGTGGAAGCAGCGGAGCAATCGTTTCAAGACCTAGATAATAGCTTGTCGATCGAAGAGCTTTGGGGTTGCTTCCAGGAGAAAATTAAGAGTGCTGCTTCAGATGTGCTGGGAATGGCCCGAACACAGAGAAGATCCCCTTGGTTTGACGAGGAGTGCGAAAGAGTGACAAAAGAGAAAAACAGAGCCTACCATCGAATGCAGCAAAGAAGCACTAGGGGCACAGAAGAAGAATACAAAGCCAAAAGAAGACAAGAAAAGCAGCTCCATAGATCCAAAAAGAGATTGTACGAAAGAACAAAACTACAAGAACTCGAAATATTGAACACCCAGAGTGAATGCAGAAAATTTTATAGGGCAATAAACCAGCAAAGGAAAGAATTCAAGCCAAGAACAACAGCATGCAGAAGCAAGGAAGGAGAAATTCTTAATGATAGAGACGATATACTGAAGCGATGGGCACAGCATTTTAATGAGCTGCTCAATGAGGGGGAACACACCACACCGGAGGAGCCAGAATTTATTACAACAGCAAATGCAGATTTCGGAGATGTGCCGGAACCCACTCTGGATGAAACTATCAGAGCAATAAAATGTCTTAAAAATAATAAGTCTCCAGGCTGCGATGATATACCATCTGAACTATTAAAATATGGTGGCAGCAGGGCAGCTTCAAGTCTTCATCAAATCATCCATAAAATATGGGAAGCCGAAATAATGCCAAGAGACTGGGATAATGGCCTGATCTGTCCCTTGCATAAGAAAGGGGATGCTCTGAACTGCTCAAACTTCCGAGGTATCACACTGTTGTGCACAGCATACAAAGTACTTGCTGGAATCCTATTCACGAGATTACTCCCATTTGTGGAGGAAATGGTGGGACAATATCAGAGTGGATTCCGACCGGGTAGGTCAACCATTGACCAAATATTCACACTGCGGCAGATACTCGAAAAAACGCTGGAGCATAATGTTGAAACACATCACCTGTTTGTGGACTTCAAGGCTGCATATGACAGTGTCAACAGAATTAAGCTCCACGAGGCAATTATGGAGTTGGCCATCCCCCCTAAACTTGTGCGCCTTGTCGGAATGACCATGTCCAATACATACTGCAGTGTAAAAATACAGTGTAGCACCTCGGAACAGTTCACAACATATAGAGGGCTCCGACAAGGCGATGCATTGGCATGCTTGTTATTTAATATTGTCCTGGAAATAGCTGTTAGAGACTCAGGCATAGAGACAACAGGAACAATTTTCAGAAAGTCGAGTCAATTACTTGCATATGCAGACGATATCGATATTATATCTAGAACGTTGCCTTGCATGAAGGATAACTTCTTGAGACTTGAGTCTGCAGCCAATAACATGGGTCTAAAGATCAACGCTTCAAAGACAAAATACATGGCAACAAGAAAAGCATCACTGAATAGCATCACCGTAAGAAACGAGTCAATATCAGTGGGAACCCATCAGCTAGAAGCCGTTGAATCATTCACATACCTGGGATCTCTTGTTACAGCGGACAACAACACCAGTGCGGAAATAAAGGCAAGACTTGCCGCGGCAAATAGATGCTATTATGGCCTGCTAAAGCACTTAAGGTCACGACTCATCTCTCGTAAAACAAAAACCCTCATTTACAAAACTCTTCTTAGACCGGTCATGACATATGCATCAGAATGCTGGACATTGACCAAGAAGGACGAAAATGCATTGTTGGTGTTCGAAAGGAAAATACTTCGCAAAATATTTGGTCCTACCTGTGAAGGAGGATCTTGGAGGATCCGGTTTAACCACGAGCTAGAAATAATGTATGGCGAACCGAACGTTGTCCAATACATCAAAATACAACGTCTACGTTGGCTCGGACACGTTTGTAGAATGGAGGATAACCGGGTCCCAAAGAAAGTATTGGACACCTGTCCTGAAGGAAGAAGAAGCAGAGGGAGACCTAGGATGAGATGGCTGGACGACATCGAGGGCAATATAAGAGCGATCGGACAGACAAACTGGAGGAGACTTGCTGTCGACAGGGCGGGATGGAGGCAGTTTCTTGAGGAGGCCAAGGCTCGCACCGGGCTGTAGCGCCATTGTAAAAAAAAAAATGCGTGTTTGATTAATTCATTCATAACATACATACATCATCTCACAATATGAGATAACCAGCGACAGGCTTGCGTTACTTTTTAAAATATATCCACCTCGTCCAACACTTCAGTCTCGTCTCACTTAAGAAGGCATTACTTTCAGAATGTTATTTTGCCTCTTGTATTTTCGATGACAAGAGGCAAAATGACATTTAAATTATCAGTTAATAAGACAAATATTTAGTTTTTAAACTCTTCCACAGCGTCATGAAATATGTCTGGATCAATGTCATTCTCATAATGTTATGTATAGGCCGAAACTAATTATTGACTTTTGAGTAAATCAGACAAATAGTTAGTCTTCTTTTTAATTCTTCCACAGCGTCATGAAATATGTCTGGATCAATGTCATTCTCATAATGTTATGTATAGGCCGAAACTAATTATTGACTTTTGAGTAAATCAGACAAATAGTTAGTCTTCTTTTTAATTCTTCCACAGCGTCATGAAATATGTCTGGATCAATGTCATTCTCATAATGTTATGTAAAGGTAGGCCGAAACTAATTATTGACTTTTGAGTAAATCAGACAAATAGTTAGTCTTCTTTTTAATTCTTCCACAGCGTCATGAAATATGTCTGGATCAATGTCATTCTCATAATGTTATGTATAGGCCGAAACTAATTATTGACTTTTGAGTAAATCAGACAATTAGTTAGTCTCCTTTTTTATTCTTCCACAGCGTCATGAAATATGTCTGGATCAATGTCATTCTCATAATGTTATGTATAGACCGAAACTAATTATTGACTTTTGAGTAAATCAGACAAATAGTTAGTCTTCTTTTTAATTCTTCCACAGCGTCATGAAATATGTCTGGATCAATGTCATTCTCATAATGTTATGTATAGGCCGAAACTAATTATTGACTTTTGAGTAAATCAGACAAATAGTTAGTCTTCTTTTTAATTCTTCCACAGCGTCATGAAATATGTCTGGATCAATGTCATTCTCATAATGTTATGTAAAGGTAGGCCGAAACTAATTATTGACTTTTGAGTAAATCAGACAAATAGTTAGTCTTCTTTTTAATTCTTCCACAGCGTCATGAAATATGTCTGGATCAATTTCATTGGTAGTTAGGTAGTTAGGGTTGCGTGAAATTTTAATATTTTTTTATGTTGTTGAAATAAAACCGAAAAAGGAAATATAACTTCATATTTTGTTTTCTTTCTCACAATCATTTTTATTTGATCTAAAAAAATGTTCATTTATTTTCAATGTTTGAGAATTTTTATCAATGATTGAAAATAATAGGTAACTATGTATTTTTCGTTAATTATTTTCAAGTGAAAGAACTTTTAGTATCGAAAGTGTATTATGAAAATTATTATTACAACTGCATCAAGAAACATGTCATAGTGTATCTCTGTTTTATAACAAAAGGGTACATCATTTAATCGTATGTTCAATGATTCAAAGAAGAAATTTCGTCACCCGTCACCGACAGAAACGGTTTAATAATGTGACGGTTTGATAATGCGACGGATCTCTGGTGTTGGTTAAATAAGAAGAGAATTTGCGTCGGTAAGTGCGCTTTGATATGCACAGCACAAGTATCTACATTCTAGATACACACACTTCAGCTTCACAATCACCACAAGCAGAAATTCCCTTTAAAGTCTCGCAATATTTCCCGGAACGAAATGTACGTTATTATCATACCAAACTAAACCAGGACATCTTTCAGTAACACAATAAAAAGAATCTATTGTAGGTTTCATACTTTTCTCCCAGTTTTCTAGGTACGTATAAGCTACGTCAAAGAATACAAAACAGGGTGTAACTCAAAGTAAAGTTTACTCATAACAAATCTTAGACGTGACAAATTTACGGGCATTACTAACAACACGTTGTCATCGATACTATCTCATATAACATAATACTCGTTTTAAAAAGAAGAATTGACTTGGGTGAGTTATTTTCTGTGGTTAAACTAAAGGGCGTTTTCTCATAACTCTTTTGAAAAAGGCTACATAAAATATCTCATGACGCTATCGTTTACTATAAATTTTGTTCCATAATGTTCTTTCTTAACATAATATTATAGATACCTAAACGATAAATTATTACATCATCTACATACATACATAGGTACTGACTGTTTGGATATAAAATACCTACATTCATGAAACCGGCTCGACGCTGTTATTGGTTAGTGTCGCCAAACACGCTTTATTCCCTCAGTAAAAAGGGTACAGGTTTGTTTTACGATGAAAAGACTAGTTTCCTCCTACAATATATTTGAAAATTGATTATCAAACAGGAATATGAAAAACAATGGAAAACGATTTGAAATAAAATGTGCGAAATCGATACGTATATTGGAAACTTAATAAACAATCTGCATTTTTTTTAAAGAATGAATATATCCTTCTAACAAGTACATGCTATACATCCTCATACATTCAATAAATTAAGCATAAATGCTTATGATATAGGTGAACGAAATCGGTCGTGGCAGAATTCGAACTCGCGACCACTGGACTTGATTTAGGTACATTAAGCAAGTGTCTATAGGATTTAGGTACATTAAGCAAGATTCCTGAAGATAGTTTTGTGAATTTAACAAAATATGTTGATTCAAGTTAAATGGTAACATTATACTATATTTTTTATAAAAGAGGATTTTTTCTTAATTACGATTATCAAAAAACTAAAATTAAATCCGAGTACCTGGTTTTGAACTGCCACGGAGGTTTTGGATACAGCCAGAGTGAACACAGACAGACGAGGGTTACTGCATTGCACTGACTCGAGTGAAGCTGAGCAGTCGTTGAAACACGTGGTGTAAGACTGCCAGCAAAAGAAGTTTAGAGGAAGCCTCCAAGACATTCACGAGGCAAAACCGGAGGCGGTGAACTGGCTATCAAAACTGGAAACGAGACTTTAAAATCTGATATATGTATACCCATACGACAAGTAAGGTATAAGTATATTTCTAAGTCCTTTCTAAGGCTAGTATCTAGTAGTAATAGCTAGTAACTATTTTAAAATGGATTATAATGTAGATACCACGAATATATTAAGTCTTGCCCGTTCATTTAATTTATTTATTCACATGAAAGTACTTTATTGCTATCGAATGGGTTAGTAATAATCGTTATTATTTTTTTGTATTATTTTAATACGTTTTCTTTAAGCCATCTTGCGCATGTTATTTCAGAAAGCGAGACAAATATTGGTTGAAACTTGGCGATGGCGCCAGAATCGATATTTTAATCATTTTCAGTAAAGAAATGTCATTAGGCTGAGCGGGGTCTATTGTATCACTGGTAAACATTACACTCTATTACATACATATTATACAGCCGAATAAGTATACGAATTCTTAATGAATATGATTTAGATCTATATACATGGGTCGTGTTTCACAATGGAACCGAAATGACTTTTCTAGAGAAATTACTGATTTTTTTTTTTCAAATTTATATCATAATTATAAGATCAATAAAATATATTATTCGCACTTAATAGAGGAGCATCCAATAAGTATGTTGATCTGAAAACAGTATGAAAAAATAGTGTGTCCGTTCTAAGATTAATCGAAAGGTATTTAAGAAATTGATATGAAGATGTGTTTTAAATAGGTTTATGAACACAAAAATTTTATTATTTATTTATTTATATAACACTTTTTGTACATATGTACCTACATAAAATTGCATAGTACAAAATATGTCGGACTTATTGCCTGGAGGTATGTAATTTCAATTTTGTACATAATATAAGCAAATAATGCACACTGATACGCTTATAGCAATTATAGCAATTAGAAAATTTCTTTCAACAAACCTGAATACAAAGTACGACAAAATTATATGTTGTGTACCTACTTACATCGACACATATATTAAAGGATATTTTTTATATTCAGCAGAATGTATTTTTTATAGGTTAATCAACAAAATTGACTAATTTGTCTTTCGCATTATTTACGAAATACAACGAAACACTTAAAAAACACAGTATGAGACAAGCTATCTTTTGAACAGATAAAAGTGATTTAATTCTTTATTCAAAAAAATAATGAAATTAAACTAAAAAACTCAAATGAATTATGGTACATTATCATGGAGACATTCATTCATTGGAAAACATATGATATTCCAGCAATAAAGTTTTGTAAGTAGGGACAACCGCAATAATTTTGGTTTTATAAATCAAACCAAAATGATTGCAGGAATACGAATATATTAAAATAACGTTTATGAGACCTCATAAGTAAGAATTGAATTAGGTGTTGGTCTTGAATAAGTAATTAATTCCATTATTAATTTGTGATTTGATATTAATTCTACACTTCCTGATTATTTCATAATGAAAATAGAAAAACCTATATCGTAATTAATAATTTAAAGTGTTAATTTAGTTTTATAATATTCGGCTATAATTGGGTCACTTTGAATGTAAAATATTTATTTGTAAAATTATTTTAATCTGTTGACAAACTAGTAAAAAAAAATTAAAAACAGAAAACAGAAACATAAATTAAAGTAACCATACGAATTATATTTAAAATAACGAGAAATAATTATACCACAAAACATAATTTGAAAATAAACTTCAACATCGTGCAATTTTCAAACTTCAACACGAAAAAAACTCAAGTAACAGTACCTACTTAATGACCGTATATGAAAGTCAAACTTATGAAAAAATTAAAACTTAGATAAGGTAGTTTTATAGTAATTTATACTATCAATAAAAATTGTCAACGAATGGGCTCATTTTGATGTCTGTACCTATCATGTTCAAAACGGTAAGCCGGGTTACTTTCTTAAAATATATCTATTTGCCTAGAATTATGAAAAAAAATGTATAGTAAAGTTCTATTTAAATTTTTCGCAAACTCGACTCCCATTCACCGGTATCGCTCTATGCTGAGCATCGTCAGAATGGTTATGGAGTTATATCATGAAGTGACAGTTTCAAACATTGAAAAAAAAATATCTATTTAAAGCCAAAATATGAAATAGGGAGCGAGACTTAATGACCATAAATAAATATTATGTGTGTGAAAGAGAAAGATATTTTTTATATTTCTTTACTATATTTATCCAGGAATTCCCGGCTTTTTAGGTTCTATAATTTAATTAGCTACTGAGAACACCATCAGGTAAATCTTAATAGTAATATTAATAAACCCTTTCATACATCATGCACAAGTGGTGAGTTTATTGCCATATGGCAATTTCTTCCAACTAACCAGTGTTTCTTGCCCTGTGAAGGCATATCAGCGTGAGAAAATAATTTAAATATATTTCTTCTCTGCTGGAGATCGAACGGCTTACCAACTGTTCCATGGCGGTCTTGTCAACCCATTCTAGGTAATTTTATTAATGTACATAATTCGTCTGTAAGATAAATACATTTTTGTCTTATTAACTCTTCGTGGTTGCTAAGTAAAATAACTTTGTTTTATTTGTCTATATATTACCAAACTCTCAAAAAAAAATAGCAGGTATCATTCTGTTTATCCAAATATATTATCTAAATTTCGAAAACATATTTAAGGTGAATTTAGAGGTTATACATCGAATTTGCTGAAGATATTTTTTTCTGTTTTTGAATATGATTGATGTACAAAGTTTATACCTCGCATCACATTAATTTGACACCGGTTTTATGGTCTATTAAAATAGATATAGTTTGTATAGAACTATAATATCAAATAAGTATGAGTAATGAAAACGTAATAAATTTGAAAATTCTTTGTACATGATACGTGACGATGTATATTTTATGTTATACGAAATATTTAATTTGTCACGTCTTTTTAGTATTTCTGTTTTTTTTTTGTTCCAATAAAAAAACTGAACTTACTTTAACGATATAAAATGTGAAATATTGCTTTTAACTTGTGATCGACAAAATGGTAATATGATGTGTACGTTTTTTGAAAATATCCACCAATATAACTTTACGCCCAAAAATTAATTTAACTTTATCATTCTCGAATGTACACGTATTAATGAATTTATCGATTGCCGGTGCCCATGTTTGATGTTGTAAACCTATCCGCTTTCATGAACACAGTTACAAATTTGATTAATGTCTCGTGTAATCTTCTTTTTAATAAATATTTCGAAAAATCTGCCATTTGTAATTTCACCTACCCTGCGGTTAGAACAAAGAGCAGACGCGTCGTTTGTCGTATTACCACGAGATAAGTTTTACGCATCCGTTCTATCTAAAAATAATCAACGGATTTTATGATAGGTAATTTTTAAGCAGTAACCACAATAAAGGCGCATTCATATTTCATAATTAAATGAAATCACAGCATAATCAGCAATCTAAGATTTGATACTTATTAGCAATCTAAGATTTGATACTTAATGTTGTTTTGTTATTGGAGTCGTAATATTTTATTTTCTTACAAGATTTGCCTTGGATAGCTAAGCCGTAAATAAAAAAGTATGAAAACAAATCCATTTAAATTAATTTATATTTTTAATAAATAAAAATAAAAAACACTTGTTTAGAATTAATTCCACTATAATAAATAGTGGAATTAATTCTAAACAAGTGTTTTTATTTTTATTTATTAAAAATATAAATTAATTTAAATGGAATTCCATCAAGAACTGACGATCAAAAAGATAAATCTAAATCCATTTATTTTAATTACTCAAATTTATTCAAACGACAGTGATATAAAAGGAAAAAGTATGACGCTTTACAAAGTATGAACAGATATATTATCAAAAAAAAAATTGAAACTATTAATTCAATATGTATTACGGACATGTCAATAACTTTTTATACATTCTATTCATTTTTGTGTACTTATTAGGTTCAAGAAATTTATCTTTATTGCGAAAACATTTATTGAGTGCAAATTACATATATAATTTACGTTTTTTTACAATACGTAACTAGATGAGGATTGTTTTGTTGTCTACGTAGATATGTCTACGTAGGGGACACCATCCTATTAGGATTTGGGTACATTTTACTCTTCCGAAGAAGCGCACTACGTAGCGTTGGGAGGGGTTTGCAATCTAGAAAAGAGTTTAGAAAAGAGTTTATTAATTCGGAAAGAGGTTCTTAATTGTAATTTTAATAATTATGTAAATACACTATCCTATCATGAATTATTATGATTATAACAAATTATTATTTATTTGTTTGTTATGTAATTAATTTAATAATTTATTAGATTATATATTCATTTATTTATTTTAATTAATTTTTAATTTATATATTTATCAATTTATAAAATATTGCTACTAGGGCAACAAATAGGTACTATGTCAAATATTAATTCAACACGCACCCAATAAGTAGTTGCCAGATTCTGGAGACTAAATCGTCTCACGGATCCAGACTGAAAACGAATTTTAAACTCTCTCCACAGGGAATCGAACCCGGAAGCTTTGGACCAGCAGTTAAACAACATACCAAGTGAGCCACGAAGGCTGAATTATAACAAGATGCCACATTTAGATAACGAAATGTTTTCATTTCATATGCATTTATTGATAATGGCAACTATGTGTGCATTGTGAATAAATTGAAATCAGCCATTACTGTTTTTAAGTGCGCTGTCTTGTTCAATGAACTGAAATAAAACTTATTCACTCAATACGTCATGTAAGATAGGTATGTATAAACTACTAAAGAACAAATTGATAATAAAATGAAAACAAAGGATCTTTCAATAGGACATATAATATCAGAATATTAATCTATCAAAGTTCCATCATAGGTACATAGACCATATAGGTAGGTACTTGAGCGAATCTTAACTAATATTGATCCATTGGAAAAATATTAAGTTTAGGTTATAATAAATATTTTTTTCGTGGATTCATGTCTGTTGATACATACATATATATTCACATTAAACTTTGAATATTATTTGTTATAATAAAAGCATGAAAATGTAATTACACTATGAATAACAAAATGTGCGGTTTGGTTCTTAAGCGAAATTAAGGCTTTAATTTTCACGTCATTGAATCTGTTTTATATTTCATTTGTTAAAATTAGAGATTGTCTTTGAAATTAAACACGGCGATGGTGATCTTAATGCGAAGCAACTGTTAAATATTACCGATAAAGTCAACGTTTACATTTTCGCTTAGACGGGCTTTAGATACAAACTTTCATTTAACTTGGAATAAATTCTAAACATTTACCACTGTAAATTTATATATTGAAAAATGAATATAAAATTTACATTATGAATATAAAAAAATCAAAATATAATTATTCACGAGATTATTCTTAAGCAAAATTCTATAAAAATCCCTTCAATAGAATTATCACTTTCATTAGTTTAAATACGTTCACATCTTCGATAAATATTTCTCTTGGTCGGCTGATAGGTTTATGTAATTTCCCATTTCAGAGTTCCAGACTGCATTGTTATTTATTTATTTATTTATTTATAACACAACAATACAAATTTAAAATAAAATAGAACAAATTAACGACGTTGATACTCTTTCGATAGAGTTAAAAGCTTGTGTTTGAGAGAGGAACAACGTAGTTACGTAATATTAATACTCAATACAAACAAGAAAAATGTAACCAATTGTAATATGTTTTGCCAAAAATATGACCTCTCCGGGTCGTATTACGGAAAAAATATAAGAAACAGATATGTTCCCTCAACTTTTTCTTATATTTTCCTTAAATAACTCTCGTTATACGACCCTTAAAGCTATTTTAAATAATTTGTTCTGATTATTAATTCTTTAACGCAAGTGGGTAGGTCATTGAAAAATAACAAACAGTAGGAGTTTCTGACAACAGAATATATATATTGAAAAAAAAATTAAACTGGTTAAAAATAAATTAATTAAATTTAAATGTAACAAAAACTAAATGTTTGAGAATAGGAAACAAGAGATTTGATGAATCAAAGAATAAAAATATTGACGATAAATTATCCAAAAAGTAAGCGATATCAAATAACTTGGAATGAATATAATAATAAGAAACAATAGATTAATTCAAAATTTCAATTCACAAAAAACACGAAATTAGGCCAAAAAGGTGTCATTGCTTGATAGAATAAGAATATATATAAATAAAGAAACATGTCAACTCATGTATGAAACAATAACGGTAAAGATGGGTCGGTGGCAGAGCGGTTAGCGCGCTGGGCTAGTAATCCAGTTGTCGCGAGTTCGAATTCTGCCTCGACCGATTTCGTTCACCTAAGCACAAGCATTTATTTGCTTATTTTAGGGAACGTAGGAAGATGTATATGTACTTGTTTAACAAGGACATATTCATTTTTTTATAAAAAAAAAATAACATTTTCTACTGACCTGCAATATTATTTTTAAGTAATGAAACTGAAATATAAAAAATTGAAATAATACAAGACCGTGCTATGAGAATTGTTTAAAATTGTAATAGAAGAAAAAATATACATAAAATGTTAAATGATCTAAATCTTTTGTCTGTCAAACGAAAAATATACTTTCATGTTTTAATTTTTACACACAAAATGCTCCATATCATGATATAAAAAAATCTCGAATTCTAAATTTGATATAGTAAAGAATATCACGAATATGACATAAGAAACAGAGAAGATATAAGATAAGATAAACGAATAAAGTCTCAACGCAGAATTCTTTAATGTATAGTGGGCTTAAATTATATGAAAGCATGCCGAGGGACACAAAAGAGGAAAAAAGGTTTTGGTCTTTTGAAGAAAAAATGTGTAATGTATATTTTGAAAAATTGAAACAATTGTTTATATGTTACTATGGATTAGGCGATGTTTTGTAATTTATAGTGGCCAAAAGAATGGAAACTTTGTATTTTGACTACATTTTTCGACTTACTAGGTGATTCATTTTACTTTTTCATTGAAATTTTATTGCATTCTTATTGTTTTTTAGTGATAAATATGTTCTTTTGTTTATAAATATATATTTTCTTAATTATTCCAATTTTTTTTACAAAATTAGTTCTTTCTAAATTGTATCATAATGGGTTGTAAGGAACATATTGATACTTCACTAATTGATTATATGAATCATCATCATTACTCACGTTTTTTCCTGGAAATTTGTTTTTTTTTATACCTGTGATCATTAGAAAGTAATTATTGAGGATGTTTGAAATCCTATTTAAGCAGATTTTGCTTCTTAAGAGCTATTAGTCAATCGTTCGTCCTGTACTGTGTCATTTGCAAGTGGTTGGAGGGTTCTATGTATTTAAACAAATAAATGCCCCTATGTGACAGTTATTTCTGTACTGAATTTGGTTTGATAATTTTGGTATATTTATTTATTTATGTCGAAATGTCGAAAAAAATGTCGGAACACCTGTTTTTAAATATGATTTAACGTTACATAATCATGGGTAGGTAGATATATAATTTGTTATTTAATATATAATATATTTCAAGTCTTCATACGTTGGATATTTATTTTGTGACGATTTCGTTTTAGGTATAACAGAGTAAGTAGTATAATCCTCACTGTACGTTTCAGAATCCCACATATATCATGGGTATATGAAAATAATAGTATAATGAAAAATACAGGATTATTTTTGCCGTTGAGTATAAAGAAATGATAAATGAATTACTACCTACCTACATTTATTAACAAACCTACAATAATATAATACTCAAGGACCCGTACATTATTTTTTCTCATAAATGTGATACAATGAGGCATTTCCTTAGGACTATAAAAAGCTCCAATAATATAATATAATATAGGTACCAATATGTATACTATACCTAATACATGTGGTTGTACATAAATGCATTCAAGTGGATGATTGTTATAATGAATGAATGAATAGTATATTTCCAACATTATAAATAAATTATTACAAAGGAACAAAAATAAAATTTTATTTATTAGTTTATAGCAAATTACTATTTTACAATAATTATTTTTTTTTCCACACTTTGGAAATTTTACTGCCTCGCTAGACATAGTCTGTTCTGAGGCAGTACTAGTTTTGAATTGCTATGGCTACTCTGTGATCATATGATTTGTTTTCTTTATTTTACATACTCCATTCACTTTGAACATCGACAAACAGGATAAAAAGACTCTAAAACCTCTATCTCAAAAAATCTAAGAGTACCGAGGCAGATCCTTCTCTTCCAATCTGCTTCAGCCAGCGAGTAACAAGGTCTTTGAAATTTTTCCCATCATGCGATATGTTTTTTTCAATATCCATCATTATTTTATTATAAAGTCTTGGTACCAAAAACCTATAAGTATTGAAGCTGGGCAAGTGTCGTTCTTGGTTGTGGCGGTCTTAGTTGATTTCTGTTTCTAGTGCCATAATGAATGGGGTATTTGATGTATGCCAATAAGACAAGAGAAATAATGCAAAATACTCTGAACTCTGATTAGATGGGTTGGTAGCGCACCGGTAAGTGCACTGGACTAAGAATCCAGTGGAAATCGATTTTTATCCTGCCTCGACCGATTTCGTTTTATGAGAATACTTTATTTTATGAAAAAAAACATAGATCACATCACGGAATATCCCACAATAGGGGGTAAACAATTACAAGTGTTCATTACCTATTAAAGGGAAGCATGACACATGTGTGTATGCCCACACACTAGTCTCGTCTCACATACTTATTACTGAACTTTGTGAGAGGTTAATTCGCCTGTTGTATTTTCGATTAGCTCTTACGGAACACCCGAAAAGGATGATAGGTAGCCTAATAGAAAAGAGTATCACACATTATTACTGGTAGTTTATTCATTATAATATCTTCTTCGCCCTCTCCTTTATCCCGTTTACTTGGAGTCGGCTCTCCTGGTTCTATTGCTCCAAATTCGCCTGTCCTGTACTAGATAAGGATTTAGATTTCTATTTTGCAGATGTTTTTAAATGCTCGACGGCCATTTGGTTGGAGGCTGCCTTATCTTTTGGCCGAGACTCGATGCCCATAGTTATAGTTAGTGTTCTGCATCGTGTTATCCGCCGATCTTTTCAAAATTAGGCGATAACATCTGATCCTGGTTTCGGTAGTTAATTTACATCTATAAAAATGGGGTGAAATTTGAAGTTTTTTTTTAACATGTCTACGTAGGGGACACCAGCTATTAGGATTTGGGTCCATTTTGCTCTTCCGAAGAAGCGCACTACGTAGCGTTGGAAGGGGTTTGCAGTCTAGAAAAGAGTTTATTGATTCGGATTTTAAAAAGACCCGGGTTGTACGAAGGTGGAAACACAGAATTCGGAAGATCGTTCCACAGTTGGGCTGCTGTATTAATAAAGGAGTTCGAGAAGCGACTTGTTCGTATATGTTGAAGGTCCACTGTGAATGGGTGCTGCGATTGAGTAAAGCGAGTGACTCTGTTGCGAGTGGGTGGAGGAGGGACCAAAGATGCAAGTTCTTCTGAGCAATTCCCGTGGTAGTATCTATAAAATAAACTTAATATACCGACTTTACGTCTGTGTTCTAGCGATTGCAATCCATCAGTCAGTGATGGATCATCAATCAGACGTATAGCACGCCTTTGGACAGCGTTGAGGGTATTCAGTAGGTATTGGGGGGCGCCACTCCAGAGGTGACTACCATATTCAATAATTTGACGTATTTGCGCTTTGTAGAGTAAACACATCTGGGACTTAGTAAAATATCTACGCGCTCTATATAGTACGCTCAATTTTTTTGGAGGCGAGTTTCACCTTAGCTTCGATGGAACCCCTGTAGTGTAATTGATTCGTTATAGATACTCCAAGCAGGTCGATAGAGCTGCTGTTAGGTAGGGTGCTTCCGTTGAAAGACACGTGCAATTCATTGGGGTTTCTCTTCGCAGAAATAAGACAGGCTTGGGTTTTTGAGACGTTAAATGAAACAAGATTACTTTCACCCCAGGTGTTGATTGAGTGGAGGTAGCTATTTATTTTTAGATGAAGATCTTTCCGAGCATCTGATATTTCACTCTGTTCAGGAGGTTTGTCAAAAGAGAAATTGTCATGGACTGTGCTGTCATCAGCGTAACAGTGGATGGGGGCGCGTAAGAGCAAGTCATTAATATGTAGGAGGAATAGGGTTGGAGATTGAATGGACCCTTGAGGGACTCCCGCATTGATGGAATGGGGAGAAGAAGAGCAACCGTCCACTTCAGTTATGACTTCACGATCTTTTAAAAAATTCGCAATCCAAGTACACAGAGACTGGGGTAGTCCATAAGAAGGGAGTTTCATTAAGAGACCTCGGTGCCAAACCCGATCGAAAGCTTTAGAGATGTCAAGGGCGACAGTTTGAGCTTCTCCAAAGCGTTCCATAACTCGATCCCATACGGATGTCACATACGCGAGTAGGTCGCCACAAGATCGATTTCCACGAAATCCATATTGGCGGTCGCTTAAAATGCAATTGAAGTGTAGCAATTTGAGAAATGGTCGCAAATATCAAAGGTTGACACGAAAACATCTCTATAAGTACGTACAAATAAACAATCATGGTCGAAAAACAATGTCGCAAATAAGTTCACAATTTGGTCACATTTGTAGAGAGCAAAAAATAATTCCGCTTCGATTGTCATACGGGGAAGACAAAAGGTTGAAGATGAAGCATTGTCAGTAAATAAAATAAAATTGGCTGCGTAAAAACCCAAGAGAGTTTCTGAAGTAGGATATGTGGGAGTCATAATCAAATTAACACAAAGCATGGTCGTTTATCAAAAGATGATCACTTATCTTTTATCATAAGACGCACATCATAGGGTTTTATTTTTATAGAATTATCTTGGTACCAACATATTATATTATAGTGTTCGTATAAGCATACCTACATAAGTATAGGTAGGTATCGGCAAATATCTTGACAATTTTCGGCGTAGAACAAGATATAAAAAAAACTTTGCGAGCGATAAATCTAATAACTCTTTTATCGCCTAACACAGCTAGATGAATAGTATGAGCGAATTGTGGTAATAGATTTCTAGAGTGCTTGAATTCAGTTGGCATTTAATATATGGGCACTTTTAGGGCTTCATTAACAGTTTATATTCCAAAATTATTAAAATCGCGAGTCACTGTTACTAATTGATTTATCTTTGTCAATCGAACACCACAATTTTTTAACTATGTATATTGCACGAGTGTTAATTATAGCTGGTGACGCGAATATGAATTACAAAGTAAAAAAGGTGAAAAGTGGAAGTAAAAAGTGGACTGTATTTTGATGGGCGATTCGTTGCAACCACTGCAAGGCAAAGGAAGGATATATAAGGAACACTCACTTACTTGATTTTTCCTTGATGCTCTGCCTTGGTACATGGTCACAACTTTCACTTGGATCCCACACACGCGCGGTAGAAAACAATAGGCATGATGACTAATTTTGAAAAACTATCTCACGATGTTTTTACGCATTCACTGTTTTCAAATATATATACATTTCTACATAAAATAAAGGTTTAGTAGCAAAAATCGCCATTTTAAAATCAAATTTGACATTTACGCCAAAAAACGCTTGTAGTATCATGGCGCCTGCCGACCCTGACGGTGACGTCACGATATTGTAAACTGCATATCACTACTATATGTAATATATGTATTCTAGGACGATTTGTGTATTTATAATCAATTCAAAAGTGCATAAGTGTTGTGCGGTCCCTAAATGTACAAACACGACGAAAAAAACACCTACTGAGGTATATGTTTTCGTCCCACGCGAAAAAAAAGAGAAATAAGTGATTAAATTTCGCACGGCGAAACACAAGTGTATTTTATTAAGTACGCGTTTACAATGAAGTACAGTATTTGTTCCCCCACTTTTAGCTCTCAATAATATAATATTTACCATTATTTAGGCAATAAGCATATAAAGAACTTCATTAATGTCCAAACGTCAAAATAGGCCATCATACGTTTCCCGCGTATGTTTTTAGCTTATGAACACATAATGTAGAGAGAAGAAGGAGCATATTTTATCGATTTACAGATAAATAAAGTACTTATATGTACTTATTATTAAGTTTTTACGTTTCGAAATTCTGATGAACAAAAGTCTTTGTTCGACGCAAAGAAATATCCGACCATCAAAAGTTCCATTCTAGTTAAGAGTAGTTAAGACAGGCAGAAAATGGCTGCTATTGCTAAAAATAACGATAGCAGATAAATATAGCTTGTTATGAACACAATACAAATAACGAGCGCTATGTAATAATTCGTATGCTGCTAAAATTGTAACGATGTTTTAAAACGCATGCTTCGCGTAATCGCCGTCGTTTCGCAAATCGCTTCATTGCATGAAAAAAATATAGCTTGCTAGTTTAGTTTGGCAGTGACCAGCATCATAACATGTCGAACGTTCGTCAGCTCACCATCGCGTGACAAAATTGTAGAATGCTAAAACTAAATTAGTTTACCATACGTTGCGAGCGTTCATTATTTATTTATTTAATCAATAAAAACTAAGTTAAATACAATTAACATAGGCCCGATATTACAGTCGGCCCTCAACTCATTGAGTTTGCCAAACTCAAGATTAATGTTAAGGAGAGATTGAATCCATTTCCGTATTACAGTGCAATATGACATGTCAGTTACTAAATCTTCAATTATAGACATATTTCACTTTTTCTGTGGTTATTATCTGTCAAATTTAAATAACCTCAAATAATACGAAATACAAAACGGGACGCTACGACTTTAAATACCATTGTTTTATTATCCAACATGGTAAATTTAATTTTTTTCACCAAAATAATGCTTTTAAATGCCCGTGTTCGTTTCAATACGGCTGTCAGTTTGTTTTGTTGTGTGGCGCCACCTTCGATATAACTAACGCCTTTAGTGATAAACCACTGAATCTACACACGTTGCCTAACGCCTCAAGTGATAGAAACTGAAACTACACGAGTTGCCTAGCAAATGACAGTTGACTCGCAGTTAAGTACTTAATCTGCCAGAAACGTTGTGTTAAATATTTGTCGTTTTAGTGACGTATTTGAGGGAAGATTAGGTCTAAACGGACACTGTAATACGCTATATTTTTGTAAAACTTGAGTTTAGCTCTTAAACTGACACTGTAATACCGGCCCATAGTGTCCCCCGATAGGTAGGCGAGTATCTAAGTAAATTGAAACTATTTGCTTTGATGAATCCTTGTTCCATTTATATTTTATTTGTTTTAGTTTTAAGTATCTAATTAAAATATTAATATATCGATAACACCAAAATAAACATAGTCCAGACCGACAATTAATGCGTATATTGTATTGAAGACTATCAGAAGAATTGACGTGACCATACTATGACGTCGTGCGCTCTGATTGTTTTTTCTCATAAAATGGCGGAGTAACACATTTTGTAGTTTTATATTTATAATATTATTATTATTCACTTCTTTAAAATGAAAAAAAGTACACTTTTTAAATCTTTATAACCTATTTTATTTTTTAAAATCATAATTTCAATGATTTTTTTCTTACAGTCATTACCTATTACATTACATTATATTTTTTTAATATATTAATTATTATATGTATATGAATCATAACAATTATCCCATATGTATATCTTATTATATTCTGATCTACTAGATTCATCATAATACATACATTGTGTATTTCTATTTCAACCTCATATAACACTGTACAACTCCCACAAACATCATCATTACTGTACATAACAAAATCAAAGAAACAATATAATAACATGATTTTATTTTATAATCAAGCAATGAAAGCCACCAAGTTATTTATTTCTGAAACGTTAAATATTCTCCACCACGTTACAATACTCGGTGCGTGTTATAACAGATGCGTCAACGATTCAATAGAGCGGATAGCGATATTATTTGGTTTATTGTCCCAAATAAATCAATAAATAAAAATAGCATGTTAAAAATAAGCAGCATATTCCATATAGCTTGTTATGAAAAAAATAGCCACAATGTGACAGTAGCAATATGGTGACGTCATGCGCTCTGATTGGTGTTTCACATAAAATGGCGGACTAACATATTTTGTATTTTTATTTTAATAATATTAATTTTATTCGCTCTTTTAAAATGAAAATAAATATATTTTTTCAAATCTTTATAACATATTTTATTTTATAAAATCATAATTTCAATGATTTTTTCTTACTGTCATCACGCCTATTATGACGAAGTAAGTGTAAAGGAGCGGTAAAAAACTGGTGAGATATGGATGGTGTCAACAGGACGCGGTATTAAAGGAGACTGATTTTTTTGGGTGTAGGGCGGGCAGCAGTTGCAACAATTATATGTCACTTGATGTAAAAAATATGACTTTGAATATAAACATAATTCTGAGTTGATGATAAAAAAATATTTAGAATTCGGGCAAAATTTTGTATTCGGGTCATACACTACACTTTTCAAAATACTGGTTTATTCCATAGAATTATAATAGTATAGAATACTCTTTAGCCTGCAGGCCCTGCAGTAAATGAGACTGGTCAACATTTTGCTACGAGCATTCAGTAATCATTTGGCCGTCTGCGTGATACGTTCCCCAAATAGGGTATTTTTTAACTGCTTGCAAAATTATTTACGGAATAGTTATCAAAATAGCAAAATTACTTGCTAAATTATAGCAGTGTCATGAGTGTCATACATATATTGACACGAGCCGGCCAATAAAACGGCTTCATTTTTTCAGCGAGGTATGTATTGTATGGGAATGAGTATTCTACAGTTTTATTATTATTCTATGGTTTATTCTAATTTTTTAATGATTTCCTTTAAGATATATATCGTGCCATGTTCATACTTTCTAGTCACGTCATAAAATCGAATCTTATGTTTTATTAAAAGATCAAAGTTTATCTGCTGACTTTACAAATACATTATTTGAATAAACTCTATTGTCTATTGCGTAATTTTTTAAAAACTAAATACGAAAGTGAATTTAAAACTATTATATTTGAAGTAAAGGATAACAATATATATACACCTACTAAGATTGTGTGAAATCAACTTGATTCATTTAATAATAAATTTTAGACTGATTGTAAGTCAAATAACTTGAATAGTATTTTTATTTATATTTTTTTTAAATGCTTTAAGACAATCAAAAGCAATGATAATTTTTTTTTTTTCAAAATTAATAAAGGTCACAGATCGACTAGTCGTTACTGGACTTAAAATAATTTGGTTATAATTTAAATGTTGCGGTACCTAAATAGGAATTGTGAATTTTACAATTTGAAGGGGATGTTTTCGTTGGTAGTCGCTTAATTACTTTTGTTTTTCAAACTAGTGATCAATCACACTGATGGCTGAAGTTATCGATCCAGTACCACCTTGTTTTAAAATATTATTTTCTGTCGACTTGTCGGTTCTGTGTGGAATATTGGAAATTAAAAGTCCTTTCCACGTTTGGGGCTAAATGATGATGAGCCACAAAACCAATATACATTCGCAATTTGTGGGGAGTAGAAACATTTTTTACAAAGTATATGTTGTTTAAAACTAGTTCTATCCAACTTTACATGCCAATATTATGTAAAGTTGAAGACTACATACCAAATTTATTCCCTGAAATCCAAATTATTCAATACTCTAAGATATTTTGTTTTCTATATAAAACATATAATGTAAAGATAGGATAGTGTGGAGGTAACTCATTTTTTCCTATGCCGAATATGTAAACTGCTTGATGGTATGTATGTATGTATGTATGTATGAAGATTAAGTATCAAACTCTTGAGTTCCTGTAGATATTGTGTATCCAGGTAAAATGCCATACAAATTTTATGAAACGATGTTGTCATCAAATTCATTTTTGACTGGCCTTCACACTATCCTATCTTGACATACATGTTTTGTATAGAAAACAAAATATCTTAAAATATTCATTAATTTGGATTTAAGTGTTTATAGTTTAATATATATTCTTCAACTATAAATACTATCGCCATTGACAGTTGGATCTCATATGTTACATGCAAATAATATTATTGAATACCTCACCATTAAAATATTTTATGCTTTACATGTTTAATCAGTTGCTAAGTTATGAAAAAACAGATTTCCTTTGGTTGAAATCATAGAATTAGTGGTTGAAATCAAGAAATTTCAAACATCCATAAAAGTTTATATTTCCTAAGTATCAGTAGAGGGCCAAAAGTACTATTGAATATAAAAATTAAAAATTCAGTATCATTCTCAATATTTATGCACATTTTTTGAGACCCCTTTCGGTAAGATATGTCAAAAAATAAATTTCTTCATACATGGGTGGCCCAGCTTAATACACAATTATCATTTCAAAATGTTGTAGTCCCGGCTCAGGTTTTTTTTTTTTTACCTATAACAGCATTACTTACTTATCAGTCATGTTCAATCCATTGCTGGTAAAGGCATCTTCTAAACTTTTCCACTATCTTGAGCTGTTTGCTGCCATTCACGATCCGCATGCTGGACAATGTCATATCTGTACCCTTTTAGTGGTCTTCCTACACCTCTTTTGTTGGTCCAGAGCCTCCACTTAAGGATTCATCCAGGTGACCATCTGACACTGTCTTGCCTCGCCACGTCCACCGCCCATTGCCATTTCAGCTTTGTTGCTCTCTCACTGCATTGTCGGCAACCGTTGTTCGACGTCTAATCTCCTCGTTTCTGATTCGATCTCGGAGACTGACGCCCGTCATTTGCCTTTTGATTGCTCGCTGGACACATTTGAATTTGTGTAAACTTTTGATATTGAGAATTGCATTGCAGAGCTATATCGAAATACTTAGCGCATGCGCATCGACGTAAACTAACATTTACAAACTGTCAAAAAGTATGGTTGATCGCGAGGAAGCTTACGAGTGGTTTAATACAAAAATACGAGTTGTTTTCGATGGATGATGATTTTATCGACTTCGACAAAAATGTAATTGGTAATGTTGTCAAATTAAATACCAAACAGAGTATTCAGCGATCCATACGAGATGCCGAAAATTCGCTGGAATTTCAGAAAAATCGTGTGACATCGAGCTGTCGAGTGTGAAGTTAGTTACATATATGTTTGCGTTGTTATAGCAAAAACATTTTAAACGTCAGTCTAAGCCAATAGAAAGCTGTCTAACTCTTTTCTTCATACACAATAATGTGAAATTCTACGCCATAGACCTTAAGTTTGGCGAAGTATTTAGTATTTAGTTAGTGATGTCTCTGCAACGCAATTTCTAACTTAAGAATACTAAATACTCCAGTGAGGTTAGGAGTTTGTATGTATTTAGGTACCTAGGACTGTGCATTCGGGTCATAGTTTCCACTGGGCATTTCATTGCAGCCGCAAATCTTGCAAAATATCATTAAGTGTCGGTATGTATATATAAATACATAAACCGTTCTTATAAATAACGTGCATTTTTCACTCGCGGATTTCTTCCATTGTACATAAGACAGCTGTAGGTACGTGTCCATTTTACTGGCTTACATATGTTAAACATTCCACCCAACCTTTTTTTATGTATTAGTAGAGTGAATTTTACATAATGTAGGTATGTGTGTTACCGCAACCATGAAAATTTTGTAAGCAAATAGTAATATGTTTATCCTTTTCCGTATAACATTATGTGCCTAAGCTTTGTGTACTAATTACAACATAATTAGTTGTAATCTGTTTGAAATGTTTGCACTGATGTATCGTGGTTTGGGGATCGTTGCCAAGTTTTGTTAAGTATGCCGGGAGCATTTTAAAACTGCCGGTATCTGGATATCAAAACACTTTCAATGTAGAAACAATAAATACTTATTATTTAATGCATTTTAAATGTGAAAAAATAAACCTTTAAATTATAGTGTCGATAAAAATTCAAATGATCCTGTGATGAATTTTATTTTATGAGCTTACTTCAATATATATTATACATTGGTACGAATTATCAATTGAATATTAACTTTTAAGAGAGCAGATACATGTACGCCAAACAAAAAAAAACATAACTTAAAAAGAAATAAAAAAATATTCTTTCTTTGTATTGAAATTAGTCTTTTATACAACCAGGAAATCCTTAAACGAATCATGTATATTATTGTCAATGAATATAATTAGAAATATGTTTGATCAAACATACCATATTTTAATCGACGTAATCAGATTCCTCTTTGATATTATTATAAATTTCCGATATTTTTTTAAAATTTTAATTTATCTTTATTTAATTTTAATTCAATGAAGTGTATGACGAGATGTTATAAAATTTATCATGAGTTTGAACTTTGTATTAGTTATTTTTTTGACTGGTCAATTCCAATGGTGAATAAATATATTCAAAAAAATAAAATACGGAAACAAGGAAATATGGAAACATTCTAGCAGAAATGGAAAAAAAGTGTACTAAATACATCAATATTTATGAAAGTTTACGCGATATTTGTTCTGGAATGGTTCAAGACGGCTATTATTTAGACGAGTTGTACCCTGGATTTTAAGAGTATGGTTATGTCTTTACTTCGAGGGTTTCATAATAAGGTGACTTCTAAACAAAACTAAACAAATTGTGTTATTTACTATTTTGTCATAGTAAATAAATTTAGTATGAGACATTTATCGCACTGAAAACAAATACAAAATATCTAAATATTGATACATTGATATTAGAAAATAAAAATAATTCAAAATGAGACTTCTGCAAAATATAGGTATCAAGAATAAAGATATTTTGTTACATGATTATGGTTAATAAATATTGTTTTTGTCATTGCAGGATTCGAATACTGGTCCATTGGATTGATAGATAAGCACTGTGCCACTGATAAATCTAAAAAGCATACGGCACTATATTATATTACGGCACTGTTTATATTTATTATGTAAATCTATGGTAAGATAACTAAAGAAACAAAAAAAATTGAGGTGTATTACCGTTAGATTCTGTGATATAAATTAGGGTAGAGATTTGATAAACAAATCTGTAGAGGAAATAAATGAGGTTATAATGATACAAAATAAGAGTATTATCATTAAACCCTGACATAAACTCCACGAGCTCAATATAATATCTATGTAGGTACCTACATAATATTACATACATATATTCAGAGACTTCTATTTTACGACGAAAGTTTCCAGCTGACGTTCCTCATTGTTTATTATTAATGACTGAGCCAAACTTTTGCTTGTCAACTCGAATTTTCTCTGCTTTAATTTCACATTGTTACATCTTTCTATATTAGACGGAGATTGCATTTTATAAACCTACACTTGCTTGTCATTGGTCGACCCATGTGACCCATACTTAAATTGTATATATTTATGCTTAACTTTTGTACATAATGGCGTGGTTGTTAATAATGGGAAATTTCTAGTATATAGAATATCATATATCTACACAACATGTACTATAGAAACTGAAAATAAATGATCTCATACACTTACCCAACAAATTTTGGATTTGAAGTGGTTGAGGGTTTGTGACCAGATAAGATACAGAACATTTTAATCGGCAAAGAAAAGAAGAAATTTCTTTACTTTTACTTCCTTTGTAACTATCTTATATAACAAGGTTAAAAAAAATATTTCACAGAAAGTGAGAGCATTCTGAAAGTTTGATAGATAAATCATGAAGAAGAAATCAGTCCATGCCTTTGGAAAAATAAACAGATTTAAGGTAAGCAAGAGCTTAATTCATTATACTTATAAATGTGATGATTTTTTCCAAACTATTAAAAAAAATTGCACAGTTCATGTTGCGCCACACGCTATTTGACATACCTACGGCCATAGCCAAAGATAGGTATACTTACAGAAAAATATCACGATATAACTACATACTCAGGGCCGGATAAATCAAAGAACAACCAGGAACAAGAAGTCAGGGCGGTTGTCTTAAAAAGGGCGCTTAAAATTATAAAATGTTAATTATATTAATTAAAAATTCGCAGGCATGGCGCTCGGTTCTCTTTGCGTACCCGGATAGAGGCTCTTCATAATGTGGGGGAAAAAAATGTGGGGGGGCGGATTCAAATATATTGCTACGGGCGCAAAAACACGTTTATCCGGCCCTGTACATACTGATGACATATATACTTAAACAGCACGAATGAGGATATGAATGGATTCCATACAAGTAATTGATTTCCGAGATGGAAAAGAATAGTTCCTATACGTTCCTATAAGTGTCTAAATGTCTATACAACTAAAACGACTGTCTTGGCTTACGGATGCGAGGCACTGAAACTGACTGTGAAATCCGCCAAAGCACTGGATAATTTCGAAAGCAGAGTTTTTCATCGAATCTCTGGTCTTGTTTAAAAAGGGGAAGATTGGCGCATAAGGAAAATGAGGAATCGTGTAACGTTTATGGATCCCGAGAAGAGCTGGCCACGTACAAAGGGTGCCAAACACGCGACTACCCAAAATAATCGTGGTTGGAGAAGGAAAAGAAGCAGTTGGAGAAGGCCAAGGCTAAGGATGTAGCGCCATTGAAGAAGAGGAAGATCTACTAGTCAATTTTACTATGATGAAATAGTTAGATGTAGGTATGTAGGTACACACAATTCACTGCAACAATACCTATTAGGTGTTTGCTTAATATTTACGAAATAACGAAATGAACTTGTCACTGTTATTAGTGATTAATACGCATAACTTGGAAAATGGGAAATAAAATTACTATAAATTTAGCAATAATCTCATCGTTAGAAAATGGTGATAATTAATAATCATACAAAATGAGAACAAATATAAAATATCACAGGTTTAATAATCTTCTAATTTAATTTGCTTCGCTTGTCAATGCTATCACTAAACGATATTTGCCAATCAGCGTCTCTTTGAAATACGATCAATAAACAATGTGTTGGAGTGAGTTAAAAGTATATATGAAAATAGATTTTAGAGATGGTTAAATATTTTTTTTCTCTGAATCACATTTTTTGAGTATATGTATAAGTACCTACATTATTTTTTCTCAGATAACACATAATGCTTCGTTATTCAATATTATTTATTTAATTGTTTGCAACTTTGTGAACAGAAAAATTGAACATTGGCATGCTAATAACTTAAAGATTATTTTTTCCAACCAACCAGAGTTGATAAGCAATACAGTGTGTACCTACCTGAACCTACTATAGAAATAAGGTAATCACATGACTGAAAATAAAGATTACAGAAGAAATAGTCACTAAACAGACTGAGGACGGGCGTGGGGAGAACGTTGGATAACCTGTCTACATGGGGCTTCCTGCAACAGGGAATACCAACGACATGTGACTGTGGAGAGCAGCAGACCACCACACATCTGTGCAGCTGCCCCTCAAGTCCAGTCAACTGCCCCATGCACGATCTTATTGTGGGCAATGATAATGCTATCGATGTTGCTAGGCACTGGCAGAAGATTGTATAAATGCGTTGCTGACACGATAGAAGAAGAAGAAGAAATAGTTAAAAAAGACAAAATAGATTGAATATTGGATGATATATAGATTGAAATCGGATATTATCAGACAGATATTTATTTGAATATGTTTTGTGAACATGACTACGTAATATCAGGACTTAGACTATTTCATAATCTGAATATAATTGTTATGATTATGTCTAAAAAAAGGCAACACATCATAACGTAGGTTATTTTAACAATGCAAATAGAAAATATATATATCTAACACAGAAACACTAACCTTACAAGGTAGGTGTTATTTTTCAAAATCGTTTCCTACATAATAGTAAAGGTACGAAATTTTATTGTACTAGAAAATTAATCTAGTATGAATTTATTTTATGAGATTAGTACCTACTATATAAATATATATAAGAAAATCCACCTGAAGAAGAGAACGGTAGTTCTTGAAACTAGTTGTGGAATAAAAATAAATAAGTGGAAATAAACAAAGTTATATTGTTATTTTAATAATTTATTAAAATGAATTTCCACAATGTTAACGCCTCTACCTTAGAATATTTGGAAATCTACAAGTTATTGATAGGTACATTTTTAAGTCATTTGCGGGGAAAAAACAGAAGTTTTTTTAAGATTTTTAAAAAACTTAAACTAAAATAACGAACGAGTTGTTTATGATATACCTATAAATAATAATATTTCATCGAAAGAAATCGCAGTGAAAACAGCAACGATTTGTTTTTCCATTTAACACGAGTGTTAAATAATCTCGTTTATCTCTAATTTTAAGCAGAGACTCATTTGTACATTTGATTTCTGACCGGATTAATTAAAAATGTACTAAAAAGTGTCAAAAATAATTTAAATGCAATCAAAATTTCACACGTGTCTTTTTTAATGTTCAGCAGTTGAATGGTCAATGAAAAGGCCGTAAATTATACGGAGTATCACGGGAACAGGTTTGTTGAAAATATAAATATTAAATTAGGCTTGTTTAAAAATTTTACACCAACGCAACGGGATAAAAATCAGTCTACTCAAATTTGGCGTCAACCCACAGCAGGGCGTGAATTTTACCAACTTAATATTATACACGAGTTCCTTAAATTGTTATTTGGTTAGGATATATCAACTTGGATAAGTTATAATAAAATCATGCCCGAATAATCGATTTTCTCGAGTTTTTATTATTTAAAACTTTTTACATACCTATTAAATGTCATTTGAAAATTTACTTTATTTTTTTTCTCTAAGGCTTTCCACCCAAAAAGGATGTTGCAGCCGTTACTAAACAGAAACATTAGATTACATAGATTAACGGGCTATTTCACCACCTTTGGATAAAGTGCCCGATAGCCAATCTAACACAAATCTAACGGATAAACCGAAAAATGTGTTTCACGACTCTCTGATAGCTCTATCCCGTGGATAAAGTTCTAGATATGTTGTCTAGCGGAATAGGTTCGCGATAAGTGATAGATAAGTTAAACTGAGTATAAGTTATTTTTTAAATGATAGAAATTTATGACCAAATCGACGATGATATCGTATTTTTACATAATACGAGACAAAATCGGCGTCAGAGATTTATTCCATATGCGAAAGGATTGTTTTTCGGAGTTCGACAATATTGATTTCAAGGAGAGGTTTAGATTGACGAAAACGTCTGCACAGAACATAAAAGAGGACTCATAAAAGAAATTATTTTTTCTTATATCTTATTTTCTATAACATTTTTATGCTGACAAACTAAATCCTAAACTTTTATACATTCTCAAAATATTTGAAATATCTTGTTTTGTGTCCACGTGTTCGTTTTGACCGCGTGTTTATTTACCGTTGTCCGTTGTTTACTGCAACCAACTGCAACTTTTTACGATTTTCAATGTGACAGCTTTATCAACCCATAGACAAGACCATTGAAATAGATGAAATTACAACGTTGCCACCCTTTATCCGTCGGATAACAATCTATAAGAAATTTGTAGGTGGTGAAACGCTCGCTTCATTTATCCTTAAGATAAATTTATCTTATGGATAGTTATCTAGAACTTTATCCAGAGGTGGTGAAATAGCCCGTTAATCACAAAAAAAATAATTCAAATAATAGATATTCTTTTCAATAGATTTAAGGGGGGGACTGCTGCCAACGTACCTATTTTTCAATTTGATATACCATCATTATTTCTTATCAAATCGTTTTGAAAAAAATAATTTAAATAGTTTGGGTATTAATAAACAAAAATATACCTTAACTCTTTGATAATGTTCTGTATAAATTCTTGTAGAAAAATAATGGCATACCCCGATTTTCAACGTTTATCATATATTTTTAATAAACTATAAGGCGTAGAGTAATATATTTTTTTTTAATTAAAGAAGTAGAAAAATATGATGTGACGTTGCATTAATGCTTCAGGTTTAGTAATTAAACCTAAAAAACATTTATTTTCTATTCAGCGCCATTGCATAATAAAAGTTTTTTTGGTTTATTTACTTAACCTGATGCGTTAATGCAACGTCATATCATATTTTTCCAGGTATTTTGTTCTTCTTTAATTTATAAAAAAAAAAATATTGCTCTATACCTTATATTTTTTTAGAAATTTAAGATAAATGTCTAAAATTGGGGTATGCTTATTATTTTCATACAAGAATATATACAGAACATAATCAAAAAGTTAATGTATATTTCTCTTTATTAATATCCAAACTAACTAGGTTATTTTTTTCAAAATGATTCGTTTAGTAATAATGATGGTATATCAAATTGAAAAAATAGGTACGTTGGCAGTAGTCACCCTCTTAAATATTAAACTAGTACCTGAGGAGAGTTCAGCCCAAGAAGATAATTCTCTATTACGTTTTTGTAATATATTGGCCTACAATAAATTTATTTTGCATTGATTTATTGTAAACGACAAAATTTGTATTTGTCAAAAACTAGAGCACATGTCTCTTGTAAGTGTCGATCAGAGTCGTACAAATTGTTCTGAATAGCGATGTGGTGACTTACCGCAGTTAACATCAAATTGCTATTGGCATTGATTGGAAAAAAATCATAAAGTTTAGAAATACTCCTGGAAGAAGGACCAGAGGAAGGACACCAGTAAGAGGACCAGAGCAGACAAAAAGCACCAATAATCCAGGAGGTTGTCCACCTGGCTGCAGAGTGGACAAAGAGTATGCATGGCGTATTGTATTGTGATTGTGATCCTCAAGAGTGAGGTCTACGAACAAAAAGAAGACAGCATTGAGTTTTTCAATTCACGTTGTAGGCAATTATTTTCAGGAAATGTAGGTACAAGCTATGTAACGGGGCCGCTAATAAAATAATTTTATTTACAAAATGGTAGCATAATGGTATTATTTCTAAAATTCATCTGATAATGGATAAAAAAGATTCGTTCAAATAAAACGGATCAGAATACGGACGCATTTTTTTCGCGTATATCCGCTTGTTCAGAAGAGCGGATATTAGATACGGATACATTTATCTGTCACACCACTAAATTTGATCATCAAACGACGAACAGTTGATGTATCTACAGAGTGTTATTGATTTAAGGGTGTACCGCATACAAAGTTCTGTCCAATATTTTGGAGCAAGTCCAAGAATAATTTTATGAAGGCTTTCAGTAAGGAAATTGGATTTAGATGCGTTAGAAACACCGGCATATTCATTATAATCGATCTGCTGAATTATGTAGAAAATACTGAATGTACACTTGTGTATTCTTCTTTAAGTGCCGTCTCCTCCACGAAGTTTGGCCACCGTCAGTGTACTTAATTAGAAACAGTGACGTTGTGCTTAATCTGAATCACTTTCTCGGGTTACAGGCCATGAAATTCTTCGTCATTCTGATCCTCTCTTCTCTTGTATCCTTCCCTGGATTACAAGCTGCAGGAGTTGGTACTTTTTATTTTTATAATTTGTGTATAGATTTAGAAAATATGTTGGTACTTCAGTAGCATAGAATCAATATCTTGATCCATTTTTTTGGCGATCTTTACTTATTTTATTATTTTATACAAGTAACATTTGGATCTATTATTTTTGCACTAAACTGTATAAAAAAAATGTCAGTGCAATCTTACATGCATAGGTAGGTACCTTTTTATTGAAAAATATTAAAAGAGACGGGTAATCGAAAATAAAGCAGGCAAAATAATAGCATTTCACATAGTTCAGCAATAAGGTTCAGTACCCATTTTGAATGTTGTCTTTTAACGTGTAAGAAGGCTGGTGTGTAGGAGGAATATACATAAACGTGGTGTGTTTCTTTTTATGAGGTAATAATACATACTTATATACATAGATCGCTGGTCACCTCACATTGTGGAATATGCCCCATGATATGAATGTATTTTTATTAAATTAAATAAATAAAATAATTCTTATTATAAACAAAAAAAAAACATTAAATGTAAAAGAAGATAATAGAAAAGCAAATAATGAAAAACAAAACTTATGAAAACTTATTTGATAATAAAGAATACAAATAAGAACAAATCCCACCAGACGACGCCTGTTTGTGAGTATTACAAAAATGGTTAAAAACAATAAAATACAAAAAAAAATGAGTACACACATTTCTATGTTTTCTTTACGTTGAAATGAAGAATATCAAAATATTTCACGTTAGCTGGTAGATTGTTAACATTCATACATATAGCCAATTCAAATACAGAACATAGGTACATATGCCAATTCAAATACAGAACATAGGTACCTACATATACCAATTCAAATACAGAACATATGTAGGTACATATGCCAATTCAAATACAGAACATACATAGGTACATATGCCAATTCAAATACAGAACATAGGTACATATGCCAATTCAAATACAGAACATGGGTACATATGCCAATTCAAATACAGAACATAGGTACATATGCCAATTCAAATACAGAACATAGGTACCTCGCAAACTTGACTCAATCAAATAAGAAACGACTTAATAACGTTGTCCCCAACTGCTCCACGACATCAACTCTTTAATTACTTACTTCTAAACGTTACATGGCAATTACCTAAAATAGAATGGAACCGAGTCCAAAAACACAGATTTTAAGATTTTAAGATTTGTTAAGATTTTTAGGATTTTAAGCCTTAAACGTCTAGTTTAGTTTAATTGTCTGTCAATTTAACATTTAATTTAATGTTTAGTTTAATTTTAACTTATTGTTTAATTTAATTGTGTATCAATTTAATGTTTAATTTAATTAATTTAATGTAAAGCGCCCTTGAGGTGATTTTCCACGAAAACGGCGCTATACAAGTTATCCAACTATAATAATAATAATACATAATCTTTTGCGAAACGATATAAATGAAACTTAAAGTAAAAGTTTAAAAATAAAACACAATAAAAGTTCAATTTCATCAAAATATCAAATGAATCAAGCTGGAATTTTAATCATGCATTGTCATTTGTAATGCACAAATTATGAAAGATTCAGCTGTTGGGAGGATAGTTAAAAATAATTTTAAAATTACATAAAGTACGGACAGAGAGGTGAAGATAAATAAAAGTGTAAAAAATAACAAATAATTTACATCGACCAAGGTAATACTAAGAAGAAACACTTCCTCACATCCTATGCAAGTGGCGAGTTTATTCTATTTTTTTTAACTAACCAGTGTTTCCAGCCCAGAGAATCAATATTAGCGTGAGAAATGAACATAAATAAATTTCTCCTCTGCTGCGCATCGAACCCAGGACGCCCCCACAGAAACCAAAGGGCTTACCAATTCACTGGTTATTTTTACAAATATGATGAAAAGGTATTTTTGTGTTTAAAATGCGAACATTTTATTATATACCATCAATTTGGAATTATCGAATAGACAGGTGAAGTATGATAAATGTGTGTAAAAAGGATTCCTAATATATTCGAAAAATAAGTGATTTGATAGATGGAATCATAGAAAATAAATAAATCATTTTATTTGAAAAACAAATCAGGTGGCCAGTCAGGTCCAACCGGTGAAATCAAAACCCTCACGATTATCCATATCATGCAAATAATTATTATATGGAGTTGTATAATATCTTTAGATTTTGCTACTCTCACCACCACCCGCTCTGCATATGGGGACTGTAAACGGCCCCTTCACAGAATGCTAAATGAACGACAAGAAAAAAATGCATAGCACGAAAAGTAGCTCATGGAGCCCTCTACATTAGCAATCTCGGAATGAACAATCGAAGAATGTGAATGGAGGATTCACACTCGTAGACATCAGATCTATTAAATGAAAATTATCAGGAGTATGACCAAGATCTCTATAAAAAATAACCTTCTAAAATAACAATAATAAGGCACCATAACTATGACAAAACTTTTTAAAGGCTTTAAAATTGTTCTTCGAGATGACAAAATCCGCGTGACCAATGGGACCTTGAACAGGCCCCAATATCTTTAGATGTCATAAAACTCCGTGTGTTAATTATATCCATGATATGGGTAATCACGAGGGTTTTGATTTCGCCGGTTGGACCAGACTTGCCCCTCAGATATAAGCTAATGCATTTTGAATACGTGATTTCTATAATCATCGGGATATATTACGGAGGTTCCAAAGTTTTATTGTATGTCATTCATCATACCTACCCATACCCATTCATACAACCGACCGTCGTGGTACAGTTGGTAAGCCATTTGGTTTCTGTGCGGGCGTCTTGGGTTCGATTCCCAGCAGAAGAGTTATTTATTTAAATTCATTTCTCACGAGAATATTGCTTCTCTGGGCTGGAAACGCTGGTTAGTTGGAAGAAATTGCCATACGACAATAAACTCGTCACTTGCGCAGGGTGCAAGGAAATGTTCATTATTATTATTATTATTATACAACCTATCTATTCTGTACATGATACCTAGTAAAAAAATATATTTAAAAACACGCTTGAAGATGTAAACCAAAAGAAAAAGTTATTTCGATAATTTAGTTTTTTTATTCGTCACCAAAAATATACTTAAAATAAATTAAACTTGATTAAATTTGATAGTACTTTTAAGATTTTGTTTTATTTAGCGCCAATGTGTTGGATTTAATCCAATATTTTTTGTGAAAATCTCACTCAGCCAAAAATGTATAGAAACATGTATTTTTTGCTAATGTGTGATGAGATACATGTAAAGGGTATAAGGAGGAAATTGGGAAATTCTCGAAGATGGATAAGAACGAGTCGGGGTTTTTAACTAAAAATATTGGATACTGCCACAAAAATACACAAAAAATATTTTTCATTCTGCATAATAACTAAGTGAATTATTTATTTGGTGTGAATGAATCATTTAATTTATTTTCATATGTATTTTTTAATGAAAGTTTCATTAATTCATTTAGGAGTTTGTTGTTTGACTAATTTTTGTGTAAATTTTAGGGAATTGCGTTTAAATAGATTACCTATTTCGCTAATTCAAGTAAATCAAAATTATTCAACATTGTTTTCTATACAAAACATATATGTCAAGATAGGATAGAGAGGTCAGTCATTTTTTCCTACCTCGAATAAATAAACAGCTCGATGGTATGTATACATATATGGTGATTAAGTATCAAACTATTGAGAGTCCCTGTAGATATTGTGTATTTTGAATTTTGGATAATGGAGCATTCAATATACTTTGTAAGTATTATTTCAAATGTAAAAATAAATAGAGAATATATTGATTTTCAGGTGTTTTTTTTTTAATTAATGAGCTGAATTGTAAATATAAATTCAGTACAACTGGTTTTGACAACATTTAAAACGCTTCCAAGTCTGTTTTTATTTTATAATTTCTAATTTTGTGTATTTTGAATTGTATGTTTTTTCTTTTTTTTGTTGATATTTTGCACATTATTGGTTATTTTCTACTTCTTAACTGAAGATACCTATATTCTTGTATATAATTGGTATTTTTTAATTTTGTTTATTTATCTATGTTCCTTACTTACTTACTCAGCCTATTCTTGAGTCCAGTATTGGACAAAGGCCTCCCGCTTGGACTTCCACTGGTCTCTATCCTGTGCCATTCTTCGCCATTCAGGACCTGCCACTTTTTTATGTCATCGGACCATCTGGTCTGGGGCCTTCCCACGCTTATGCTTCCCGTTCTATTATTATTATTGTATTATTGTATAAATATTATTTGGTATTTAAACTGAGGTTGAATCATTTGGGAATTATGGTTATTTTTTTTGTTTTTTTTTATAAGAAATCTCCCAAAGCAGATTAAAATCTCCTCTACTTTTTTGGAGGGTTCTATATAAAAAAAAATGTTGCATTAAATAATGTTGTAAATCATTTTACAATGTGGATAAATTTATACATATAAAAAAAATAATTATTGTATATTAAAGAAGAATCCTCAAGAATTCTAATAGGAGTGAATTTACTATCTCGTTTTGTGGTGGTTGTAGCGAATCTGCCATGGTTAACAAAGTTCTTTTGAGCAAACAACCATCAACTCTCGGCTCAATATCCTTTAAAAGCTGGAATAAACGTGGCAATTTCTTTTTCATCACTATAAAATTACACCGCACAAGAAAGCCAGATTAGTGCGATGTTAGAAATATAATAAATTTTACATCCGGTCGTAAACAAGGTGATTTTTGTCCTTGTCGCCAATATGTATGAAAAAAAAATTAAGTCTTGTTTTACACAAGATAGTCGAGTAAAGTTTCGCGGTGGCTGTACATAATATTGTAGTTATGTATATAATATCGTGTAGGTACCCTCACAATTTAGTCCGCACAATAAAATTTGAAGTGCCTTCCTAACTCGCAGTGTTGGGCGCCGAAATAGCAACTTATTATCGAATACGACATAAGCGTACGCATAAATCCACGGAAACGTGTTTCGGGAATGATAGAGACGGCAGAATTACCTACTACCTAACTAAAAGATATCACATAAGAGACTTGAGATCCAACCATTTCCCAACAAGAAAATATTAAATTTTCTCGCCTTTCGATAAACTGTACTCCGCTCCAGACAAAAAATATGGTAATTGAATTTCGTACGTTTCTAATTAACATTCACTGGAGTGTTTTTAAAGGTTAATTATTACATATTTTACGATGATAGTGATAAAACTTACCTAAAAACACCGTTAATTGAATTGGTAAGAAATTTATTAAGGTAAATATAATAAATATAGGAAGACAGTGAACTTTTACGTACTTTTTATTTACATTTGAAATATTTCATTTTATTATCAAAATGTTTAATGTAAAACATTAAACAAAATTAAACGGAGTTAGTAAGAGAATGTACAAAAAGTTACGGTTAACTTAAAAATTAAAATAAGGTACCTCACGTTAAAAGCTCCATTATCATGTTCAAAATTTCTGTCTAATTTCGAAATTATAACGTCAAATGAATTTTGCGAAATTTGATTTGGCCTAAGAAATACATAAGGATTTAGGTTGGTATCTATCTTCCAAATTATTAAATTCAGATTTTGTAAAGATCGGCGGTAAGTATTAGGAATTGAACTTGTTAATTTTGTCGACGGATAATTCGTGGTGAAACTCCATTATACTAGGTATAAATGAAAACACTAATTAGTTTTATTTATTTATATTTGTGTAATATTTATATTTCTTATAATTCGTTTCTATATTGTATAATGTAAAATCAGTTTTTCTTTCTACTTCAACATTACTAAACTTTGTATACATCACACATATTTACCATACTGTTTTGTTTGCCAGTTTTCTTCATCAGTTCTTTCTGGCAATACTAATCGAACTGATAGAACTTTACAAAAAAAAAAAAAAAGGTTGTGTACCAATATTTCAGTCATATCTATTTAAACTCTGTTTACTTTCATTTTCGCGCACTCTGACGATGATCTTCAGATCGATACCGGTCAGTGCCAGTGTTAAAATTAAATAGTGAAACTAAAACTAATTAGTGTTTTCATTTATACCTAGTATTAGGAATTGTATTAGAATCAAGTGGTAAAATTAAAACGAAGTATTAAATTGGCTCTACATTGTTGCCATTCAAATTAATTTCTTGAAATATCTTATCCCTTCATTCGTAACAAGTAAGTCGTAATGAATTTGAGTGTATATCTTGAAAGTGCGACCAAAGGCAGAGAGAGAACATAGGTAGATGTGTATTATATTGTCGAGTTTTCAATCAAGAAAATCTTATTCCTAGTCTGTGTACTTAATATTCCGCTGTTGAGTCGTTGCCTTTCCTGAATTATAATTGTGTAACAACCTTTGGACCGCAACATCCACCACTTTCCCCCTAAATTAGGTGTCTTGGAATATTCTCCTACTTTTAACCCTTACAATGTGGATATGTATGTTATTGCTCCGTGACAATAACTTTATCCTGTGAATGAATTATACACAAATTTATAATTAATACAGTTAAATAACTTCATTTCTCGCATTGTGTGTTTTCACGAATTCTGTGTTATTTCTAATAGAAATCAAAATATTCCAGAACCCTCAAAACATTAAATGCCATTGTTAATGGAATGAACCCAACACAAGATAATTTTTTATCACAATTATATTTAATTAAGTGATGATACCCCAAAAATTTGTTAATTTAAGCAGCTCAATTAATTGTAATTTGTTCTTTTAATGTTTCAGTGTTAACAGTTTTCTCTACTTTTGGTTAGTTTTATTTACTTGTTTATTTAAGACTTAATTAGCAATTTCTTTCAATAATTAATTATTAATCGGTGTTTCCAGCTAGAGAAGCAATTTTTGCGGGAGAAATTATTTTAAATATACCTAATTTAGAACCACTTCCTACTATGCCTTGGCTATCAGCATAGTCTTATAAAATCTCATCACTAGTTGTCACCGGCAAATTTCCATATTATTGTCTTTAACTATTTATTCAAAGAACTGGAGAATGCACTACTGAAATACATCTCTGGATTATAAACATGCAAAAAAACATCAAGTTAGAGGCTACGGAGCATATTATGTTTTGTATATGGACGTATTTAGAATTTGGATTAGAACATTTTGTGTTTTTTGTGTTTTTGTATGTGTCTCGGCTCCTTTTGATCTATTTGATGCACAGAGCCTAAAATATAGAAATTTCTGGCCTACAAAACTATTATAATCAGAATTTAAATTTTTTCAAGTTAGGGATTATTGAATTTTTATTGTATATTTCCATACATCTCAAAAACATAAAACGTAGAACGCTGAAAATTTGTATAAATATAGATAAATACTATTGTGTATCTCACATCGTTTATGTGAAAAAGTTCCAGGGTATCTGAAACTTTTTTAATTAAGAAAAGCATTTTGTTATGGCGATTTAACATTTATAACTGCCCGTTTTTCCATTTTTTTAAATATCGTAAAACGCCGGAATACCCCAACATGATAATTTAATTTTCTATAAAAAAAAACACTATAGCAGGTACATCTTAGCTAATTTCTAAAAACTGAATTTAGAGATAACATCGTTTCATACAATTTGTATGACAGAATACACATTATCTACCGGGACTCCCAAAAGTTTGATACTTAATCTTCATACATAGTATCAAGCTGTTTTACATATTTGGGGTAAGAAAAAAGGACTGACCTCCATACACTTTCCTATCCTGATATACATGTTTTGTATAGAAAACAAAATATCTGAAAGTATTTAATAATTTGAATTTAAGGGTTTATAGTTTGGTACGTATTCTTCAACCATATATTTATACTATCGCTATCGACAGATGGATTTCATGTTTTACATGCAACTAGTATGTATCTTAGTATATGCACATAAAGCTGACTCTTAAATTACATTCTACATAGGTAATTCGACATTATAAGCCGTTTGGCTTCTGTGCGGGCGTCCTGGGTTCGACCCCCAGCAGAGGAAAAAGTTATTAAAATATATCTCTCACGCTAATATCTTCTCTGGGCTGAAAGCACTGGTTAGTTGGAAGAAATTGCCATGAAATCGCCACTTGTGCAGGGTAAAAGGGAGTGTTTAATATTATTACTATGGGTACCTATATGACATAATGTAAATAGCGAAAGGAATTTTGCAGATCTTCTTAAAAGTCCTACTAACCTAATTTTGCAAGTTGTTGCATTTATGTATATAATACTTTGTTTGATTTGTATGTAAATAAACAAAATTGTATGTTGTAAGGGATTGAATAAAGCGTGGTTTTACAAGGGATTTCCCTACATAATATACATAAGACATAGCATGGACCTTCATCCAACTAACAAGGCACTTGTGTTCGGACAAAGAAGTTTAATTTGTGCCTTTGGCATGAGCTTTCCCGCAAAGTTCAAGCCAAGTGTACACACATCTATTTGTTAACATGTTCCACGTTCACTCTTATAAAGAAACTCAGACAATCATCATACGTACATAGATCCTTTATTAATTCAACAAATATGAATAAATCAATCAACTTTACTGAAATCCCTTTTCAATTTTAATTATCGCCGTACAAGCAATTGTTTATTGTTCGAAATTCAATAAATGAAGTTTTAAAATGATGTAGGCATTAAAAAACACAGCTTCCAAACAAAACAATATAGTGAATTGGTCTATTCATAGTCCGCATACAGAAAAAAACATTAAAAAGTAACAAAAATATTAATTAATAAAATGTTTTGTATTAACGTGTTTATTTTAATGACGATCATTCCATTTACAGATACATTTTCGTCAACTTGGATCTATTAAATACATAGCTTGTAAAAGGAAATTTGACAAAAGAATCGCCGCAGACTGAATGAAGATAATACATGTGCACTGAAGGTATTTGTGATAGATTGAAATATCCTAGAAGATCTTATAGTATGTAGAATTCTCGTCAGATTGTGCACACGGGTTACTGTGTGCATTCCTAAGTCGAATCAAGATCTGACATGGAGTCGATTTGCAAAAGTGAAATTGAATTACTCTTTAAAAACAATAATGATAAAAATAGGTAGAGTGATCTAGATTTTGGTCCATTATTTTTCTTATTTTAGTATTCAATATTATTATTTGATAAAGAACAAATAAAAACAATTACCTCACAGACCCACTCGAATCAAAAACCACAAGGTAGACTTTGAAAACTACTTAATTTATTTAGTAAAAATGATTTATTTAACCGCTTTCCTTGACATAAACTTTAAAACTTGTTATGAATTTTTTTTGTCAAAACACGTATAACTTTATTTGGAAATTTCGATGTTTCTGTAGGTCACCATATTGTACTCACAACAGCTCCATTATTTTAATGATGTTTACATGTAACGTCTTTTATGTAGAACAATAGTATTATAATAAAGACAATTTATTTTGTAACAAAAATAATAGCGAAGTTTTTCGAATGGATAAAAATCACGGTATAATAAAGAATATATCGATTTGATCCGATTTAAACAAAAGAAAACAGGAAATAAAGGTAAATTTGTGGAAAGAGTTTTTTTTCATCTTGATATATCAAATAGATATAATACTTTAACGACAAGTTTATGGGAAATAAGATGTCATTAAATACATAAAGCATTGGCATATTTCTATCTTGATTGAGGTTACAATTTATTTGCAAAATTTATTATTCTCTATTCATCATTTATTAACAGTGATGGTTATCTTTAAATGTATATTTCTTCTGTACGTGTGTATGTCACAGAACGCATAAACGAATTTTTTATGTCTAATTAAGAGGGTCCTTGGATGGTTTGGATTCATAAATCATCAAAATTTGTAATGGTGGAAATAAAAAACATGGTAATAAAATGTACCTACTCCTGGTGTTTTGCAAACAACACAAATTTTGAAATAGAAAATAAATAACGAATCAGGAGATTCATTATAAATCTTTATTTATATTTATATTGTGCACCTATTTTAATTTATTTTGTTTTAATCTTAAATCATAATAATCATAAAATAATCTTTCTCCCATCCTCTTTTCTTCTCTTTTGTTCCCGACATAGGCAAACACACAATATCTGTTAACTTTATATATATATATATATTTTTTCTTGGAATGTGATTGTTTAGATATCATCATCTGTGGACAAACATAATTGGTCCATTCCTGTGTATATTTCATAGTTTTTGTTTTTGTATATTTTATATGAATGTGACTGTGTTGTCTGTAATTGAATAATAAATAAATAAATAAATAAACAAAAAATAAATAAATACATAAGAAAATAAATAAATAAATAAATATAAAGGTAAAAAAATAAATATATATTAAATCCCCTTAAATCTTACCGTTTGCTAAACCAGCTAATTACAGGATAGCCAACGTTAGAGCAGTACAACGTCTGTCGGATCCGCTAGTGCATTACCTTTTTATATTACCTTCTAGATCTTGAAACATTCGGGAACTAATTATCCGAAAAAATAAGAGGCAAGCAATTTCTACAAGACTGAACGATAATTGAATTTGGAAAAATGCTACTGGTGTCTAGATATTAATAAATCATTCAGAATGGATTCAGATCGAGAGAAAATTCATAGAAAATAATATAATGCAAACATTTCGGCCATCGTGGCTCGGTTGGTTTGATATCTGTCTCCGGAGCGAAATGTCCCGGGTTACATTCCCGGTGCGAAACAGTTTTTACTCTCGACACTATGGAATAGCGGAGAGTCATGATTTTACAATTTTTAAGTGTATTTTTTTTTACATTAATTTCTCAACGGGTATCATGTAAAGAGTGCTCACTGTTAGTCTCGTCGTGACGTGTTTGTATGTGATTTGATGTCATATAGGTCATTGAAGCAATTCTTTGCTAGCTCTCAGACCCCGTTATCACTTGTCGTGTGTTAGGTCCGACAAAATGCCGGGTGATCTAGTGGCGATACATTTTAAATGGAGCTGTTCACACTTGTCGTGTGTTAGGTCCGACAAAATGTCGGGTGATCTAGTGGCAATAAAAATTCATTATAATGGAGCTGTTCATACTTACAGGATAGCGACAAGTGTGAACAGCTCCATTTTAAAAAATCAGTTGATTACCTAATCATGTATCCCTGGCATACGTGTTTCATTAATGTTTTTTTCCTAATACATCTGGTTTCCTTTTACATTCACATCTGGTCTTCTTCTTGAGAAGACCAGGGGGCAAGTCCGGTCCAACGGAGAAATCAGAACCCTCATGATGACCCATATCATAATTATCTTGTGGATATTTATATATCTTTAGATATTATAGGATTCCATAAGATGAATCATGAGGGATATGATATCACCGTTTTACCGGACTTGCCCTCCAGATGTGAATGCCATTATTTAGTTGAAAAGTACTTATATATTATAAAATCATCAACCTGCGCCACAATGTGTTCTCCAGTTTTAGTATTCCAAACAATTTTGCTATAAAATTGAAGGTTTAACAAATATGTTTTTATACAATTCGTTGATGATATTTTGTATTTTTATACTTTTTTTAATAATATCTTCCGTTTTTTTTATATTCCACACATCGATAAATTTAAAAGAATTTGTCTGATACCTAACCTAACCTAAAGTAATTCTTGTAGAAAGAATATTTCTCGATTTTCACGTGAGCTCTGAATTCTACCATATTTTCGTATGAAACGTATTATTTATTATTATTTACATATTGTATGTAATACAAGATTGAAAATATAGAGACGGAAAAATTGAAAAAGATACAAAGGTACTTCGATAAGTCGAAATTGATGGTATATAATAATATGCTCGAATTTTAAACACAGGAAAAATATTTTTCCTTCGTAGTGGTAAAAAATATGCAGTGAATTGTTAACAAACCCCAACCACGATGAAAAACATTTGTTTTGTTTTTACATTACAAACTATTTTAAATTATACAATATTTGAACTTAAATTGATTGTTATTTTATGTAGTGTCAATTTTGCGTTCATTCTAAAATTAATTTACGATGGCAGAAGATGAATGTAACTGGAATTAACGCGGTTAAAATAAGGGGGGCAAATCTGGTCCAACTCGTGATTACCCATATCATTTATATAATTATTATATGGAGTTTTTTTTTTTTTATTTATTTTATTATCAAGTTCTATCCATATGATAATTACATCCATGATATGGGTAATCACGAGGGTTTTGATTTCGCCGGTTGGACTAGACTTGTCCCCAAGGTCACCAAGATGAATGTATGGTAAAACGATATATGATAGAATAAGAAATGAGGATATTAGATGAGTATGTATGATTGAAAGATATTTTGTAAGTAAGATGAAAATTTATTCCCTGAGGTGGTTTGGCCAAATAGAAAATATGAGTGATGATCGACTGACAAAAAAGTATATAAGGTTGATAAGGTTGAAGAGTAGAGGTCGGCCAAGGAAAAGTTGGTACGATCATATAATTGGAATATTGAATTATGGAGACGTTAGAAATAAGATCGTGTATGAGACGATGCATTTTCGTGAATGAAACGAGAAATGTATGTTTAAAAGATAGGAGTCTGACGTTCCGTTCTCTCTGCCTACCCCAATTATATCATTAAAAGAGATATCTTTAGGAAAACCAAGAGCAGTTGAGATTTATTGAAAATAACAAAGATCCGGGAGACGTAATTGGGTCACATCCTGCAGAGGGGTAATTAATTTGAGACCCAAAAACTATTTCTGATGAGAAAATTGGAAGACCAACATGATCTTGGGTTTAAGGCAAACATTGTGGTGTGCAACGCAACGCAAGATACTGGACCGAAAAACGATCGATGGAGGAGTTGTTCCGTAAAGTGCAAGATATAAAAGTTCTCGCAGAAATTTACAAGACATCAGAAGATAAACAAAATATATCATATTAAGTGCAATAAAAATGATTAAATTATCTATATTTAAACGCACAAATATTCAAATTTTGTATGAAAATTTTTCAACATTTTCATGAAATGAGTTTGTTTGATTTTGAAACTTGATAACTCTTCAATGCCATTTTATGAAAGTGATGTGCCTTTTGAGTAAAATATCAAATTTAAACTCTCCTGAGCTTCGGGTTACTTGAAATATTAAAAAAAAAATAGAAGCACTTATAAGAAATTCTTCATATTATAGAGGGGTCTTGGCGAGTATTAAATATACATAATATTTGAAAATTTTGAAAAAAATCGAATACTTTTTTAACGATCATAGACTAAAGTCTATGATCGAAGAATAAAAACGCCGTACATAGTACACAACATACACAGATACATTTCGATAAAACTTTAAGAATAAAAACTCAGCATGATACTTGTTAATAACCTGCAATAAAAAATAAACTTAAAAATTGCGAATTCATAATTCCCACTATATCCCCATGGGGTAGTGAGGAGTTAAAATGTTGATAACTTTACATAATAATTTAACCAAACTATGTTAAATTTATATACTGCATCTGAAATATATTGTAATGGGGTAATTTTAGAGAGTACTGTTCTCGCGAAAACACATCTAAAGGCCCCCATTCACGATCGTGCCATCCTTCCAAATGGCTTGCTATCACTCCAAAATGCGCTCGTGAATGTCAAAACCCGCGCAGCCCAATTGGCCTGACACACCAATATGGAATTACATAGTGCCGCAATAAATGGCGCGGCGCATCCTGTCGGTACGGTATGCTCGTGAGTGTGAAAACCAGCGTTACGTTGCGTCATCTCATTGCGCCGAACCGTTTGAAATCTTTGTTTTTTTTTTCTTTTTATATATAAATAAACCTCTATAGCAGTTATATAAAACTCATCATTGAAAATTTCAAAAAAATGGAAATTATTAATGCGAAAGCGCCGACAGCTTGCGTATACTAATTTTGATGGCTCGATGGCGCGATGGCGCGCCCGTGAGTGTGATGAAAATTTTACAATGCTCAAATGGAGCCGGTCCATATGGAGCGACGCCGAATGACACGATCGTGAATGGGCTGCTTTAAATACCTTGTACCTACTGTAAAAAAATTGTTTCATATTTAAATACATATAATGATGATATATTTTCTTCCATTTGGCACAAATCACTCTTCTAAGGGCGAGTTGCCTAATATAACAAAAAAATGATCACATAATGGTGTACCTGTAAATCTGAACCATACGTGAAATGAAAATAAATAAATAATTACAAATAATTAAAAATATAACGGGTGACATTAAGTCGCGGTGATATTTTTTCATTAACTTGTACATTGTAAAAATGACAACGACAATTTCAATGATTTCGTTCTGGTTGAAAAAATCCTTCACATGCGTATTTGTAAAATACTAAAATACAAAAAAAACAAGTGTGCGTAGGTCAGCCTCGGGCTACGGTACTCTGGAGTGAAATTACTTTAGATTATTATCACTGGCGATCACGCGCGAGCCATACGAACCATATTTATTCCATACAATTAACAAACGGACCATACATACTAAGTCACTTTTATTTGAAGTCGTACAATGAATACACACACGCATAATTTCATATTCAAATACACCAGTTGGGAGAGGAACAATGTAGGTATACCTATGTACATACCCCCATAAAATACGTTTATATATAGGTATGGTATTTCTGTACAATAGGTATTAAGTTCGGTAATTCTATAACCTGCGAGAAATGATGAAAATTTCAAATTGTTTTCTGCGAAAATTACGAGATCAAAATATTGTTTACAGTGAAATCTTTACAGCGAGAAAATTGTGTTAGATATAAAATAAAAAGATGCTTTAATGTTTTATTCATTCGCGTGGTATAAGGTAAATCCCTGGAGATGTATACCATAATACATATTTATTGGAAATTCTTAAGCTTCAGATTATATCGGAGACGTGGACAAAGTTAGTGTGTAATGTGGCCACGTACAGAAAATATTCAGTGAAAAGTATAACGACATTTTTTATATATCCTGACACAAATTGTGCCTTTGTGTCATGTGGATATTTTCAATCGTATAATTTGGTTTTGGTTCTAGGTTAACCGATATTTAAAAAAATGGAAACATAGGCAGTGAAACACATAAAATTGCCAAAGAAAATGTTTTAAATAAAAAAAATTAAAGTTAAAAAAAAAATTGAATGGCCCTGGAACTGTTCATAATAAATACTTAGAGATATTGTATATGTCTGTGTTTACACAAATTTTCAACGTTGTACCATTTTTGGTTTTTAAGATATAATGGTAATATAAATAAATAAATAATAAATAAATTAGGATGATTTTTATAGCGCCGTTTTTGTGAAAACCTCACCTCAAGGGCGCTTTGAATATATAACATAAAAAAATCAAATGTTTATAAGCCCTGACTGAAACAAAAATTCCGAGAATAAAAGATTTGTAGGCCTAAAACTTTGAATATTTTCTGAAATTTTGGGCCTTTTATATCAAGCGTATCAAAATTCACCAAAGAAATCCAAAAATCCAAAGAAAAAGTTGTTGTTTTTCGACTTCAAGAGGCTAAAATTCATTTGTACAAAAAATATTTACAATTTCTAACTAGACTTCCATCTTAACATATTTTTATGATTTAATATAGATAAAGATTTATTTAAGATTATGATAGAGTATTGATAAATAAATTTTTAAGATTAAAACTAGATAACAACTTAATAAGGAAGTCTCATGAGTTACCTCCCTGGCCATACAAAATCTTAGAAACTATGTCGATATATTAAGAGAAAAAAAAAATCTTGAACAAATCGACATTTGGAATAGAGTATCACGTTAAACCACCACAAATTTTAATATACTGAATAAAATGTCAGGCCATTTGGTAAGGAAGAGATTGTCTAACTTTCAATGTTAAGAATCATTGATTTAATATTAAATTAATATGTGGATTGATTGTGAGAACGAATGTTCTTTAGATGGGTCGATGGCAGAGCGGATAGCGCGCTGGGCTAGTAATCCAGTGGTCGCGAGTTTGAATCCTGCCTTGACCGATTTCGTTCACCCATAGCAGAAGCATTTATGCTTATTTTAGGGAACGTAGGAAGATGTATAGGTATGTACTTGTTTAACAAGGACATATTCATTTTCTTTTTTTGTAAAAAAAAAGTTGTTGGCAAATACTTTAAAAAATAACATGGACGGTGCAGAATGCAAACTGTCCCCTGGGTGTTAAAATTATCAAGATGTTTGCCGATATATACGTAAGTAGGGAGTATAAAAAATGATTGCATTGTTTATGTGATGATTAAACCAGTTTGAGGTATTAAAATAGAGCAATTACCATAGTTACGAGTAGTTTATTGTTATTTTATTGAGATCTTTAGTTGAAATTTAATTTTATTTGCCGTTTGCAGGTTCGTTAGGTACTCGTTATTTTTATATCAAGTTTCATTGAATGAGTTGCTTTATTCTCGAGTCACCTACTACTTGGTAAAACAATGGAGAATATTTTAACTACCAATCATAAAAGTTCCGATTCAACATTATTATCTTCTTAATTCGGAAAACCTGTGGTTAAGAGGCAATACTTTACAGTCATCTGAAGATTATTGGTGATATTTTACAGTTTTAGGGAAAAATTAAAAGTACTATGAGGCATTATAAGAAGGCAACACTCAATGATATCTATTTTAACGAGATTATTATAAAACTTCCATTGATAATTTTTTTTTTTTTTGTAAAAAATTAATATGTCCTTCTTAAACAAGTACATATACATCTTCCTACATTCCCTAAAATAACCAAATAAATGCTTGTGCTATAGGTGAACGAAATCGGTCGAGGCAGGATTCGAACTCGCAACCACTGATATGATTGATAAATTACAATTGAATAAATGAATGAAAAAAATAATTTCAAAATTATCATGTGTATCTATAGGTGGCGTGATTTGTTTTACGATATAAACTTCTAACTAAATGTTTCTTACCCATAGATTAAGGCACGAATTATTTAATAAATTACTATAAATAAATTTCTCTTCCGCTGGTAATCAAACTAAAGACTCCAGCACCGAAGTCATACGACTTTCCACTTGGCAACGGCGGTTGATTATATTATTCTAAGACAGTATTACAATTCTATGTTTCCAGCAATTTTTTACTGAAATATTCCATCTCGCATCGGTTGACTAATATTATGGTAATCTCATTTGTGAGAAAAAAGCTCTTTGTGGACATCCAGGTGGGAGAAGTAAGGTTGGAAGACCGTGGCTGCGATGGGATGATGAAGTTGGAAGGGGGTGAAGGGCCGGGCAGTTAGTAAGTTGTTGCAGAAGATATAAGAAGTCGGTGGCGAAGTCTGATGAAGGCCAAGGCTCTTCATGGGCCATGAAAAAAATATGCGAGTTTAATTTACCCAAATATTTTTTGCATTGTACATTAATTTTCATCAATATATATTACTACGAGTTATTGCAACAAATACTTAATGTAAAAAGATATCTTCAAAAAAAAAACCTACCTTATTCTCTTATTTAATATTATAGTAAGGTTCTGTGTATTTTTGTGCTGGAGCTGTAAAAAAACCACCATTGTTTTTTCTCTTAAGATTTTCGCACAGTCAGAGAATATAAATTTCTAACTCCAATATTCACTTATAAATGTGGAGAGATCAAAAGTTGTCCCTTTTGAATTTCTGATTATGTTCTCTTTACTTTTTACCGATTTACCGATAAAAACTTTCTTCATTTTGCTACTAAATTTTAACCGTATATTTGAACTATTCAAATTACTCGGAAACATCAAAAGAAAGCATTCGAGACATTTATTTCTACGAAGTCAGTTCATAAGTGTGTGAATTCATTGATTCTTATTTTTATCCATTTCAATGATGAATTGATTTGAAGTAACTGGTTGATATATAATATTGCATTTTAAGTCCATTTTAATGGTCGGTGCCTACCTAATTAAAAAATTTACATAATTTTTAACGCTGCTTTATTTTTGTGCACATAAAATAATTGTTTCTAGATAAATTGTAGGTAAATATTTATGAAGGAATAACTTTGAAATATTACCATATAATTGGTCCATAAATGGAGAACCTTAATATTTTTGTAATACTTTTTGTAACAGCTGTATGTTTACAAAAAATGTGAAATCAATGCGAAGGAATTGTTTTTATTAACCAATTTGGAATATGTCTCACAAGAAGTGGTTTATTCAAGAGAGCTTACATATGTATATATTACCTCGCTCTAATTATTGTCAAAAGCTAAACTAATGCAACGTGTAACCTGATCGCACATTCGATGTTGTGGCGGCACATTCAACTACCCTGTCAGATGGATACATATTCCTCTTAGCGACCAATCAGCGAGCATCGTTCTTTCTGGAGTTTGGCGCTAGGAGGGTATTTAACTAAACGTGCAGGTGACTTGCTTTAGTGCCAATCTTTCCTCTTTCGCGTTAATTTTGTATGTTTATTATTTAGTGAATTAATAGTGTATGTCTGAAATTTGTAACTAAAATGAAGTATTTATATCGTGAGTAAGTTTTTATTTTTCTTTACTCAATTCTTTTGAGAAACATGTACCTTTCATATAAAGTAACTGAAAGTAGTCTGATGAAATAAATAATCGAATAAATTTAATAAAAGAATTTTTTAAATAGTCGAACATCTGTGAATGTTAATATATAAGGATTCAATTAGGTTCCGACCAATTTTAATTGCCCTGCCAAACTTTCAAAACGCCCACAAAGGGACGCTAGCGCCTCGGTTTAACATCACTGGCATAATGTATCCCGAGCATTGCAGATTCTTGACTCCACTGGTTTAAAACGGAACTTATACATGTACACATGATGTGTATTAAAAAAAAGGCTACCTCCAATTTTAACAACCTGCACAATAACATTGACTTATTTCATACCCAATCTCTACTCTCGTTCAAAATTGCGATAAAGCGCCAACTTTGTACTGATAACATAATTAAAAATTCCACTCTCTATACGTCTGCTCACACTGAGAGCTCACCGTCAAGTGACTTGTAGCGTATGCAATGGCCGCTTATGTCAAATATTGTTAGCGCGACGTGATTGGCTCCTTGTGACACGCCCACCTGTTAAGTCCTTGAAAATGCCTGGTGATATTCAGGCGAAACGTCGGGAGACAAAAGGTCTTAGTCAAGACCTACTGACACGGGAAAACTAAGATAAAAATATTATAATATATATATGTATGTGTCACCATAATAGTTGCAACACCTTTTTCATGTTATGATTCTAGAATATAATCTTCTTTGTACTGTTCCATGTATGTTTCAGGTATGATCCTATTATTTTGTTTATCTCATTTGTTAAAAATTGTATGTAAAACTTTAAAAATCACTTGATATGATGTCCTGTTATTATGAACCGTAGCCAATCATTTACTGTTTTTTCCATTGTTCTTGATATCATACTAAGTTATTATATTCTACTGTTCTGTTGGATATCCAAAATAAATATAATAAAAAATCTCTTTTTTAGTTTTTACAAAATACAATTTATACATTTTTGCAAGTAGAAGTTAATTTTTCATACAGAGTATTGCTCGTTGAAAATATTCAAAAGGAGACGGGAAATATTTTTTTATTAGTAAAAATAAATCTGTTTTTGTTGGTGTCGTCACATACGAAGTGTAACTCTTATTAAATCTTGTTGGGATGCGTGTGATGACTTTTCTTTCACAAAGGTGTGTGGTGTGCGTGTGTGTGTCTGTATGTGCCTACATTTATTTCTCATTCGTTTCGAATCCTGTCACGACTTCCGATGGAAGTTATTTCCAATGAATAAGAAAAATGTTTTCTCTGAATAGATATTGACTAAATTCGATTTGGTGTTTATGAATACACAAATGGTGCCTATGCTGAAAAGATTTTTTTATTATATTATTGGATTCATGGCAGATTTTGGTGCAAATATTGGAAAAGGTTGTATCTGATAATTTGTATTTTAATTCATGTTATTAATGTCTACTTATTTTAATAAATATAAGATGAACAAAACATAAAATGACAACACGCTACCCGTTTATACAAATTTACTTTATGCTTGTATTCTGAGTCAAATATAACTATTGAGGGCGACACATAGCTTCTATATACATACATAGGAGTCTTCAAGTAAATTCTGTAACCCAAGGAAAGAATATATAATGGTGACATATTTAGCCATAAAAGATAATTTGTTTACCCGTTACTATTGACAAATGAAAGAACATTCTACAAAGAATAAAATATTTTTTGGTTAATTACCCAAGCACTTAATATTTTATTAGGTAGGTAGCCAATCGGAAAACAATGCGTTATATAATTTGAATATCTTCTACAGAAAGAGTTTTTGATGAGATTCTTGAGGATTCCTCAAGGTCGAATTCACTCTGAATAACGAAATCGCCTTCAACAGGCCTTCAAGGTACCTTGAAAGCCTGGGACAAAATTTGTCTTTGAACACGGTTCAGTAGTCACAGATAAAATGAGTTTTTCTGAAAGAGCATTTACATTTTTATTTGACAAGTGATTGAAATATTAGAGATTTGCCTAGAAACTATTAGTCTAAGAGATAGCAAAGTCAAAAAACAATTCATTTTTTAATGGCTTGCTTATTTTATATTTTTTCCTTAATGAATATAGGTATGGAAAAATTAAGCTTATCACCTGGGAGTGGTCGCGTTTACCAATGCGCACCCCCTTTGTATAGGTGAAAATTGCAGATATCATTTATATATGGTTGGATAATTTATATAGCGCCATTTTCGTGAAAACTCACCTCAAGTGCGCTTTGTAGCTATTAGTTTTTCATGTTAGTAAAAGCTTAAAATCTAACTAAAAATCTAAATAAAAACGATGTATACAATACTTAGTATATTCTATTTAATTGAATCTAAAGCCATGAAACGTTGAGAAGTGTCACGGAGCAGTTAATTACAGTGTTATTAAGTTGGTTTCATTACATTATATTCAAATTCAAATTTAGGAGGTGTTATTGTGTGAAATATTGAACAGGTGTTTCTTAAGTTGTTTTTTAAACGTGTTTATATTGTCTATTTGTCTGAGTCGGTATGGAAGTTTATTCCATGAGGATGGACCAGCAACAGCGAACGCGATTTGTATATTTGTAAAGTTAGGCGCGCATGGAAGCTAATTTCATCGGCAGATTAATTATCGGTGAGCTACAACATACGAATTACATGTAAGAGCGCGCATGAAAGCTAACAGAATCGGCCGATTAAAAAATCTGTGACGAGACACAAAAAAATCGGCCGATTTTTTGTAACCAATCCTGTTGTATGAGAGGGCGCGCATGGCGCATGCTCAACGATAATTTAATCGTCCGAGCGCAGTAGACTGAGAAGTACATTAACATATCGAAACCATTGACTGACATTCTGGTGTAGTTAATAACTTCTCAGGGTGTGATCTTACATAAGTCTTCGTAGGACCGGGCAAATTGTCCTTTCAGTAATCTAGCACTTATTAGCGGGTGAACCCAGTACTTTTTTGACGTTTCTTTTTACGCATTTTAACATATGCTCCTTCAAAAAAATTTATACTACTAATCATATATTTTTACGCACAACACGCATGCACATACACATATACACTTACACACACACCTTCACACATACACACCCTCACACACACATATGATTTTGTATCTTGAATATATGACTGTATTTTGTAATAAATTATGATAGTATTGTAAGCTAATAATTGATGTATGGAGATGATAATTGTTATATTTGATATTTTTATACATATATGCTATTCTTTGTACATTGTTAGCTTCAATTTGAAAAAAAAAAAAAAAATATTTTAAATATATGAATGTTGACCGCCGTGTTATTTCTAATCGTACGATTCTATAAGCTTCCATGCGCGTTAGAACCGATCGGCCGATGAATCAATCGCTTAATGCGCGCCGATTCCACTATCGGCCGATGAATTTAAGCTTCCATGCGCGCCTTACCTTAGTCCTTTTTGTGCTCTTATACCATTCATCTGATTACAATGAAACTTGGTGGTTTGTTGAGCACACACCCGGGAAGATTTCTGATAGAAACGTTTTTCTTTATTTACTTTTTTTACACATTTCAGTAACAGTGCCTAAGTAGATATTTCACAATCGGACGGATTTTATAGGTACAAATAATATACAAGTACAAATTATATTGATATAATGTTAAAATCTGAAATTTTCACCCATAAAGTGGATGCTCACTGGTAAATGCAACCACTCCCAGGTGCCACTTACCAGAAAGATAATATATAAAAAACAGACATTGAAAAATGATTCATTGAAAAAATTGCTATCTCTCAGACTATATAGCTATTTATTATATCCAATTTGAACATTCTAAGTTCAACAACCGTATACCTACCTTAACAATATGAAATCTTGATAAATTCTGTTTGAGAAATGCATCTACTTTTACTTAAATAGAAAATCATTTTAACTGTAGGTACTTTAATTTATGAATAACGGCCTCTGTGGTACAGTTGGTTAACCCTTCTGTTTCTGTGCAGGCGTCCTGGGTTCGATCTCCAGCATAAAATAATTTTTTGCTTTTCTGGGTTGAGAGAAATTGACATTGGCAACAAACTAGCCATTTTCGCAGGATGTAAGAAAGTGTTTATTATTATATTTCACAAAGACAGTATGTGTAATAAATCTTCATACGTCCCATAAAATAAAGAAATTCGTCGAAGGGGCAAAATTCGAACCCGGCTTCACTAAATTTGTATTAGGTATAGACCAGCGCTCTACTGTTTTGCCACCGACCCATGTATGTATATACATTTGAAAAATTGGTTTGATTTCGGATATTAAAATCTGTTATAATTATGTAACCAAATAGAATCTCCAATAAATAACTACGTGCCCACTTATATTATTATAAAAAAAAACATTTATAAGACATTTGTCTTTGGTAAAATCAGAGTAGTAATATCTATTACCTATGTATCTCGAATATAATAAACAATTGTTATGTAGAATTCCATACATGTTTTGTATGCCCAAAAACAAGTTACCTTACTTAATTTATTGAGAAGCTAGTGGAGAGAAAACACACGAGAAGACAAAATAATGGGTGGAATAAAGAGTTTTATTATGAAATGTTTCGCAAAAATAGTGAAGAATGCGAAAATTATGTCGAATCTCAGAATTGTTTACTTGAAGACAAATGAATATGAGACTGAGATGTTCAATGACAATAATATGTTATAAATATTGTTTTATATGTGATCGTTTACCTACAGTTCATTTTATTTTATATATATTAAGGTATGCGAAGTAATAGATTCTGATTTTTCAAACATAAATTGGTAAACAAGCGAAATTCACGATTTTACTTCATATATATCTGTCAAATAATTGATCTATGTTTTACATAATACAAACGGAAAAATATAATAAACATTTTTATGGAATGAGTAGAATGTGATGGAAATTTAGAAAATTTAGAAGTAGTCAGTGGAAAAAACTAGACATCATTACGATAATGAGTACATGCTTTATATATTAATGTTGATTTGTAATTAAAATCAACGAAGAAATATTTTGTGCCATATGAGCATTCAATGAATGCTTTTTGTTATATTTTGTATAAATGTCATTATTTTTTAATAATTTTGAGAAGGTATGTACATATGTGTAAGTATTATAATATATTTTCTTTTAAAAACATGTTACCTACTTATAATTGTCATATTTTCGATAATCGCCTGTCAATTTGTATAGGTATGTATGTCTCCCTTGAGACTGAGGTGTGAATTGAGGTACATATCTTTTGTATTCGTTAACACACAATTACGATATTTGAGGCGTATGTTTAATGGGTTACCAATCAATTTGACGTATATTTCTAAACAAGTACGAGTTGAACGGTAATAAAGTTGTTTTTATAATAAAATAATATTAATTACTCGGTTTCTGAGTCCTTTTTATGTAATAATATGACAATGGTGCTATAATTTGATAAACGATGATGTTTCTATGTAATAAAGTTATGAAAATAATATTCTCAATTAGTCTGTATGCTGACAGCCAATAGAATGTCTAAACAGAAAATTTTACACGTTCTTATTCCTATAACTGCACGTTAGAATATTCTCACATCATTTTGGGAACATTCATAATTAATGAAATTTAAACGGAGTTGACAACATCGAAGGAATATTTGAACGTTAATTTGGTAGACGAAAAACGGCACGAGGAAGATAAAGAAGCGTATAACAAACATTTACTGAGTTATTATAGAATTTGATGTATTTATCTTACGCGTAACTCTGTGAAAAAAAAATCGCTAATGGAGACGGAATAATCTTTTTGCTCCATTCCTTATAATATTATACTTATTTCATACGAATACGTGAGTGAGTGTAGCCTTTTGAGTAATACGTATCGTCAATTGTAGATATTCGAGTATTTTAAAATACTTATATAAAATAATATATGGGTTTTATATGTTAATATAATGACCCTGGATTGCTTAAAAGAATTATGAATGGGAAAACTTTGAAAATGATAATTGAAAGATTTCGTATGCTTCTACACCGTAGATATAAGTATATAAAATAATAAAAATATGTAAAGCGAAATAAAATTACACATTCAATATTTCAAACATAAGATAACAAATATTATGCCGAACTAAAAACACATTTTAGAAACGATGTAAATGTCCAGTTTTATTTAATTGCAAATTTATTTTTGGAATTCGGCAAAAAAAAATAATATGAACCATATTTATTTTGCCAAAAAACTGTTCTATATTCTACAAAAAAGAATATTAACAACCATTAATAAAATGATTTCCACAATATACAAAAAAATTATATTTTATAAAAATATTTTTGTTTCTTTCTTTTTCTACTTTTGTAAGTTGGACCGTACTTTTTTTCAATATCCATTTTTAGGTCTAAACTATAAGTAGCAAGAATAGGTTAATTATATAGTAACCTACCTGATTTTCGTTTCCTTTCCTAAATAAACAAAAAGTTATATTGGGTGCATGAATTTTTGATATTATCAACAATCAAAAAAATAACAAAAATCTTTCTTCGCACGAGTATGCAGTCATATTTCAGTAGTTATTCTTAGATTCCATAAACGATAGCAGTTTAAACGAGCAAAAGCAATTTAAACGAGTATTTCAAAAATGTGCTGTAACACAGATTTAAAGAAAATAGTGTATTTTGTACAAATGGCTTGGGTTTGTAAAGAATAACACAAGTAGTTAACTATTATGAGTGTGGAGGAGTATTCGAGTTTTCTTGGCCACATGGGCGATGTTTAGAAAATGTTGAGTAGCAGATTGCATTTGATCGGAATAGTGAAGCACATAAAACTAAGAGTTTCATTGTAAGAATTGGCGAGAGTATAGAAGGATCTATAGAAGGACATGATGGTCATACAATTACAAAGGCTAGACTCATTAGGACTATAGAATAATATTTTCAATATTCCTCGTTGGTGTTCAAGCTTGGACACTGAAGATAGTCCGAGAAGAAGAAACTTGAGATGTCTTTGAGAAGTGTGTGCTGGTAGTGAATTTTGAACATCCAAGAGAACAAATATTGTGTATATTGAAGATCGTCTGTCAAGAATTTGCTGCAGACGTTTTATTCAATTCTTTGGATACATTGCCAGGAGAGAACCGGATTGCCTAGAAAAGTTTGTTGTGAAGGGCAACGTTCGCAGCTAGATAAATATAATATGCTCTTACATATCACAATACCCAAGGGACCTATTAAATAAGGCAATTAAAAGAATTGAGTCAGTTACCATATGTATGTTGTTGGTTGGGTGGATTGTATAATTAAAGTAGCTACTTGATTCAAATCTTCATTTCGAAGCTCAGAGACGATATCTTAAGCAAATCACGAACCGCTGACGTTGGATTATATTTGTGTAACATAAATTATTCCAGAATCATGAACATTTGCCCGATTAATCTTGCGATGAACTAATACGATTTCCTGCGCCACGAAACCGGAAACGTCTGTCGCATCCTAGCTATAACTATGTATTCCCAATTAGTTAACATATAGTTTCACGATGATAACGAACCTACTTAATAAATAATTCATTAAATATTATGTCTCAATAGGGACGAACCAGGTACGTACATATATATTTATTTGCTGTTTGTTTTTGGTGTGTTGTTCTCTTAGTCTACTTTATTAGGGACAGTGCGTGATTGTGAGTATGTACATGATGTGTATATAAGCACTTCACGATGTTGATCGAACGAATAATAATATGAAATATATTTTTTTATCATGCAAAATATATGGCATACAAATTTACTCAAAAAAGTAAATATAAATTTCAAATGTAAAAAAAACCTTCCTACCTTTCAATTCAACTTATTTTGTACCTACTCAACATCTACTCCATGGATTGATCTTGAATTGAATACATTAAGTTAATTTTCAAAACGCAATAAAATGGTAAGTCTTTTTCGTTCTTGTATAAATATTTTTGTTGGTATCCTACAAATGGTACCTGAACCTACTCTTGTAAAGATCGAATGATCGAAACCTTTTTTGTGAGAAATTTGAGAAATATCGTTACAGCTTTTTGAAATATATTATGTCTTTTTAAATTAGTGTAGAGTTTTGGAAGTTTTTGAAACGCAAGTTCAAATCTCAAAACAAGGTAAAAATATGATTTGTATAGGTATTGTGTTTTGTAAGACTTTTATTGAAAATAATAAATTACGTTTTATAGGTCAGAATGGCCATCACAGATTCCAAACCAACGTGAAAGAGGTGTAACAGAGCAGGAAAAACGCCCGTATCTTCTTCTCCGGGGAAGTTACTGGGTGGTTTTGGTGACAGAAGTGATAAATGAGTCAAGATTAAGATGATATTATCTTGTGATGAGATATGAAGATCATACAGTGCACATTGCACAGGGAATTCAGGCAGGATATGTAGAGGTCGACCCAACGCCACGTAGATTGGAGGTAGCTTAGAAGGGCATAACTGGATACGACGGTGGAACAAGATAGAGAGTCACGAAAGAAAAAAATAATGAGAAATGATTCCATAAAAACATGAGAGGAAGATGAGGAAATGACAGAGAACAAAATCTTTATTAAAATAACAACTGTTTTGTTTACACCACTTTTGAGTATTTAATGCTAACCGGTTTCAGAGCTGACCCGCTCCCTCATCCGAACAAACTTATACTAAACCTAAAATTATGTTTAAACGGTGTGTATTGCTACTGTCGCTGGTGGTCGATGACTAGAAGAAGGGGAGGTAGGTTTTACCGTATGGGCAGCTAACGGGAACATATTGAACAGAAGCGTTCTATTTGTATTTATTTGGTTATTTATTATTTTCTCTTTCATATTTATGTAAAAAAAAAGTTATTATTTTATTTTATTAGTTAAAATGAGCCACAGAGTAAAAGCTGCAAAGTATCAAGATCTTTATTTCGTGAATTTCAAGTGCCGAATTTCGATTTATATTTTTTTTAAACACAAAGACATAGGAAGGTCGCACTTTGCCTTCATTATGTGTGGCGAGTGATAGACAAAATATAGTAGGTCAACTGTGTACCCCGTTAACACATACAAGTTTTGCACAACACTACTACACGTACAATAGGGTGGTGTGGTTCAATCAACTTGAAACAGATTTAAGACTGGCAAATGAATATAATGAATTCAAAAGAAAAATGAAAAATAAAATAAAATTATTAATGTTGACTGATTTTTATATTATATTAACTTCTTTTTGTATATATATACATATATAATTATTATGTATTGTAATTATTATGTATTACATATATACACATACTAATTATTATGTATTATATACCAGTTACACATACTAATATGTTTATTTAAACTTTTTTTACTGAACAAACCAATCTTCTCCTTTGTTGAGGAGATTCTTTCTAATAATAGGAAAATGTTGAAATAAATTAAATGTTAAATTAACCATTTGAGGTGTGTTTCATTTGAAAATCAAACTGCGGAGATTGGTGGTTATGTAAAACTTTGTTGATAATCCACGGTAGGTATATAAATATGTAGATATTCCGTAATTTGCTTGGCCAAGTTTCAAATCCCATACACCGCAGTTTGACTTCGATTTATACTGTTGTTGGTAGCACTGATAGAGTTCTAAAACTAGTTTAATTAGCGACTTTGTAAATAATAAATGGACTAATGTTGCATAACTCGTTTACCAATACCACAAATATTGGATATTTTTAATGTTGCATATACATATAGGTAAACAAGCCAAAAATGAAATAATACTATAGAAGATGCCTATACACTGCACTTGTCAATTTATCGCTTTTTAAACTACTTTTCACATTTCTTTTTTCTTGTATTATTTTCGCATGTTTTTTGTTTACTTTTTTTTGTATTTTACATGTTTTTCATTATTTTTTACATATTTTTAACATATTTTTGTATGTTTTTTGTTTATTTGCATATTTTTTATACATGTATTTACATATTTTTTAACATGTTTTTACCTATTTTTTACATTGTTATTAATTTTTTATATTCATTAGTTATTTGTTTTTTTCTGATTTTTAATTCTGTTTTTTTTTTAATATATCATATATGCAAAGGTATTTGTAAAAGGTTATTAAACCGTAAATTGAAATAAATAAAAATAAATAAATAAACACTTCTGGCGCAGTTCAGGGGTGACACCTGTGTGAGAACACTCTCACCTCATGTACATATAAGAACAGTAGCTTTCATTATTTACAAAAAAAAACAAATTCTCAATAGATGGCTTTACGAAAAGGTTTCTTCTTTCAAACTGCATTGATAAGGGAACTCAATAAGAAGTCATAATTGGTGAACGTTGCTCAAACGCATAAAGTTATCACGTAAACCAGCCGATGACAGGTCGTAAGCCCCGTAGGTGCCTTGAGTTCCTGGTTCTTCTATAATATTCCAACTTCGCCTCAATTGAGATGTTAAAAAAATGCCAAAAAGCCACAAATATTATTATTACTCAACTCAAAATAAAATAAATAAAAATATATGAATTGTTATATTAAATACATAACTTATACTATAAAATATTGCAAGAAGGATCCGTGAAAACTTCGAAAAGCTTGTCGTTGGGAATCGTGGAAGGTAGATGATGTATTGGTAGCACGCCAACCTCGTGGAGTAACCCCGCTTTAGGACCTACAATCACCAAAGCTTTAGTGATTGTAGGTCAAAGTCTCACCAAAGACCATTTGTCGATTTTATTTATTTATTTATTTATTTATTTCTTCATTATAAAATCAACAGTTTTTTTTTATTTTTACATAAAATAGATATAAACATAAGAAAATATTAAACAAAGAAACTAATGACAGGTTTTCACTTAAAGTAATACATTAAAAATACTAGGAGTTTGAGGAAAGGATGAAGTTTGAGGAAAGGATAAAAAAAAAACACCTTCCCACTCCTCACTGCATCTCGAGTTATTGAGTATAGCCGTCATCATAAGTCATGAGACCTAGAAGAAAGAATGTTATGATTTGAGAAGAAATGGGAAAATTAATTAAGTGTGATAAGATTAATGTTTATTTTCTGTCGAGAAAAATCAAAACTGAAATGGACGAAATGAATACTCTCCTACAATATATCTAATGTCCATGTTGATTAGTATTTGACGTGATCACCGTGCCACACTATTGCGTGAGTGTCCTGAACTGTCATTGAAATAAACCAAAGGACGCGTATTCACTAAATAGATATTTTCGTATTACGTTTGCCTTTTGAATTGGAATGATCTGTCAGATAGTGGGCATGGACATCCCTGGAGTTTGCCTTGAGCGATGTGCCCAAAGCGACACATCCTACAGACACACATATTATTATATAATATACTAGCGGACCCGACAGACGTTGTCCTGTCCGAACTATTTGTGAAACCATAAATATACGTAACATATATTGTATGGATGTGCCAAACACTTTGAGGTTAGATTGATTGTCATTTCGTATATAATTTAAATATAGCATATAATATGGTCTGGACACGGAAACGAACTAATTGAAATATGAATATTAACGAAACAGTGAACAGAATTTAAAATTCCATGAACATGTATATAATTGAAATATGAATAATACCGAAACAGTGCGAAAAGAACTTTAATTGTCAAAAAAGCCAAACTACGACACAAGTGACAGATTTCTCAATGTTGTCAGATGGAAAAAAAATCAAACATTGCCAATTCTACATAAGCGCCACCTATTATAATTTATGGTTATAATAAATGATATTTTTAATTCCGTTTTATTAAATTAATGTTTAAAATTCCATTTTGTGTATCAAAACCATTCAGGGACTCACACAAACCCACACAAAAAATTTCATCAAAATCGGTTCAGCCGTTTAGGAGTTCAGTGACATACACACGTACAGAAGAATTGTATATGTATAAAGATGATGCTCCCGTTTATTTAAGTACCAAGCCTTCTATATAAGATCCATTTAAAAATGTCATACACTAATGATAATACACAAATACATACATCAAGATTAGTATATTATAAGGCAGTATACATAATTTGTATATGCGTGTAAAGGAGAGTGAATATGCAGTGGGGTATCTAAGAGATGTATGCTATGTGTGACTGGCCCCTACATTATTTATTTAAATGCACTCAAATTATTTAAATCGGTTGTATTGATCCTTGGAGAAGAATGAGAAGAAGAAGAAGTTTGTTAAAAATAATGAAACACAAAATAACGCAGTTCAATTGATTGAAATATTAATTGTGAATCATATTGCATACCTACTCATATTGTGACACATAGAATTTGGATTTCTAATACTTGACTCTTTCAAAATTCTGCCTTTCTCGAGAGAGGGAGAGAGAGAGAGGGAACCTATGTAAAATGTTCTTTGTAATTGAAAATCATGTTTCACCAAAAAAAGTCGTCCAAGAAAGAGGAGGTTACTTTGTAATCTTGTTGTCATAAAAAGGACGCTGCTCCTCGATCGGAAAGGAAAAATGTGAAGTTGGAGTGGCAACAATGGGCCATAGTCATAATGTTTTATTACCCTTTGCCGTCATTTCAGATATTTAAATGCGAAACTTCTGTTTGAAATAGGAAATGTCATTTTATTAAGGGAATTTTATGGTCATGAAACATAATACACATTACATTTTAGCAACACAAAAAGCAAATAATGGTTAAGAGACACATCAGATTATAAATATTGTGAAGATATCTTACAAAGTCGACATGATTTTCAAGTAAATATCTATAAATAAATAATATAATTTCTCATTAATTAAAACATACACCAATATATTAAAACATACTCTGTTATTACGGTATGCGTTTGTGATTGTTTTATGTGAATAATTCCGGTTTGAAATCCCGGTATGTAGTTTTGCAACTGGTCCAGCTAGATCTAAACTTATTACTTAAGATATATATATTTTTTTTAATATTAAATTGATAAATTATTTCAATGATGTATATAAACAAAGGCGCCAGATTAAAATTTGCAGAGTAAGGAGAAATGAAAGAATACTAACAATGTTCAACACTCTATAATTATTATCTTTAATGTTTTGCTATATAAAAATACAATTTACTAAAATATCAATATGTATCACGGTATATAAGAATGAAAGAAAGGTTGATTTTGATACTGTTTGGCGCGCCCTAAATCGTCCGCTTATAACGCTTTTTTCTGGGAAGTTCAACGCCTGTTATTGGTCCTGCCGTTGCTATCGGAAATCGACGCTTCCCAATGGTCGTATAGGTGTCAGTCGTCGTATACCCACATAACTATCATATCCATAGTAATCGAATATTTTTTTATTATTGCATATGCGCAAACATTGGATTTTTATCCCTGTCGGGAGTCAAAGATATTTTTTAACAGATTTTTAATTATCTCAATAGAGACGAAGTTGGAATATTTACTGTATCTAGGAGAACAGGGAAATCAAGGCACCTACAGGGCTTACGACCTGTCATCGGCTGGTTTACGTGATCACTTTATGCGCTTGCGCAACGTTCACCAATTATGCCTTTTTAATGAGATCCCTATCAATTAAATTTTGAAAGTTCTATATATTGTAATACTGAAATTCTTTTGGCTTGAAAATAAGGAATTTTTAATATAGGCATCTATGTGTGAAATTATGAACAGCATTCTTATTATTTTTATTTATTTTTGTTGTAACGCCATCTATTGAGAGAATTGTTTTTTTTGTAAATAATGAGAGCAACAATTCTTATACCTGAGGTGACAAATGCATTTTTCGCATAGAAGTCACCCCTGAATCGCGCCAGACTTATAAGGTCATTTTTTTGTCTTATTTACCTACTTGTACCAATGTGTAAGTAATCGAATATCTATAGTAATAAGAGGTTGGTATAAAGAACCGTACTGCACACCCTTAAAACGAAATCCAATTACATATAATAATTAACTTGCAAAGATACAAGCAATTGTTTGAAATAGTACGTTATTCTCAATAACAATGTGTCCAAATAAGTTATTCGCGTACCCGGAGAAATATCAGAATCACATTGAATCAATCCATGTATGATTTTTTATTTTACTAGTTGCATTTAACACATGAGATCCAACTGTCGATAGCGATAGTATGTATAGTTGAAGAATAAGAATCAAACTATAAACCCATAAATCCAAATTATTGAAAACTTTAACACATGTTGGTATGTATGTCAAGATAGGGCAGTATGGAGGTCAGTCCTCTTTTCCTACCCGGAATATGAAAACAGCATGATGGTTCTGTAAGTATGTTTGGAGATTAAGTATCTATCAAACTATTAGTCTTCTTACATAATATTGTGTATAGGCGACTGCCATACAAATTTTATGAAGCATTGTCGTCACTAAATTCAATTTTTATAAAAATTGTTAAAAAAAAATTAGGATGTGCTAATACAATGTTTGTATTTTTTTATAGAAAATAAAATTATCAAGTTGGGGTGTTTCGGCTTTTTTCGATATTTAAAAAAAAATGGAAATATAGGCAGTTAAACTCATAAATGTATTATAAAAAATATTTTTCTGAATAAAAAATGTTTGAGAATTTCTGGAATTTTTTTGAAAAACCAAATTTGGATTTTGTATTTTTCCCAATTTTCAGCGTTCTAGCTTTTATTGTTTCTGAGATATACGGAAAAAATAAACCAAAAATTCAAAAGTTGATAACCCCTGAATGAAACAAAAATTCGAAATTCTGAGTATAAAAGTTTTGTAGGCCTATAACTGTTTATACATATATTCTGAAATTTCGGGCTTTGTAAATTGAGCGGATCAAAAGTTATAAGGGGGGGGGACACACACAGACACACACACACAGACACACACACACAGACATACACACAGACACACACACAGACACACACACATACACACGAAATGTTCTACTCCGAATTCTGAGTAAATCCGTATATGGAACATATATGCTGCGATGCCTCTAAGTTGGTGTTTTTTGACTTCAAAGTTGGAAAAGCCGTGAATAAAGTAGACCCTGCATACAATTCTCGCGTATCCTGGCTTGAAACATTGTAGATATGTTAAGAGAACAAAGTTCTCCTGAACAAATCGACAGTCTGAATAGAAACTTAAAAAAATATATTGTCTGGTGTCCAACGTGCAATGCACAGTTTTTATATTTTTAATCTGAAAATAAAAAATAAAGTATTTTGTACAAATACGTCATATTTTACTCATTTAGGTTATTTTGCACAATAAATTAATAAAGATGTAGTCTGAAAATGTAGGTATCTGTAGTATCATGCGTAGAATATAACTATCAATAAGGGAAAGAGTATTCATACATTTAAAATTTGCTTGACACCAAGTAGGTATAGTTTGAAACTTTATTTGAAAAATGATATATTCGCATGATCCAAGAATCTAAATCATTAGGAAAATAACGAATATCTGGTATAAAAGAAGCCCACAAAAATATGTTTAGTTTATCACGAAAATAAATACCTAACTGAAACATCAGTTAACTTTGTTAACGAATATGAGTAGGGTATCTCGTATTTAGAAAGAAATAAGATTTTTCAAAGAAAAAAGTACGAAAATATGTGTAGGTAGGTACAATGAATTCGGGGAATCAATTAGGCATACAAAATTGTGATTTTTTGTGTCTTCTTTTTTCATAGATGACACGTCATTTATTTATAATAAGGTATATTATATATAATCTTCTTTGAATTATTCATTTAGATACAGCATTAACTTAATTGAATAAATTAAGTAATTAAATAGAGGATTCAGAGCAAGGGGGGGTTCCCATTGACGTGTCATAATTCTTAATTCGTTCATATTTTGGCATTTTTTTTTAAATATATGAATCAGCACTCAATAAAAATGTAATTTTTATCTTTTCATACATTGTCATTATTTTTTGCATAAATTCATACAGTTAATTGAGTAGTTTTTACCTCAAAGATATCGAAAGTTTGAACCTGATCTTAATTTTATATTAATCAACTCCATGAGTAGCCCTGTTGATTTAATTCACCATCAGTACAATGTTATGCTTATTTTCTTATTCAAAGATTTTCTTATTTATTGCACAACATCACTTAAATCAAATTGAGAAAGGTTCAATTCAATACTGACCAATAATTTTATATCGGATATGGTTATGACGTGGTCTTATATAATGAGCTTTGATGAATCGTTATGTTGTTAAATTTTCCAAGAGCGTTTTTAAATTCAAGAGAATTTCACAGTTAAAGTGATAGTATCTATAAATAATGCCAGAAAGAATTGAACACACAAAGCGTAACATGGGTTTGACATAGTACAAAGTACTAAGGGTGGACAGTTTATTTAGAAAAAAAAAGTCGCAACGAATTCAAACAAATTTGCTTATTTAGAAATTTGCTGAACTAGTTAAACATTTAAATATTTTATATTGCTTAAACAAAATTTTGGGTCTTTGCTGTCTGTTTTAATGTATTACGACTATCTACCAATGAATGTTTATATTTAAGAAATACCAGATGTTTAGAAAAACCATGCGTTATATGTATATAAATAATATATGTTTCTAATGATAAAAACTCTGACTTATGTTTCATCAATATTGAATCATTGCTATATTTTATATGACCAAATAAATTAATATCAGAACCGAATATTCTTTTTTAATTGCATACATATACCTACGCAAACATTGAATTTTTTTCCCTTTCGGCAGTCAAATGATATTTTTATTGACAAACATTTTTTTTTCAACATCGCAATAGTGACGATGTTGGGATATTGTAGAAGAACCAGGAACTTGAGGCACCTACAGGGCTTACAAACTGTCATCGGCTGGTTTACGTGCTCACTTTATGCGCTTGCTCAACGTTCACCAATTATGCCTTCTTATTGAGTTCCCTTATTGATGTAATTTTGAAAGTTCTAAGGAAAAAAAATGTTTGTCAATAAAAATAATATCAGAACATTCAAAATAGGGCAATAGTGGGAGAGACTCCATTCCTTCGATAGTTCAGAGTTAGGGAATGAAATGTCTATATTTCTTATGGTGTTAATTTACTGATACACCTATTGGGTTGCGCTTAATTCTGACGTTTTTATGAAGGAATGACTCTTTAGTGCATATTTTTTTATAAAAAATTTGAATGAGTGCAATTTCAGTGAACGTTGCAAATAAAAGAAAGACACAGAAATGTAAGCAATAGCTTTAATAATATGTTGTTTTGTTTGATCTTAACTGTGTGGTGTCTCTTCCACGAAATGACGAGAAACGCCACCCCTTGCAAAAATGAAAACGTTGTGTAATTAATCGAATATTTTAATTACTTAATGCAGAAAAAATATGTAAGTTATCATTAAGTGGTCAGAGCGCAGTGTACAGAATAAAATTTACTTTTAGCCATATGAAAAGTTAAAAAAGGAAAAATATTGAAAACTGGAGACTTAAGGTACTATGGGATATTGATAAGTACCTTATCTAGGCATCTCAAGACCGACAATACTACAAAATGCCTTCATGAGTCGTATTATTTGTCGTATAGTCGTATTCTTCACACTCCGCATTGCAATAATTCTAGAATGAAAAAAACCTCGCAAAAAGTATCAAAAAAAGCAATGATTACATGTGAGGTCCTTTGCCAACTTGAATTTTTTATTCTCTGTTAAAGAATGGATCATACATACATACCATCACGCTATGTTCCTCCTGGGGTAGGTAGAGGAAACCGACCACCACATTTTGCTATCCTGACACACATCCATCGCCTCGTTAACATTCATGCATCGTCTCATACATGTGCGACTGTTGTCCACGATTTTAACATTACCATCTTTGAGAATATCGTTCACATGGTTGTGAACAATCCATTTCATAGGCGGCCCCGATCCCCCATTCCATTCCTGTCCGCACTGTATATTATCTTCGCCAGGCGTTCCTCATTCATTTTCCACATGTTATCAAACCATCTCAATGAATTCACTTTCATTAATTAATTATATCTTCATCTTTCATTATTTCATTATATCCTCATTTCTTACCCTGTCATACATCGATCTATTACAGTCCCCTTAACGATCTCATTTCAACTGCCTTTATTCTGCTTTCGTGCGACTTCTGCCAGGTCCAGGTTTCACTTGCATATGTCAATGTTGGCACTACGATAGCGTTATGAATGGCAACTTTGGCTTCCTTTAATATGTTGCGATCATTTGTAACTGGTCTAAATGCTCGATTCACTTTGTCTCATAGCATGACTCTTCTTTCGATCTCCTTATCAAGCCGTCAATTCCGTTGAAACATGCTTCCCAGACAAACATAGTCGTCAAACTGCTCGTGCCATTCGTTTTCTACTCTTATTTGACACGCTGCACTGTTCTGCTTTCACTCTTTTAAAAGACCTTTGATTTGCTGACATTCATCCTCAGTCCGTTCTCTATGCGTCCTTCATATACCATACTTACATACAAGAGATTCTTCTGAAACTTTGATCTTGGTATATACTTTCTAAAGTTAGGTATTTATATTATGTATGAACATTGAATGGCCCCAAGGTTTATACGATCCAATTGAATTGGTATTAATGAAGATCTAAGACAACAGTATCAAGTTGAAGCAAAGCCACAAATCACACACCGACATTTTTGGGGGCAGCAATTGCTTCTTATCTTCACCGAGTTTTCCTATCAATTACCTATATAATTGAAATGAATTTGGACGAGTTGCTGAACTCTCTGATTTTGATATCGCCTCACTACTATTGAAATGAAAATCAAATATCTCATAATTGTGGTATGTATTCTGTCATTATATCAAACAAAATGCCTACTCTCAAATTATAAGAGTATTTTACCGTTGATGCGTAGGATGTTGAGTAAGGGACTCAAGTGCCTACTGTATTTACAATATTATTACTAAACCAAATATTAAATAAGGGACATCGACGTAGACGGGCTTAAAATACACAGATAACGAAAGGATTATTATGATGTTCCAGCATTATAGCTTCGTATTATGGTACTTCATAAACGATAATTAGTCAACAAAGATTGAATTAATAACGTGTTTGTTGTGGAAGATAATAAAGCTTCAACAATTTTGCTGTGTGGGTATTTCGTTTCCAATCATTTTTGTTTTGATTATAATCGTTTCAAGCGTGAGAATATCTGATTTTACATTGTGTACTGATGTAAATTGTATAGATACGTATCTAATTAATGAAAAAAAAATCCCAAATTATTCAAATACAAAGGCAAAATAAAATCTCACAAAATGTCAACAATGGTGTTTTTTCACCTCTTATTCTGAATGTTGCCTTTTTAGCCAATACTAAACTGGTGTATGCACGGACATATCGTGTTCATTTTAAAATGGAATGCACTCCATACACGTGTCAATGATTTCCCAACATTGTGGTTTATGCTGTGATGGTATGAGTGAATTAATTCAAACACTTAAAATAAGTACAACGTTGTTTTCCTGTCAAATCTGGGTTTGTCTTTTTGATCATTTGGACGTAGGTACATAGGTACTTAATTTGTAACCCCAAGCAATCTACTGAAGTTCTTAGTTATTAAACTTATAATGGACTGACTTAGATTACAATATCTGTAACATATAACAGACTTTCAAAAACGGAAGAGTTTATCATTTCGACGTGAAGTTTTACTATCTTCCGATTGGTCCTAATTTAATTTGGTAAATATTAGACCATGTGATCCACGAGGAATTCATCATAATCTTAAATTTGCGCTTCAGTTATAAGAACTCTATACAACATTGTCCGATTTTAATGATTTATTTTTTATTAGGAAATAAGTGCTTCTGAGATGATCACATAATATATGAACACATCGAGTTCTAATCATGGAACTCACAAGAAAAAAATATCAACATCTTCAATATTTTTAAGATAGCTTTTCCAGTTCACGAAAAATCGAGAAAATAATTACGCAACTGTATAGATCGTGAAATTATTAATCGATCTATTTAAGTATCCTCTTGAAATTTTATAGATTTCACAGAAAAATCAATTAAATGTGGAGCGAGAATCAACACAACAAAACTATGATTATTATATATATTTTTCTATCTGAATGATATAATTTATACAAATATAATTTTTACATATTAGGTACTAAAAAAATACTTGTGAGTTATTCCTGTCTTTATTGTTATGATGAACAGTATTTTTTTTTTAAATATAAATATGTTTTTGAAACATGTTCATATACATCTTCATACATTCCCTAAACTAGGTATAAATGCTTGTGCTATAGGTGAACGAAATCGGTCGTGGCAGGATTCGAACTCAATTTTATAAAGGTGATTATTTTTTTTTTATTTTTCATAATTTTGAATTATGTAGTTTTAAAAACAACCAGATATTTGTATACCAAATTTTTGTTTACGACTTGATTTGTTTATGCTTGGAATAAAATGCCTGATGGAAATAAATATTTTTTTGGTATAATATGTAGTATCGTTTATACATATTATGAATAAAATTAATAAAAATATTGAATAAAATTTATATCATTAATTGATAAAAATTGTGTATACTGTCTGAAAGAAATCACACATAAAATCTTAAATATTTCATTTTATTCATTACATAGTTTAGCGATTTATTTTATGCAAATAAATAAAAAAAAAATGTAAGTACCTAAATACAATGGAAATTAAAAAATAAAACGGTGCGTTTTTATTTTGAAATGAAAAAGTCAAATATTCTATAAAATCAAATAGGTAATAAATTATTAATTAACCACGTCGGATTTCCTACTATACTCCTGTTCATAATATTTATTAGCAATGCTCTGAGTTCATCTCCCATTCCCCACCCACGACAGAGAGTTGAATTAAATTAACAATAAATATGTGTGTCGTTATATGCATAACTGAAATTTGAATTAACTACCTAAAATTGACGAGTGTAGAATGCGAAGGAAAACCTGGAGATTGTGTATTATAATATAAATATATATATATTTTTAATTTTGAACAGTCATATGACATTTTTAGACTATTATACCTACGTGGTTCATGACAAAACAAACAAATGGAAATGCGAGATCGAACACAAAGAAAAATAACAACTTTTTGATTTCAAGTGAAATATTGGTTGAGAAATTTCTGACGAAGAACAAATGTATCCATTATTATGTATATTAAATTTTAAAAAAATATATCACAATATAATATATATATAACTATTAAAAAGCATATAACGAATATTTTAAACATCTCAAAATAATCGTTAGAATAACAACTTTTTGATTTCAAGTGAAATATTGGTTGAGAAATTTCTGACGAAGAACAAATGTATCCATTATTATGTATATTAAATTAAAAAAAATATCACAATATAACAAATATTTTAAACATCTCAAAACAATCGTTAGATACTTACATAATATAATATATAATGTCAAAAATCTCGCTTTTTCACATTTTTTCGCAGTCACACAAGAAATAGAGATATCATACCATACCATCACGCCATACCCTATTTAAAGAGACACAGTTAGTGTGTTTCAACATTTATAGTTTATTTCACAGTATAGAATTTATATTCAGATTTGTCATATCAATATTCCTCAGGTGATACGATAATATGATTGTGATACGTGATTTGATTTGTTCATACGATTTATATAATATGTGATGGGTGATATGATTTGTTCATACGATGTAAATGTTTAAAGACCGAATAATAGATTTTAGAAAACACGCTCAAAAATTGTAATGAAGTAACTTAGATAGCAAATCTTTTCAAATCTCTCACGGTGGCTGTGAGAAGGAAACAAAAATATGAATAGCCTAAGCTGAAAATGCTTTAATTTGAATGTACAAGATCAGAAAAGATCGAGGTATTTGCAAATCCATCAAAAGAAAATCTTGAGAACTTTACTATCATCTTCCCAAAGTCCCAATATGCAGTTGAAACCTGGACGATGAAGTCTCACGATCAGGCCAAGATTGACTCATTTGAAATGTGGTGTTGGCGATACATGCTGAGGATTCTGAGGACTGCAAGAGGAACGTATGACTTAAGGAGCTCAAAATAAAAGAAAGATTGTCTACAATATACAGTTGCCGGGTGCTGGGCTTCTTTGGTAACATCGTCAGGAGAGAACCGGTAACCCGGAAAAAAGTATTGTCACAGGAAGTGTTCCAGGTAAAAAAAGTAGATGCAAATCTCCTGCGCAATGGTGTGACCAGATTAAGAAGATGACCTTTATTCGGGGATACTAGCTGCGTAGAGCAGTGGGGCTAGGTTGTGGCCATAGGGGCCTAGCCAGTAAAGTTGGGGGTGGCCGCAGCCCCACCCAAGGATTCTGGGATACAGGTCGGTGCCCCCTTCAATTCTTACCTATGGAAGAGCAGGGCAGACGCCTTAATGCCTCGCTCGGCGGTGACTCATCAAACGTGGGGATGACTAAGTCTGCATCACTGGGCCATGGAAATCGAAGAACTGAAAGTATTGTTCGGTGGTGTACCTGAAATTCGCCAACATGAGTACTAAGGGGTGGAGGAGCCCCCCGTGATGATTGGTGGGCACGACCCACTCGGCAGTAGCCCGCCATGATGATGAGACAGGTGTAGCTGACGCTGCGCCTGGCGTGGAAATCGAAGAAATTAAAGTACTACAGGCGTAGCGAAGGCTCCCTGTGATAGTCTAGTGTACCATGGCGCTGTCGGGGGGGTAACCCTCGCCGAGATTGACGGGCCTCCACGATTGTGGTTGGACTCTTAGTGGTAGTGGTATGAAATATGCATGATAGTAGTTCTTGTTTCGTCCGGAGAGCAGCCGCTCCGGGGAGGAACAGAACGCTTGTTTCTTTAACGTTCCCAATGGAGTGGGGTAGGTGACTGCGACTTTTCCTATTTATGTCCATTGGCAGTTTCATGGATCACGACCCTTAGCAGTGTGGAAACAAAGATGATCTAATATCGTGTAAAATCGAGTATAAAAAAATATTTAAGTTAATAAGAAACCAATTCTATAATTCACGCTTATTTGTGCTATGAATATTTTCTCTTTTGTACAAGGAAGTATCAGTAGAAAGACATGTATTATTTAAAATAAATTTCTTAAAGAAAAATGTAAATCTTGATCACTAACGTAATTTTAGTTTATATTGAAATATACTCTATTTATATCAATTCCTTTATATCTACATAAAATATTCAACTTTTTTGCTGACAATTTATTTCCATTTTTCTCGAGCAGAAGATCAATATCAAAACAAAATATATAGGTGAAATGTTCTAATGAAAATATCAGATATTCCAGCACATTTCATCCGGAGGAGAGTTATTTTTTGCGAAGATTATACGATACAGTGGTCATTGTCATATTTATTTACTAAAATGCTTTTTTTACAATGTTCTTTAATGGGCGTTGTTTGTGATTTCACTGAAGGAAAAACATGTTAAAGCAGTCATAAAAGTTTTTCCGAGAGAATTCAGAGTCAAATGCTTTTCTTTTGTATTATAAAAAGAGATGATATTGATATTTTTATAGTATTCGGGATATAAAGTTATTAATAAAAACAAAAGGTAGATGGGCATTAGAGTACACAAAAAATATTAAGGATCTATAATTTTAATAAAAGAATATTTTCACTGATATTGAAATTAATAGTCACATTTACATCAAATTAGTTCTTGGTATGATTAAAGCAAGTTGGTATGATTCAAGCAAATAATAAATAACTAGTGATCGTTCAAAGGTCGAACTACGACTATATGCCTTCGTGGCTCAGTTGTTTAGGTATCTGATCCAAGGGTCCCGGGTACGATTCCCGGTGGAGAGACAGTGTTTAATTGCTTTTTCAGTCTGGATCTGTGAGATTATTAATATCGTTAGTCTCCAGAATGTGGCAACTTGTAATTGGGTGAGTGTTAAATTAAATATTTTTTTAAAATAAATCTTACTTCAATAGACTGTAAAAATTTGTTAGTTAGAATATAGTCCCATCAAGTAATGAACATCCCACTTCCTCGAGGTTTAAGGAAGTATACAATAAAATTAATATTATAAGAAGTTTCATAAAATAATATGGATGGTAAAACCATCTTACTTATTTTAAAGGCATGTTATTTTTTATTTAAATAAATTGCAAAGGATGAATCAACCTTTCAGGCAACAAATTGGAAGGCCGAGGCGGGAGCCAGGAGGGGTTGGAGGCGAAAACTCATGGAGGCCAAGGCTCGATATGGGCCGTAGAGCCATCGAAGAAGAAGAAGAATCAACCTTTCAATGAAGTGCATACGTTGATATAAGACATACAAAATCAAATATAATATCTATAAAAAATGATACTTGATTTTGTATCAAAAGAAGTAGGAATATACGCATTGAGTGTAGGTATTTTTTTTTAATACGCACTTTTAAAAAAATACCTACACTCAATAAATTGTGACAAGGTATGTATTTCGAAACACATAGTTTTACTCATATGTAGATATGTTTGCTTACATACATACTGTGCTTACATACAATACAGGTAATAAAAGTTGTAAATAAGATTCTGGGCCACATAAATTATATAATTTCGTTTACAAATACCTGAAGTAAAAGCTAAAATAAATGGGTAGTTGTTCATCATGAAAAGAAAATATGTATTTGTTATGGCTCGACTGAGTTACATAATATATGTATATAGAATAAAAAATACATTTTATTGAAATGAATTGTAAATACGTTCCGAACGATAAAGCCAGTATTGACATTTAATTCCAAAAGGTATGTACCCATTTATGTATGTAGATATATTCAAACCAATTAAAATGAATACATTAGGTATTTTCATTCTTGAGGGGAAAGCTTTTTCGCAATACCGTATTGCGTCAACCCCGTTTACTTAAACTTTTTCGTTAATTTTACTGTTTTTGAAACTGAATCGCTGGAAATGAACAAAAAGGAGATGAATGAAAGATTAATATGGCAGGGCATCTGAATGGACGAAATGGTGTCCATAGAAATGACCTTTAAGTTGTTTTTTTTTTAACAAATATCACAGTAAGAATACAGTTACATAAAATGTTATTTTGATTAAACGCCAATTTCATGACCTTTGATATTCCTGTATATTCACTTAATACGTAGGTACATACATACCACCATGGAACTTCCCTATTATTTAGAACTGAGCCCCACACACTTCTGTCTCTGTCTATATTCATGCATCGTTTCATGAATGTATGTATGTATATTAAGTTTGTTTTATTTAGTTAAAGAGTATAGTTTTTAACGTATAGTACAAACAAAAAAATTATAAACAAGTTGAATAAAAACGTATTAGCAGGAACAGTTTGTGTTGTTAAACCGTGTGCATTTGGAGGACACATGCCTTGAATTAAACACGATTTTTAAGTGCATTATTGCAACAAACTAGTGCCAAATTCGAGGCATTACTTGCCTCCTAATCAACACGGAAAGTTAAATACGCAGCCGGGTAATCGAAAATAGGTTAGGCAAATTTGTCTCTTTAGTTGACACGAAACTAGTGTGTGGGAATACACACAAGTGTCGTATTTCCTTTTTATAAGGTTATTAACACCTGCACACCTGTCGCTGGTTACCTCACGTTATGGGATATACTGTGATCTTTCTTTCTTCCTTAGCCGTTTTCAATCCATCGTTGGACATGGGCCTCCCCCTTACTCCTCCACATGTCTCTATTCCGGGCACACTGCATACAATTTACTCCCACAGTCTTTCTGATGTCATCCGACCATCTAGCCTGTGGTCTTCCCACACTCCTTCTTCCCGTTCTAGGTTGCCATTCTAAGAGTTCTTTTGTCCATCGTTATATTATTTTGTCATGATGGTATGAATGAATATTTAATTTGATTGAAGGTATAATATACATTCTGTATATTGTACATATTATGTGCCTCGTTACTAAATTATGCTACAAAAACGTTGCTTTTACGAATATGAAATATAATGCCTATTCAATTGAAAGGAAATTTATGAAAAGCTTTCACAATTCAAAGATATCTTATTAACATTTTATTGTTAGGTAGATACCTGATGTTATTCCAAGAAAATATATGTTCTTCATATTTGGTAAAATTTTCGAACAAGGGATTTAGTCTCCCTTTGTTATTTCTTCACGTGACTGCCGAAGAAAACTTTTCTTTTGTTATAATATGTACATTACACATCTTGCCATTGGTTTAACAAGAAAATGTTTACCAAATTTCGATCCAGAGCGGCCTATTTAATTTACTTCTGCGTATATTAGCTATATTTTTATTGGTCGTAGAGGGATAAAAGTTCACTAAACTAATTTAAAGTACTAGGTGGAAGCTTAAGTTAAGCCACAAGATAAAAAGGGATGAACGTGAAATTGACCCTATTTCTGCAAAAGTCAGGATCAATCGAACTTATTTAGGGCTTAATACTGAGATTTAAAAGTTTCTTTACGGGTTTTGAAAATTTTTCGGTTCAATCTAGGTATTCTTAATATATACTGTTTGTTCTCGTAGATACACTTAGCATCCTATACAAAAAAATATATAAGAACGTAAGATCTAAATGATAAAGCAAAACAAATTAATATAAGCGGATATTTTTTTTATTTTAATTTGTCAGACTTCATTGCTAAATATCGCGTTTCATACGCTAGGATTATCTGCTCAGTCAGTATTCACAAGTACGTAATATATTAAATTTTATTGATTTTACAATATATAAACTTGTGTTACTGATAACAAAGGTTTGGCTAATATGCAGGTAGCCAGTTCGGTTGTCATAATATTTTTTTCAGTGAATTCGAATTAAATCCCATAACCTACAGTGTTTTACTTAATTAAGTATTTTATTTATATTTTATTTCAAAAACAACAAAAACACATAAATAAGGCGAAGGGGTTCAAGAAAACGGATATGGTAAAGAAACTAGAATGAACTAGGAGGAAGAAATGGGATAATTTAACTAACCGATGTTTGTAGTTAGCAGGATGAGTTTTAGTGATCTTTGAGACAGGATTAATAAATCGGGTTGAGGCCTAAGTTTGTTATAGTTATTACATACAGCACCGTTTGATAAATAATCAAATGTGGAGGCTTCGACTTTGTGGAAATTCACATTTAATAAATTAGACGGTAAATTAAAAATTACCAAAAAAAAATGAACCTCAAAGGAATGAGAGGTATTTTATTTTTCAAAAAATAAGTACCTATGACGCATGTATAGTAAAAAATCAGCCTCTGTGATTAAAATCTGACACTTCGGTATCTGCATATGTATGTCAACGTATTTAGTTGTTAGCGATTGCAAATATATTTGAATTTTTGGAACAAGCAACCTTTTATCACTTGTATACTTATTGTTATGTATTGAATTGCTTAACAGCAAAAAGTACAATAAAACCATGTATGTAGGTGCATATACGAAAGCTTTGCAAAAATAAAACGATGAAAATTTTCTATGACCAACAGTTCCAACTATTACTAACAATGTGCCAACAGTTTAAATTTATTTATTTATTTTTATTTTTTATTTATTTCTATCCAAAAATATACAGTATATATGAGATACAAAATATCTTAAGATAATATAAGCTTATTCATACATAGTTAACATACAATGTAAATATAAGTTATCTCATTTCAATAAATATCAATTTACCACTTCACTGGTGCTTACATAGTTGAAGCCATATCTTTTTGTTTGTATCTTTGTTACTAGCCCCCTCACTAGGCATAGCCTGTGCTAAGGTGAGCTAGTTTTATGTTATTGTCTATTACGTTGTTTATTTATAGATACATTTACATATTATATAAGTACATGTACATACATACGCTACGCATTCAAACGTATGCATCTTTCCTTCTAAATACAATATTTCATATTGAGTCATGCACACACAACCAAAAATTGTGGAAATAAATTATTTGTTTCACTTTTTTTCAATTGTCTATTCTGTTGTTTGTAATAGTGCATTTACATTTTATTTGGAAGAATTATTTCCTTAAGGATTTTTTCATCTATTTCATAAACCCATCTTAGTGATAGTTTTTTAAATTCTTTTGCATTACTGATGTTTTTAATATTTGTTGGTAAACTATTGAAAAGTTTTGTTGAAAAATATCGTACACTACGTTGTCCAAAAGTTGTTTTAATATATGGTATATTTAAGGTATTTGTTGTACTTAATCTAGTGTGTTTATATTGTTGTGAGCTAGTATATTGATCTTCTCTTTTTAGCTTGTATATTAGCAGATTTTTTGCATATATTTTTGTAATTGTTGGAACTTTGAATTCAGTAAAAATCTCTTCAGTATTCGTTCGAATAGGTACCTTAAGTATAACTTTTATAATAGCTTTTTGGGCTATGTCTATTTTCTTTATTATTGTTGGCGTTGCACTTCCCCATCCAATAATTCCATATTCCATTATTGAATGACAAAGAGCATAGTATATATTTTTCAAATGTTTTAGGTCAATAACATTTCTGATTGATTTAAAGAAGTATATTAATCTATTCATTTTAGATGTCACGCAGTCAATGTGATAGTCCCATCTCAAGTTTTCATCAAATATAATTCCTAGATATTTTATGCTCTCTGTTCGTTCAATGATCGGGCAGTTACATGTTGGTTGATCACTTAAGTTTTCGGTACAGTAATCATGAATTCTTAGTTTATGTTCGTCACTAGGTTTATTTCGGGAGGTTATGCTGTATGCAATGTATTTTGTTTTGTTTGTATTTAGTGCCAGAGAGTTCCTGTCAAGCCATTTTTTTACTTCTGTCAATTCCGTTTCAGCCATTTTGTATACTTTTTTCCAAGTTTTTTCGTAATAGATGAAAACTGTGTCATCAGCATAACTGATGATATGTCCTTTTGTGGGAATATTGCATAGGTCATTCATATATATAAGAAACAGGATAGGCCCTAATACACTTCCCTGAGGCACACCACAGTTAATTGTTAGGTTTTCGCTTATGTGTAAATAAATAGAAAGTTGTCGGAGTATTTGCAAATATTTCGTCCCGGATTATTAATCTTTTCTCAAAGTCAAACCGCATCGCGCGATGGCGATTGTCCGCAATCACCACCAGCCCCTGGCTTCAGAAATACTATTTTTTGTTGTCGTCCATTTTATGTCTTTTTTTCGAAATCGTCGCAATGCAAGATTTTAATTAAAATTCATCACAATGCCACAAAAACGGAGATAGGGTTATATTGAAAAATGTTGTCAGTCTGGGAACAAAGGAGAAACAATAAAGAACTCGGTAAGTATCGACGCGGAGTTTTGCGAAGGAAAGAGTGTTTGCCGAAACATTTAATTGGTCATAATTAATCAAATCTACAAAAAAGTGGGACGAGAGGATATAGCACAGAATTTCGCTTTGACAATTAATGACTCTTAAACAAGTCATCTAGTGAATTTAAACGATAGCATTGTCCTCGGTACGTCCCATTTGTGACCCTTAAATGTGCGGTCACAAAAACTATATTTTCTAATTTAATTAAAGAAAACTGTTTTCCCAACCAAAGCAATGGTTTCTAGTGCCCAATTAAAAATACGCTCTTCTACAGATCTGATTTTTAAAACGATTAGGCACGGATAAAAGTACATAGCTTGAGTAGTTATTGGAAATAGCAGATTTTTGTTGAAACCAAAATACAAAATTCCCCTTTTTTATTGTAATAGTTACGAGTATAGGTACTTCAATTCAAAAGTATTAATCACATACATAATTTGCAGAGATAACATTGAGAATAGTTATTTTCATTACCGATCGATTTAATTTCATGAGAATTGATAATAACACTGACCAACAATGATGGACTGATTCGGACTTAGTTCATAGTACTTATTCAAAGTCTCCATAGTTATATCAGGTCATTTTTTATTTATTTATTTATTTTATTTCAGAAAACAACAGCTTTGTTAATTGTTTCGTTACATTTGGTGCTTTTAAAATTATTACAAGCCAATATTGTTTTCTTCTATTTAAATTAATGAATTACAAATAACTAGTATGCTGAGCAGCAGGTAAAAGAATAACAATTATAAGAGAAGAAAAAAAAACAATTGATAATAAAAAAAATACAATACATAATGAAAATAAAATGGGGAAAAGGAGGGATTATTGGAGTGAAGGATAGAGCTTGTTTGAAGGAATTAGGGAACTGGGTTGAAAAATATCTTTATTTGTTTACGGTAAGTTTCTATGGAGTCATGGAAAATGTCAGTGTGTTTAAATTTTAGATTATTGTCACGTTGAATTCTGTAAATAGTCGAGTGATATCTGTAATTAGTATGGCAAATAGGTAGATGAAATAAATTTTTCGAACGGGTGTGCCTGTTTGGTACATGGAGTGATATAGTGCTTAGTAAATCGGGGGAGTCAATAAGGTTGTTGCATATTTTATACAGTAACAGTTGATCGAATAAGGTCCTTCTGTCTTGCAATGTGTTTAATTTGAAGAATTCTGTAGATAATTTATAATTAGTATGTTCTATGAATAGTCGTCTCTCTAAATATTTAAAAAAAAGTTTTCTGGATGTTTTCAATACGGTTGCTGTGGATTTTATAGTGCGGGTTCCAAATTGGTGTACAAAATTCTAGATGAGGGCGAATATATGAAAGATAAAGTGTTATTAAAGTGTACATGTTGTTGAATTGTTTTCCGGTGCGGATGATAAAACCCAGCATTCGGTAGGCTTTGGAGGTTATTGATTCAATATGTTTATCGTACATCAATTTAGAATCCAATGTTACTCCTAAATCCCTTATGCTGTCGACTTTTTTTAATGCAGAACCATTAATTGAATAATCATATGATATTAGCGTTTTCTTGCGGGAAAAAGTTAAAAGGGCGCACTTGGACACGTTGATGTCAAGTTTATTATCACAACAAAATGTACTTATTTTTTAATGTAACAGTAATATAATTGTTTGTATTGAACCCATACGTTGGAAATATACTAGTGGTTGGTATCTAGACACATACTTTAAGATATAAAAAAAATTCTGATAATTTTTGAGTAAAATTTGAAATATATTTACTAAGTAATGTTGAAAACGATTACGTTTCTGATTTTATTTTATTTTTGTATTGCTTCACAAGCAACTTACAGGTACTTTGTCAAATATTAATTTAAATGACACCCAATGATATTTAAATATAATATTTAGATACACTTTAGTCAACAACAGAACTAAAAATATTTCATAGTATTTTTTCCTCGTATTGAACTCCCTCAGATTCTTTTTACAGGAATAATCTGTAATCTGCCATCATACTAGCATTCAATTTCCCTTAGAAACCCTGATATATTATAATAGTCATATCTTGATGGAATCTCACACCATATTTGTCGCTTACTGTCCCCCAGATATACCGGAATGAAATGAAGATACGAATCGACTGGTAAATGTCTAAAAGCTGTTTTGATAAATCAACATACATATATATGTTGGTAGAAAAATGGTTAGCTAAAAAGACTTCTTCTATAAGTCTGAATAATTTCCAGGTACCTAATGCAGTTGTGGTAAGATAGTTTTCGAACACATCGCCCTGTAATATTTTACGTATTTGTGATCCAACAAAAGTCATGAGATATAATTTATCTCTTTGCTCATTCCATACCATCGGAACATCGAATGACATATTTTTTCCTCTTACTTGAAACCACATAACTGAGTTAACTTACAGGATGTGCACCATTAACGAGGACCGATGGGTTCTATTTTTTACAAACATGGCACCCGAAGTAGGGCAAATATGGATTTTTAATCTTTGGGGCTATATTATTTTGTCTTTTTGACATATTTTTTTTATTTTTATTTTATTTTTCATTTGTTTGGAAACTTAACAGCTATACATTTATAATACTTAATTTCAAATGAGAATACAAAATAAATAGCCAATTATAAAGTTTCACATATTTAAATTATTATACATTATTAATGTTGGGTAGTCATTGTAAGATGGTGAGTGTATGTGGGGGAAAGGGAAGGATAATGGATATAGGAAAGCGTTGATAAGGAAGGGATGAATGTTTAAGGAAAGTAGGTTTGATTTTTAACCAGTAATATTACCAATAACTGCGCGTAATTGGCGTTTCATCGATGTCTGTGTGGAGTTAAATATATCAGGTTGGGGGTCAAGACTATTGTAATAATTTAAGCATCTGTTGACATAATTATTCTGTGCGTAATTTGTTCTGCAGTATGGTGTATAGAAAAGGTGATTTTGGCGTGTTGTTTTCATGGGGCAGTTGAAAGAAATTTTTTGGAGTAGGTAAGAGCTGTCTACAAGGTTATTAAGTATTTTATAAAGCAGATAGACATCGGATATCTTTCTTCTTTTTTCAAGTGATATAAACCAATGTAATTTTAAAGATTGATCATAATCATGGCGGTAAATTTTTTTTCTAAAATTAAGCGTTTAAATTAAATTTTTAAATTATTTAAATTAAGTATATCAATATTCTTTACATAATACATAACTAAAACTGTTAAATGTAATCTTGCAATGTCGTGATATGCTCTTGAATGAATCTTTTGTTATTTTTATTGACAATAACATTGTTCAGTGTTGGAACTGTTGGAACAAATCCTTTCCTCACTTTATTTCTTTCCCCACCCATCCGGGCCTGACCATGTCAAGGCTGTATTGAAATCAGTCTGTGTCCGAATGCGCTCCGGTTGACGCGTCGTGCGTGTGACGTAATCTCGTGGATTATCGCAGCGAAGCGTAGTTTTGGAGCATATTGCCGGTCGCGAAGCATCGTGTGATATTCCCGACGGCAATTGGAATTTGATACCTTCCGGGCTGCTCCTGGAAGGTCAGAAGACTCGTCGAACCTCAAGACAGCAGAGGAAGAGAGTGTAATCTGGAAACCGGCGACGGAAGACAGGTCAGTCCTTATTCCTTTCGTCACGATCCCGCGACCCTCATAGGGACGCGACAAACATCTCAATAGAGACGAAGTTTGGATATTATAGAAGAACCAGGAACTCAGGCACCTACAGGGCTTTTTCTTTTGTATTATTTTAATGCGTTCTAGTTTACTTTTCAACAAAAACTGATAACCAAATATGAGGTACCTACCTGTCGACTGAAAACAAAAAAATATGTTGCAAAGACAAATTAATTCATTTTTAAAAATAGTTGCATAACTGCTACGCCAATGCAAACATAAATCTAAAACCTGACGTGCTACATATTTTTCGGTTTTGAATTCAACAGGACAAAATATATACAGATCAGATATTTTCATGGAAGTGACTTAATAAAAGTTATATATTGTTGGCCAGTGTAATTGACTATTTATTTTCTTAGCGTGTTTATGTACCATGACATTGAATGAATACCCTGAACCATCACATGGAATTTTAATACATTAGAAGTGCAATAAAATCTGTTTTCTTTGATGTCTATAGAAAGAGAAATATAATAGTTCGAAAAGATTTTATTAAAAATATACTTTTATTTATCAAACATAATTGCTTTAATTGTTATTTTGCCAAACAACATAGGTACCGAATGGAACTAAAGTAAGTATATAACGTCTTCTTTAATTTTTGATACAACTCTGTAATGTGTTTATATCGATGATGAAAGGTTTCCTTGGTTCCAAAATATAATTTTTTAGTTGATATTGATAATCTATCATAATCATTTTCATCATCATTAGCCATCTTTTGTAAAGTATTGAACATTTCGACCTCCATGCTTGTGATCTGCCCGGGTTTCTATGGTCAGTTCTCGGATTCTCTACGAAACGTTGATTACAAATAAAGTGTGTAGTATTTCATTTTTATGGCTGTCTAAAAATAAAAATATGTTATTAGAAACAAATAGCAATGAAGAAAGAAATCAACTGCATACCATCAACGGTACGTACAAAAACGGGAGTCGATATAGACTGAAGCACCTACATAAAAATGTTTATATGATCGAGAATCTAAGTGTAAACATTACATAAATATAAAAATTAATGTTTACCGAAAGCAATTTGAATTGCTTTGGAATATATCATAGAGCATGGGAGAAAGTTTGGTATTATGTAAAGCGCGAAGCATATTAATATATCAAATAATTTAAAGCCAACTAGTATGAAAGTTTGTAAAGTGTGATTAGTGGATTCAGCGTCTTGACAATGTGACGACGCGACGTTCGTCCCTCAGCGAGATGAGGTAGGTGTGCTTGTCTCATTTGCTCCAACTACAGAATCGAATATTTGCATATCCCGAGTTTGTTCCAAAACTGTTTCTAGTTTCTCCCAAAGAAAGTGTAGGCGTTAATTAAAAAGTTGGAAGTTTTCTTGAAAATAACTAAGTGTTCCTTTGATATGATAATGTTTTCCTGTATTAAATAACGAAGAAACTTTATTTATTATATGAGTGGCAAATAAAATAGTTTATTTTTTATTTATTTTTTTATAACAAAATACAGTATAATATCTTAAAACTAACAATCATATATAATATATCTACTAAACGTATTATTATTAAGTTATTATATTCATATTGTTTATTTAACATAAATGAATTTAATAACATAATCGGTCAAATATTTTCTAAAATTTGCATATACACTTTTAGAACATTGGATTTTTTCCCTGTCGAGAGTCAATGATATTTTTTGATCATTTTTTTAAATCTCAATAGAGACGAAGTTGGAATATAATATAAGAACCAGGAACTCAAGGCACCTTCTTAAAACCTGTCGTCGGCTGGTTTACGTGATCACTTCATGCACTTGCGCAACGTTCACCAATGATTTTTTGTTCACCCTTTTTTTCTTAAAAAGAGTGAACAAAAAAAACAACGCTCACCAATTATGCTTTTTATTTGAGTTCCCTTATCAAAGCAATTTTTGAAAGTTTTATATATTTTAATAATGAGAAAAAAATCTTTTGAAAATTAGCTGTTTTTACTATCGCTATCTATGAAGTAACGAGAAACCTATTTGCAACGCCATCTATTTTTTTTTTTTTTTTTTTTATTTATTTATTATAATTTATTGAGAAGTTGGTTCTTGTAAACAAAGCAACAGTCCTTAAACATGATGTGACATGCAGTGTTCTCGCATATATGTCACCCCTGAACTGCGCCAGAAATGTGCACGAGTTCCTGGTTCTACTATAATATTCCATCTTTGTCATGTAAACAATTTGTTAAAAACATCATAGACTCTCGACAAGGAAAAAATTGAAAGTTGTGTATATGTAACTATTAAAAATATTATACACATTGGTGCAAGTATGTGGGTAATTAAGCCAATAATAAAAAAATATTATATATATGGTCGTTCGTTTGGTTGGTACCCATCAAATTGTCCCCGTTTCCTCCTATATTTATCAAGATATTTGGCGACAACTATTCACAATTACTTTAAATATATAATATATGTATATTGAACAGTCTTCATGTTTAGATCAAATGTATTTTAGCAAAGGTATGCTTTTTTCAATGATCAAGACTTGGTAGTACTTCATAGTGATTTCTTCATTAAATAAGGTGAACAGATTCTGAAATATTTAGAGTACCGAGGTTTGTATACAATTCATTGTACATGATCTGATTTTTGTATATGCATGTAGTTGGATAAATTATGATTTGATATAAACAAGTCAGTCTATTGATGTCGTTGATCCTTTTAAATTCAACAGTTTTACTTTTCTCTTAAATTTATTTCATCACGTTCCAATATCAAATAAAAGTACATTTTATTTAATTAAATGAATTATTAAATTTGTGCGTCACTTGCGCGCGCCGATCGAACGGCTTCGGCGGGAGAGTAGACAAAAATCGCCGCGCGCGCACCTCTAATTCTCATATCTGCCGATGGGGCGATACTGTCTGAGGCGCGCGCAGGTCGGAACGGCCTTCGACGGGAGAGAAGACGAAAATCGCCGCGCGCGCACCTCTAATTCTAATATCTGCCGATGGGGCGATACTGTCTGAGGCGCGCGCAGGTCGGAACGGCCTTCGACGGAAATATAGACAGAATTGTTGCGCACGCACCCGTACTTTTCATTTCTACCGATGGGGCGATAATGTCGGTGCGCGCGCATCGAAGGTCACCATCTGTACCGAATCCAATGCTGTGTGATTTGAGTGTCGTAAGGAGTATTTATACTCCTTACAAATTATAATATTCATTTTAATATTTTTTTTATATTACAGGTTGATCAAATAACTAAAACTTATATGTGTATCTGCATTTGGTTTTATTTTACGAGATTGAAATTGAATGAATTTAAAATCTGAGTTTACAAAATGAAATATGTAGGATGCGTGTATATTTTTTTGTGTACATTTTTTGTAGGATGCGAAGAAAGGTGTGGGAAGGCCGAAACTACGATGGATGGATGGAGTCGAGAGGAAAGGCCATGGATAGGCTGCAATGGAGACAATTTCTTGAGGAAGCCGAGGTCCATCCTGGACTGTGGAGCCACTGATGATGATGATGTGTACATTTTTTTAAGTAACAGCCTAAATACTGTAAGATTATTAATTCTGTTTATAAGTACCTATTTTAACCTGACAATATTGAAATCAAATAGAAAATCAAATTATACCCATTCATTCATACCATAACGGCGCATACCACAATGTGGGGTAACCAGCGACAGGTGAGCGGGTGTGCAATGCCTTATAAAAGGGAGCACAATACACTAAAAAGGCGCTCATTCAAAATGGGTAGTGAACCAAATTTCTAAACTATGTGAGATCTTATTGTTGCCTATTTTCTTTACTATTACCCGGCTCTTACGGGTCACTCGAAAATAATAATAGAAAAGAGTGGAAGCACTATTATAAGGCGGTGCCTCGCATATTACATTCCTTATCGTCGGTGTATGTTTCATAATGTAGATTGATCGTATTCTAATGAAATATCTATGTTGGATGAATACAAAATTGTACATACCTAATGTTGAAATAATATTCATAGAGAGTCATAAGGTAGATAATAATATAGAATGCAATGATGAGTGATAGATGTATATAGGTAGGTATATACATAGTATATACATATGTAGAAGGCCTGCGGTGTTGCATGTTAATTGCGTTTGGCGATGCTGGAAGTAAAGCTAACATGAATATGTATGGTGAGCGCTCATTGGATTAAGCCCCGCCCCGGACATTCCTATGATTATTCCCGATCCGTTTTGTTTGTTCTAATCTAATTGGAAGCGTGTACCCACTTCAGGATTAAAACTCACCCAGGACCTTTCGATACCATTCACAGGAGACCGAAGCATTGTGATCGGACGGCGTGAAGGGTAATTGAGCGGTGACAAATGAGCTCAGCCTGGAGGGTACCTGAGTCCAAAATGGATATATGGGATAGAGCCTCACTAGATAAAGCAAAAACGACAAGATGGATGAGTTCACGTTCAAACACATCCGACCGTGAAAGAAATTTTATTTAAAAGAAAATAGTTTGTCGGAAAATCCCTTCACTCTGGCAAAGGCCGAAGTAATTTTCTTATATTTTTTAAGTTGCTCCCGCATTATGCATGTATGTATGATTATAAATGATCCAATATACGTATACGTCAAAGATAAGTGGCTTTACCCAGAGTTGCAAATGAGTGTGTTGAAACATCTGGGATAAGGACGACTATATAGGGTATTTCTATTGAAAAAAATCTCCATTGAGATATCAGTTTTAGCCGGGAGGAAATTTAGAAATTTACTACCTATACGAAATCGCTGTAAAACAAGGACCAACCTCAACTAAAATGAGTGTGTGTTATTTGTAAAAAAATACAGTCAAGGTCTGGAGATATGTACCTACAACCAATTTAAAAGTTTAGTAGGTGTAATTCAAACATGTAGGTACATAAGCATAATTTTTAAATGAATTACTTTTCGTTCTCATTACTCGTATCCATCATTTTAATACATTAAATTTTATAATTTTAATGAGTAATCAGCCAAAAATAAAGATTCCAGGAAATCAACTTGGTTTTTCAATTTTCTGAATATTAAATATTAAAGCTTTATTTAATAACTAGCGACGTCTGTTACAAGGTTATTTGTTAGAAGTCATTTCGAAATACACGCGTGAGTGTGTGCGTGCTTGCGTGTGCGAGGGTGCGTGTGCATGTGTGTGTGTGTTTGTGCGTCACCCCCTTCGCTTCCGCTTGATTAGTCCAAAATTTCAGAAAACATAAAATTTTCGGTCAACAAAACTTTTATACAAATAATTTCGAATATTCTTTTCATTCATGGGTTATCAATATTTGAGTTTTTTATTTTTATTTCCACATATCTAAAAAACCAGAAAACTTTATTTTTATTTTATTTATCCAAAACATAGACTAAAGTAGATACAGAATAATTGTAGGTAATGTAAGCATCTAGTTACGTAGTAAAATAGACATAAAAAGAAAATACAAGATATTAAGTTTTGTTCAAAATGTTTAACGTAATTGACCCGAGACAACTGTACCTCAAAACTGCACTAGTACATTTCCATAAAAACATAACTTTACACAACAGATCCCAACAAACACGAACCACTAGACATGCAAATAACATTAACTATACTGTGCCAATTATGAAGATCTCATTTGGACAAAGACAGTTTAAATTTATTGCCCCACGTACATTTAATAAACTAGACAACATAAAGAAAACACCACATCACAAATCCTTTAAAACTCTTGTTAGTAGTGGCACCTTTAAACAAACACTCAATCAAACAAATAACAATAGAAATGAAATTAAGTTAAGTAATGATATGTAAATAGATCAAGAAATAAATCAACCAATAAATAAATTAATGAACAAATACTCAATTAAACAAATAACAATTGAAATGAAATTAAGTGAAGTAATCATGAAACACCATACAATACTTATGTTACGTGATTAGGGATCGGATGATTCCAATATTCTTTGTTGTCATCGTTAATATGGTGTGATTGAAAATAAGTAAATAAATAAAGCAATAAAAAAAATACAATTTAATACAATACATACAGCAGGAAAAAATACAATTTCTAGGAAATGCCAATATAAAACAACTGTTGTTTGTCCGAAACTCGTTTCTTGATGGTGTTTACCTAAAAAATGGAGTTACTTCACTGCAAATGTTTTAATTTGATGGTGCGGTGGTTTCCTTGATAAAATTCTCCCAAAGAAAATTAAATTTGTCCTGGGTTAAATTTTGGGTCACTAATTATTACAATTTCTAGATTGAAATGTTTTTAAAGCTAAATTTAAATGTTTATCAAAACAAAGTCTACGGCAAAATGTTTCTTGTTTAAACAAACAAACGTCGGAGAATATTTTATCGAGACACACAAAAAATATAAATATTTCTTTCGCAAGAGTTGTGAGAGGAAAAATCCGTTGTGCGTGCATTGTGTGTAGTGTGTTCCCGAACTTGATTACACTCAAGAGATCCATCCCAACTTATAAATATTTTCCCTCTTATGGATTTGGTTTTACATATAAAATGAAAATATAAAAAAATGCATACAGACATGATTTAAAGTTATCAAAAATTTTAAAGAACATTTTAATTTTATTTCTTTGTAGCTGAAATATGATTTTGTATGTATGATTATGTAAAATCAAAATTAATATAGAAAAATTGCAACCATTGGACAACAACTGGAAATTATTCAAATTTGAATGAAATGAATTCAATTTTAGGTTAGAATTTTATCAAAAGTGTATTCAAAAGTAATCGTATTTTACTTATATTATTTTTTTTGACAGTTAATTTTAATATAGATAGGTATGCAAGATCGAAGTAAATATTAATTTTCATAAACGTTATGACCACACGATATAATCACACACGGAAATTGAATTTTAACTCATTGTTGACGAATAATATTATTTTTAATATGTGTTAATAAATTTTCCACGACAATGTTTATATAATGGATATTAAATAAATATATCAGCGAGGTTGATTTAAATTAATATTGAGGTTGACATTATGATGATAATTATTCAACTAGTTTTTATTTAAAATATTGTTTTGCAATGTACCTATACAGTGGTTTAAATAGAGAGTTTGACATAATTAAATACTTTATACTAGTTGCATGTAACACATGAAATCCAACTGTCGATAGCGATAGAATGTATAGTTGAAGAATAAGTACCAAACTATAAACCCATAAATCCAAATTATTGAATATTTAAGGATATTTTGTTTTCTATACAACACATGTAGGTATGTACCTATGTCAAGAATAGACAGTATGGAGGTCAGTCCTTTTTTCTACCCAGAATATGAAAACAGCATGATGTATGTATGTTTGGAGATTTAAGTATCAAACTATTAAGTCTTCTTACGTACATTATTGTGTATAGGCGACTGCCATACAAATACAAATTGTATGAAAATTGTTAAAAAAAGTTCGAGATATATAACTATAATGTATTTATACAAAATCAAATTCTCTAGTTTACGTGTTTCGGTATTTTTCGATATTTTTAAAAGAAATGGAAATAAAGGCAGAAGACAAAAATTTGGCATACCTACCAATTTTTGCTTCTTAATAAAAACAGTTTGAAAAACCCTGGAACATTATCCATTTCGAGAAACTATATTTGACTATATTTATACAAAATTTCAGCGTTCTGGCTTTTATAGTTTTTGAGATATGTGGACAAATGCTATATAAATTAAAATGTTGATAACCCCTGACTGGAACAAAAATTCTAAATACGGAGTATAAAATTTTTGTGTACCTAAAATTGTCTGTATATTCTGAAATTTTAGGCTTTGTGAATCCAGCGAATCAAAAGTTATCAAGGGGGGGGGGGACAGACACACACAGACACACTGCATAACTCACACAAAATGTTCTACTCCAAATTCTGAGCAAATACATGTACAGGAACATATATGCTGCGAAGCCTCTAAGTTGGTGTTTTTAGCATGCAATAAGTCCACTACAGCATAAAAAATGTTCCTTCATACACGCGTCTTGGATTTAAACTGCCTCTTCCTTCAAGAGAATTTCATTCTCTTGAATGATTTTGACTATAAAGAATGCGGTCATCTTATATGGGAGAATACCCATGAAACGGACATTTTTGAGTAAACTCTCAGAACTCCTTTATTTTTGATAGCTTGTGAAGTATAATTGTATATCCTCAAATAACGTACCTAGTATTAGGCCCTTTTTTGAATTGGAGAAAAAAATTACAAATCGCTTTTAGATGAAAAGGTATATGTAAGTGTAATTTAAAAATTTATAAAACCTGTCTATAAATCCTAAGATTGGTTTGCATCATTGATTGCGCTTGCACTTACAAACTGTTTATATAGTTTAGTGAAAAAATTATATATTATTACAATATAATTTTATAAAAAAATAATAATTATATATAAAAACACCATCTTTTTTATATCTCAACATTATCCGCCTCATCTTTATCTTTTGAAAGCTGCTACAGCCCACATCACTCACTCTGGATGGTTAATCACTTGATTCATAAACATTTATAAAAAATGTACTTAGCTATGACACAATACGTCGGCACTTATCAGTCATATTGTTCATTATCAATTCTTTTTTCTATTCCTGCATTTGAATTAAGAATAATTCAAATACATATTAATTTTTGGAGACTGACATCATTAACTGGCAAAGAAATTAGCTTTTGGTGAAGATGAGTGGTAGTTCACTATAATCTATTTTCACACATAAACTTAACTTTGTGATGCAGGGAATCTTATATAATGTTTTAGGTATGAATAAAGTAACGGAGAGGTTTCGTTTGATTCTAAAGATTGGGACTAAATATTAACAAAATAAAATTCATTATGAATCTTTTTCGAGTATCAAAATAATGCAGTACGTGACATTTTTGCAAAGCGAATTCGACATTATGATAATGAGAAAAGATATTCGCCATGTTTCAGCACCTAACTCCAACCTTTAAAATATTTCCTATCACGCAACACATTATACCGATGGTTGAAATTCAGATTCAAAAATGTCACGTAGGTAATTTTGATATCAAATAGAAACCAAAATGTTTTTTTAAAGTTGCGTATTATTTTGTCGGCATGGATTATCAGTTTTTAAAGCATCCAAAAAGAAAATATCTCGACAAATACTAAATATTTTACTATGCATACCTATGTACATCAATCCTCGCGTTACATATGGAAACTATAATCTGTTCTACAATAATGAATACAGGTATAATCAGTAGAATCTCGGCATAGTGCAACAGGAAAATAGCTATGTAAACTACCCTAAACTAGGGAATCAATAATTCAACTGAGATCTCTGAAATATATTAAGTCGATATAAATATTTTTTAAATACCTAAAGCGTTGCAACAATGTTTTGTATGTAAAAAGTTCTAAGTAATAACTTAATCCGATTAGGTTCCATTTACAGCAACGAGATACACATATTTATTTTCTACATAATTCCAATCAATTACATATTATTTTCGTATTTCAAGCTTCATTTGATTTATACAAAACATCTTTCAGTATTCCATTTAAAAGGTTTTCCATTTTAATATATATTTTGCAGACTTGAACGTGAATTGAAAAATCAGTCGCTTCAATACTTCGGCCATGGTTCTCACACAAAAGAGACATTCATCATTCGCATCTTCGATGAAAAATCACAAAAAAATTCTTTACTTCTTGATTTGTTTCATTTCATTAAGGTTGAAAGAAAACTCCAATCAAACCGAAATACACTATAAATATAAATCGAGTTACATTGTTGAGATTGTTGAATGGATCAGTCGTTTTGAAAAAAAACCAATACATCCATTAACGTTTGTACTCAAGCCAAAATCAGTTCAAAATCAAATATAATGTTATCACTTATTATGGCCCGAGATATCAGTTGACCCTTAAATCGTTGGATTTAGTAATCCAAGTTAAAAGTTTAGGGAAGATTTAATTTCATTCGCGTATTTCAGTGCAAAATGAAACGTCAGTTACGTAATCTTCAACTATAGATATATTTTACGTTTTCTATGGTTATTGTCTATAGCGCATCTGTCAAATTGTCAATAACCTGAAATGATACGTGACGCGAAGCTGTGACTAAATATTATTTTATTATTATAACAACACATTATTTTATTTTTATCATTACACAGCATGTTACTTTTTCAATTTTTTATAGCGATCGATGTTTTTTTTTAATTAAAATCAATCATTGTAGTGACAAAATGTCATTGAATATGTACTACGTACGTAGAACATATAATTCAATGAAAAATGTATGTATATTTTTTACAGATGGATATGGAACTAAGTGATAATGGTAAAATAATGTCTTATGTATAAAATTTAAGAATACACATTATATATATAGAAACAGGATGGATCAATTTAAAAAGTGGGATGAATAAACATCGCAAAAATAAAGTTTTAAAATACGTGCCTGACGTTTCATTATGGCTGACAGTTTATTTCGTTTGTTGTCAGGCAATACATTATAATTATGTAAAAAAGAAAATAAATATTAAATACATTAACCACTTCTATACCAAGTCTTTTATTTTAACAACAAAAATAAATCATGATTATAATTAATGCATAGGTATTTGTAGTATAAAATGAAATAAAACATTAAAGCGTGCGGCGATTAGTACGCCACCTGGCGAAAAAAGACTAGAAACAATACTTAACTCAAGATTAAGACACGCCATCCGCCAGAAACGTTGAGTTAAATATTTGTCGTTTAGTGACGTATTTAAGGGAAGAGTAGGTACTGAAATACGCAATATTTTTGTTAAACTTGAGTTAAACTCCTAAGGGCCGACTGAAATACTTGCCCTATGATATATTATTTTTTACGCAGGTATATTTATACAATAATTTGTGTTCTCTCTCTGCGTCGTATTTCTCGTGACTAAAGGGTCGTGATTGCCAACAGATGTACCTCGCACAGAGCTCCCTCAGACCTCTGTGTCTCGAAATATAATCGAAGGACTGGCAGCTTCCATCACTTGGTTAATCCATTTTATTCTCATTGGTCTTTTCCTCGATATTCCTAATCGAACTCTCCACAGAATCACAATTTGTGTGAATAAGAGTGGGTTCGCACTTAGGTAGAAAATATTATTTTAAAAAATAATTATTCCACAGATTCCACACAGTAAATCGAATGTTTTTAGGTTGAAAATACGCAAAAATCATGTTTGCATATATGCAACTTTAAAAAATTCAATGTTTGCTTACATGCAACTATAAAAAATTCAATTTTTGCGTATATGCAACTATAAAAAATTCAATGTTAGCGTTTATGCAACTATAAATAATTCAATGTTTGTGTTTATGCAACTATAAAAAATCCAATGTTTGCGTATATGCAACTATAAAAAAATCAATAATAATAATAATGAGATTTTATTTCAGTTCGTGAGCAGGGGGGTGCAATGCAACACAAACCATATAATATATACAACATTCAAAAATAAGGTATAAGTACATACAAATAAAAAGAATAACAGAGAAAAGTAAACATAAAGAGCAAACAAAAATATATACCTACATATATTGTGACGTTATTTTGTATCTGCACGTCACTACTTGATTATTTTAATTTTAATTTTTATAAAAATATCTTAAGCGAACGCACCTCGCAATATTTGAAAATATTTCTAATAAGTTGTAAGGCGAACGCAGCCGTGTCCGAACCGATTAGATAGGCGGATCAAGGTATCTATGCCTTCCTTTTGAAATCTGGCAGCCGACACGATGTGTCGGATGACGCCAAATTATTAGCTTCTCTGTTTTTTTCTCATAAACCACCATACCTTGCAATATGTATAACCGTTATAACAAAAATTATTCATTTAAATAAAAAGATCAATGTTTGCGTATATACAACTATAAAAAAATTCAATGTTTGCGTACCTATACGCAACTTAAAAATATTAGATATAGATATACATTGGTACACGCAAGTAAACAAGCCAAAAATGAACTTATAATTCTGGTGCAGTTCAGGGGTGACATGTGTGTGAGAGCATTTTCACCTCATGTAAGTATAAAGACGGTTGCTTTCACTGTTTACAAAAAAAAACAATTTCTCAATAGATGGCGTTACAAAATGGTTTCTTTGTTACTTAATAGATGGCGATGGTAAAAACAGCTTATTTTCAAACGATCAGTTTCTCATTTTTTAGATATATAGAATTTTCAAAATTACATTGATAAGGGAACTCAATAAGATGGCATAATTGGTGAACGTTGCGCAAGCGCATAAAGTGATCACGTAAACCAACCGACGACAGGTCGTAAGCCCTGTAGTTGGCTTGAGTTCCTGGTTCTCCTAATAATATTCCAACTTCAAAAAAATAAAACTACACATTGATAATGCATAATAATCTCGGCAAAAACATTTGGTAATAAAACACCCTGACATGGATATTCATTGCTTTATTTTAATAATATCAGGTCTTTCTTGGTTGAGGTAATAATATATTAGAATATGTTATTTGAAAACGGACCCAATACCCAAATAATATATACCTAAATAGGACAAATGTAATTCTTAGTGCACAACACATTAGGTACATAGAAGGTAAAAAATCAATAGTTTCTATTACTTGTACTGATTGAATCCCTGGTCTTGTAGAGCACATAAAGGATATTTCAATAATATCTTTTCCTTCTGAAAAAGGATTATGATGTAAATTAACATCGTTCGATTTAATCACGTAACACGGGAAAAAAGAAAAATAGTTAAGCCACGTCTTGAAAAATCTGCACATATTTATAAATTAATGACTATAAAATTGGTCATATTACAAAATTTATATTGAAAAGACCGCGTGGCTTTATAAGAAATGTTTTAGTAAGAGTAACTATCGCATGCGTTAAAAAAGGGTTTGTACGTGATTTTAATTATCATAATGCATTAAAAAAATGAATTAATGTCAGAAATAATATAATTGAAAATAAATATCTGAATTTTGTTTTTGGAAACATAAATCGATTATGAGATATATACCTACAAATAGAAAGTTCACGCATTCACGGAAGCCTAGGTTATAGGCACTGATTGATATACCTACATACATTGAAGAAATGCAATTTAGATGGTACGGGGACGTTAGACCCGACCGCCAATCCCACTGTAAAATCTCTATGGATCTTCCTCGAGTCACATCCAAAGGAAGAGATTTTACAGGACAGCAGAGCCTATCACTTAAGGACGAGGAGAGCTGATATAACCAGTTGGTATCTAGCTGGGAGAAGCACACATTCACGGGCACAAGGGCGGGTCTATTCCCATATGAAAAAATACGTTTGTAATAAGTACGTTCAGCAAGACTCTGGAATAATTTGTAACAACGTCGAACTCGCTTTCCATTTTCAAGAAAAGACTAAAGCAGGGATATCTCTCCGAAAATACCTGATCTCTCTCCTTTTCCTTTCTTCTCTTTGTTACGCAACATTTACTAAAGAAGGAATATTTATCCCTATACACCTGATCTCGATTTCCTCTTCTTGTTCTCTCCAATCCTTTTTTTTATTACTTATCTTGGTGTTATGTATATTTTCTTTGTTCTTTTATAGCTTTCAGTTTTTGTTGATGTACATATATGATTCTTTCACTCTGTAATCTGGTTGGTTGGAAGAAATCGCCTGATGGCAATAAGCCGGCCTGTGAATATTAAATTTGTTTATATTATGTACTAAAAGTTATCATAATGGGTTAGTTGGATAGGTATCTGACCGCTGATCCAAAGGTCCCGGGTTCGATTCTTGGCCGAGACACAGTTTTTAATAGTTTTTTCAGTCTTGATTTGTGAGACAATTAATATCGAGTCTCAAGAATGTGGCAACTAGTTTTTGAGTGCGTGATAAATTTATATATGACAAAGTACAAAAAAAAAGTTGTTAAGCCGTTTGGTTTCAGTGCGGGCGTCCTGGGTTCGATCCCCAGCAGAGGAGAAATTTATTTAAATTCATTTTTCACGCTAATGTTGCTTCTCTGGGCTGGAAACACTGGTTAGTTGGAAGAAATTGCCATACTGCAATAAACTCGCCACTTGCGAAGGGTGCAAGGAAGTGTTTATTTCTTTCTTTCTTTATGTTGCCCGAAAAAAAAAACATATTTGCCAATATTGAAAAAAACTTTGTCACACCACCCACAAATTTGGCAACATTGTAAATATCTCAGTATAGTTGGATTAGTCTTGTCAAATGTAGTTTCGTTTGGACCTTGATAATGCCAAGTTACTTCGGCTGAAACGCTAGGTCACAATAAATCGAATTTGTGGAAAATACTTTGTTATATTTTATTAATTAATTTAAAAAAAGAACAAATAACGGAATGTTATTATATTGGATACGGTGCACTCTTCTCTTAATCTCCAGTGCACGGCGAGAGTACTGCTTCCACTCAATCAGCATTCTTTGGCACTTTAAGTGCAAAGTCTGCTGCAAGGGAGTTCTCCGGACCTTTCTTTTATTCTTTCAGAGTTTTACGAGGGGGCGTTATAAGTCCCCATTAACAGAACGGGTGGTGATGGGGGATAGACAGTCCATGGTTATTTTGTTATAAAGAAAATGACGTAGGCAAGGTATATAATTATATACTGTACTAACTATAAGAAAGAGTATTGTTTTCCTAAAGCGGTATTCATTCAACCAAAATTTAATCCTTTCTATCATAATAAAAGGGATGAATTACAATTGGTTGATACCCTTGCTGAAATAGGTATATTCTCAGAACTCATCTAATCTGAAACATTGGTAGGTATATAATATACATGTTACTTCTCGGATGGTAGAATAATGATTATTTTGAATGCAAAATCACTGATGTATTCCCAAAGGAACAACTTACCGTAACTAATATTAATGATTACCTCTGAATATATCTGGATGTACATAATGAAAAAAAAAGAATAATGGATAATACTTTTTGTTTCGATTTAGATTTGATGGATAAAGCTTATGTATATTATGATTAATAATCAAATAATACAATTATGATTTGATACTTATTTCATTCATATTATGTGTATATTGTGTTTGTAGAATGATATGTACCTACATATCAAATTAAGTAGGTATTGTATATAGTAAATAATTTTATTTTTAAAGCTCAAAAATCCATTCTCATTAAATTTAGTATTGTATATAGTAAATTATTTTATTGTTAAAGCTCAAAAATCCATTCTCATCAAATTTAGTATTGTATATAGTAAATAATTTTATTGTTAAAGCTCAAAAATCCATTCTCATCAAATTTAGTATTGTATATTTATAGTAAATAATTTTATTGTTAAAGCTCAAAAATCCATTCTCATAAAAAATTTAGTATTGTATATAGTAAATAATTTTATTATTGAAGCTCAAAAATCCATTCTCAAAATTATATATAATGTAACTATTCGCACACCCTCGTCTGAACTATTCAAAAAATATATTCTAGACATAACACAGCTATATCCTAAAAACTCTTGCATATATATAAACACATAAACAATTGCCAACTAACCCAAAATACACGACAGACTAGACGAGTCAACATACAGATACCAAAGACAAAGTCAACTTTTGGTCAAAGACATTTTCAATTCCTTGGAGTCAAAGTTTGTTTCCATTGGAGTTGAGAAGGGTAAGAACATAAGTACCTACATTTAAAAACGAAATTGAAATACGGTAAAAAAATACAGACAAATCTTACACCAATAAATATCTTTACGAAAATGTACATTGACAGACACACACACGCACTAAAATCGTACACATAATATTACATATAATGTATATAAAATTCATAAACTGATTCAGAACAGGCTCTTAACCAAGTGAAGCAGTTAGAGTTCGCATCTAGGATTAAGAAATTTTTCTGTATATGTATTCGTTTTAATTGTATCTGGATGTACATTATGTACAAATGCTGAAATAAACTGTATCTAATAATAAAAAAAATGTTAGATTTATAAGTGTAACATAAAATTTGATACTGTTTGGTCTGAATCAACGAAGGATGGGAGGAATGAATGAAAATTATATGAAAAAGTACTTGAAAGGAATGAAATTAGAAGTTAGGACGTCAAAAAAAGCAATTAAATTAGTGATACTAATTTCATATATAGGTAGTTACTTAAATCTAGAATGTTACATATTAAATTTAGCAGGCAAAGTGGATAACAATGAATTAAAGATGAAAGGAATGAATGAGAAATGGAATAAGAGGTAGGAGTCGTCCTAGAAAAGGATGCCATGCCATGTAAGAAACTTGAACAATAGATGAAAAGTCTGTGAGATGATGCATGAATGTTGATGATGCCAGTGATGTATGTCAAAATAGAATAATGTGGTTCTCACTGCCTACTCCATGAGCGGCATAGTGTGAAGTTTTGTATGTATACTTAATGTACCTATAGGTATATTAATAATTTGACTCTAGAAAAATATTTTCTTCACTCAAGAAAATGGTTTAGTTCATAAATATCCCAGAACAGCTGTTGAGGCAGATAAGAAGATATCTCGGCTACTTTTGCTTATGGATTTATTTATCGCCCTTTTGGTTTGCATTAACTTTAAATTCCATGAGTATTTTTGAGTAGGTACTTTGGGGTAAATATGTCCATTTAATATTTATTAGGGTTGGTCAAGAATGTATTGAGAAAAAAAATCAATATCATAAATTTTGGAATATATGAAACACAGCGTTTTATTTTATTTCATTACGCACGTCATACTTATGTTTATATTTTAAAACATATTCGTATGGGTCTTTGAACTGGAATCCAAATAAATAGGATCCGTATTAGTACCTTTTCTCAACTGATTTTTTTACCATTAACCAGGGGGGCAAGTCTGGTTCAACCGGCGAAATCAAAACCCTCACGATTACCCATATCATGGATATAATTATTTTATGGAGTTCTATAATATCTTTAGATGTCATAGAACTTCATATGATAATTATATCCATGATATGGGTAATCACTGGGGTTTTGATTTCGCCGATCGGACCAGACTTGCCCCCCTGGAGTATTAAGAATATTTTTCAAAGATATATTTACTCTTAAATAAAAACATGTCTATCGCGGGGTAGGCAGAGAGAACCGAACGTCACTTATTTCTATCTTGACACATATTCATCGCCTCTTTGACATTCATACATCGTCTTATACATATTCGTCTGTTGTTCACGCTTCTGACATTTCCGTCTTTCCAAATACCGTTCACATGGACGTGCCATCCGTTCCTTGGGCGGCCCGGACCTCTCATTCCGTTCCTGTCCGCAATATATATTAAATAATATGTTATGTATACAAACTAAGGCAAATTTATTATTTGAAAACAATTTCTAATTTGTACATTAATAATTTTATTTTTCCTTTATATTTTTTACAGGAAAAAACAAAAAAGTAATAAAATAAAAAAAACAATTCAGTATTATTGCCCCACTGAGCGTAAACACTTGTTAATTATATTGTTTGAATGTTGAAAAGTAAAGAAAAAATACTGTAGCTATGATATTGTTTTAATAATTTTATTTATTTATTTTTTATTTTATTTTACCAAGGACAGCACACAGCAAATGCATACAATTAATGAAATTAAATAAATAAAAATACAAAAATAACATGTACCTCTTACGTACTATACCTAATATCAAAATAATACAACAAAAAAAGTGTGAATTAGTGGGGTGCGCGCATGAGAGAAGAGTAATACATGATGTGTGAGTGAAAGAGATATCTAGAAAGAGTGTGAGTGTGTGGGTGTGTATGTGTGTGTGTGAGTAGACGAACATATATTGACAGATTCATGATTTGGGAAGAAAAAGAAAATATATTGCTGAGGGTGGTTGGGAAAAATAAAATTAATCAGTACCTAATTGTTATAATGTCACGATGTTAGATATAAGTTTATTTTTGAATGTTATATGTGAATCGAAAAATATGTCTAAGTATGCATTTTTTTCGTCATCATCTTCTTAATAAATTATATTTCCACGAAAAAGTTAATAATATATGGAAATTTTTCCTTCAACTTATTCGAACAATGAAAGATAATTTGGGAACATGTAAAATATAGAGGAATTATTAGTTTCTGGAGAGTGCCGTTCGGAAAGTAAATGTATCAGAGAGTAAAAGTTTGAAGAGAGTGCAAAACTTTGTTTGTTTTTTACTGACCAGTAAGAAAAGATTGAAAGAGGTGAAGTGAAGAAGATAAGTACGTAAGAGTTAATGATAGAGAAAAAAGGCCTAGTAAGAAAGCGGCAAAGGAAGTTATTTCCGAGGCATTAAAAGTCAGAAACATACCATCTTTTTTCTTCAAACCATTAAATAAAATACAGAGATTTCGGGTGATAGTCAAAATACCTATGTATATAATAAGGCAAAAGTTCCTGGTGTAAAGTTTTATACGGGTGACAGAATAATAACCAAAATCTTTCCTTAGGTTACCCCCCTCTGTTAAAACGGACCCAAGAATATCTTTATCGCCCAACTTTGTATTTCATATTTCAAAAATATGCTTCAAACCTTTACCCTCTTTCACACATTTCAATATTTTATACACATCGCTTTATAAAAAATATTATTCCGGTAAAGCAGATTTGGAAATATTCCCACAAATATTTATTGAAAAATAGCGGTGTTTTATTATATGATATCTTTATAAATTGTTTAGAAAAAATCATCATTTGTTTGTTATTTTTTATATTTTCATGTGGGATATTTATTTTTAACTATATATAAAATTATAAATGAAATAAATACATAAATAATATTTTTTAACAGATTTTTAATTATCTCAATAGAGACGAAGTTGGAATATTTATTGTAGGAGAACCTGGAAATCAAGGCACCTACAGGGCTTACGACCTGTCATCGGCTGGTTTACGTGATCACTTTATGCGCTTGCTCAACGTTCACCAATTATGCTTTTTTAATGAGATCCCTATCAATTCAATTTTGAAAGTTATATATATTGTAATACTGAAATTCTTTTCGCTTGAAAATAAGGAATTTTTACTACAGCCATCTATGGGTGAAATTACAAACAACAATCTTATTATTTTTTTATTTATTTTGTTGTAACGCACGATGTTTCTCCGCTGCTGAATATGCTGCACCAGATGGTACAACTCATCACACGCAAAAAGGGCGGATGTGGCAATCAATGAAACCGCCATATCAATATCTGGTTGCCTATAATCAGTAGCGTCTAGCCCCAGCTCTTATTTTCTGCATTATTAGGTTAGGTTTAAGTTTGTGTATAATAATAATAGTGACTCGCGTGAGCGAGTTGCTTTATAAATTGAATTATAAATTATTATAAATTAAATTTACATTTTTTATTTAATTTATCGCATTTAATATAAAATTTCACAGCTCATTTGACTCCATACTACGAGACCTCAATCAATCAGAAAGCCAACCGGAAACATAATGCGGAATGGTAAATGCGGACTGTAGACGCTAGTCCTATAATCGACCTCCATTAAATAACTATATCCGATTGTGGGCATTGCCGCTCCCCCCTACGATCAGACGGCGTTTTGCAGTAGAAGTCAAACGGAGTAAGCAGAAAACTGATCCTAGACACCCAATGTATGGCTCACAGCCACATCAGTGCAGACTTGAGACTAGAGCTTGCTGTAGATGACCGCTCTATAGTTGTCCTGCCCGAGGCCCGATGGCTGACACTGTGGCGTGATTGTGTCTAACTAACGCAGCTTTCACCTGCGGAGGACGTGTCAGTGGGGCATATCCAACGCAGGTGTCACAACGCAGACGTATCACGGGGCCTTATATCCAACACGGAGAGCGCTCGATAGGCTCAGAACGGTTGTCTCCTGCTGTTACAGTGACCTCAAGAAATGGGGTGACAGAGAGGAAGACACCTGCGAGTGTGCACCTTCTATCATGTCCCATGATAGGAGCGACATGCGCGCACTAAGACACAGTGGTAGCATACACTAGTGGAATCTGGATGTCCGAATATTGGGGGCTACGAATATGATGGTGTTCCAGACACGGAAAGTGAGTAAGTATTATGATCTACAAGAAACCATAAAACTAAAAATAAAATAGAATTCACATCTCTTGATGGGACCAATTTAATTAAGTTAATAATGATGAGTTTGTAGACATTATTATATTAGCAATGTACTTGTCCTCGTTGATGACAATTTGACTTATGAAAACCGTGAATTGAATTAATCAATAGTAATTGGTTTGGCAAATAATTTATGTGAATAATAATAAAATGATGTCAATGGGCATCAGTGCGAGAATAAAATGAAGAAGAGAATTGAATACCTAGTCTCGTTGAGAAGTTCAAACCGCGGTTTCACGATTGGATGAATGGTCTTGCTGAAATAAGTTTGCTTTATTAGGTTTCAGGTCTCCATTGATGTAGGCGGCTGCGGCCTCAATAAAATTTACAATTTAAGTGAAAATTAAATCAGAGAATACTAAAATGTCAAAAAAATGAAGAAGGAGCACAAATAAAAAAATATATCGTGAATTTTTAATAAAGGATTTTATGCCATGAAAATTTAATGAATTTTCGGAAATAAAATATTTCCCTTCAGTATTTTTCTTAAAGAAATAACTTACCTATTTACCTATATTGTTGTTCGTTTATTATTTTATCACTCTAATACTTCTAAAACAATTTGTTTTAAAAACAAAATTGTTTTTTGAACAAAATGTATCTTAAAATATAAAATATAACTTACCTTAATTTTACAAAAATAAAGTAAAATATTTTTTCACGATGGAAAAATTGTTTTCATAAAATATTTCAAGTAGGTATAAAATTTGTTACATTTTTGAAATAATATACATTCAAATTCGTTTAAAGATTACCTATATAAATTTTGACAAAAAAAACTTTGACAAAGCTTAAGTAATGAATATTATACAGCGGAAGTCGAAACAAGCTGTCTGAGACTTTGGAACCGGTACACCATTTACCTTACCTCAAGTGGAAGACACAAGGTATAGAAAGAACTTGTACAGGTGGGGTATAGGACGAGAAGAATCTTGCGATTGCGGGGAGATCCAAGATAATAAGCATCTTCATGTCTGCCGTAACATGGTACAGGTATGAAACGAGGAAGACTTGGTTATGGCAAATGACGTGGCAATTGCTGCTGCAACGTATTGGAGTGGAAAGGTCTGTTTGTCCGGACACGTTGAGTAAGTTAGTATAAGGGAAGAATTGTCTGCAATTTAATACATATTTATCTTTCTTTAAGTAGTTATGTCAAATCTATAGACATATAAAAATGTTTGTATAATTTTTTTTTTTTTTTTATTTATTTTTGTAAAAGGCGAGTACACATACTACATTACAATAAAATGAAGCAATTATATATATAGTGAAACATCCAAAACGAGTACCTATCTCGACTCACCTTTGAGTATCATATTATGAAATTATCATACTACTAATTGCAACAGAAATAAGGAAGAAATGGAGTATCGAGGAAGTAGGGAGGAGCATAGTGTATATGTGTTTGTGTGTATGTGTGTGTGTATGTGTGTGTGTTTAAACATGAAACATGAAAACATACGAGAAGTAGCACAAGTAGAAGAAATGAACATTAAAAACATTAAAAAAGAAACAAAAATTCAGTTACAAAAGAGACTTTAAAAGATATAGTAAACTACTTCTACCTTATCATAAGGATTTTCTTTTTAAATGTAGGTCTTGACAGATGAAAAATGTCCAGGTTATCAGTTTCATTTACAATTTTTGTATAGGTATATATACACCTGTATAATGGAGCATTACTACAAATATTAGAATTACATTTATTAAGATATAGCAATGCAGAGTGCCTTGTCCGTCTAACGGGTACGTTAAACTGTATGTTACTGAGTAATTCCTGACAATCTATAAAACCATTTAACAAATCACGCAGAAACATTAAATCGCTGTTTCTACGTCTAATGCCCAACGGCTGCAATTCAATATTATTATTATTGTTGCCAAATTTATATTTTAAATATTTGATAAATAATCTTTGAATTCTTTCAATACATTGAGTATATATATTATAACAAGGATTCCAAACAACCGACGAATATTCCAGTTGACTTCTGACAAGTGAATAGTAAAGCATAACTATAGTTTTAGGCTGTTTAAAAGGTTTGCAAGTTCTGATTAGGAAGCCTAGCATTTGATAAGCTTTCGAGCAGATATGCTCTACATGCTTATCAAAAGACATTTTGCTGTCGAGAATTACTCCCAAATCTCTACAATCTGTTTTCTGTATAATTGGCTCATTATTTATTTTATAATTGTAACTAAATGGATTCTTATTTCTTGTAAAAGATATTGAAAGACATTTTTTAATGTTTATTGATAATTTATTTTCTACACAATACAGAGCGAGGCGATTTAGGTCTTCTTGGAGTAATTCACAATCATTTATGGATAATATAGTCTTATATATCTTCATATCGTCAGCATAGATTACATAATTACTATTCTTAAAACAATTACCGATATCATTTATGTATATATTAAACATGAGAGGCCCCAAGTGGGATCCCTGAGGAACGCCAGATGAAACACAAATCGAATTCGATAATTGTCCTTTGTGCACGACGATTTGACTACGGTTAAGCAAATATGATTCCAACCATCTAAGAAGGCTACCATGTATCCCCATAGCATTAAGCTTATTAATCAATATGGTATGATCAACCCTGTCAAATGCTTTTGAATAATCTGTATAAATTGCATCTGTCTGTATTCTTGAATCCATGTATGTACAAACTGAGTTCACGAAAATACCTAAATTTGTTGTAGTTGATCTGTTTCTAATAAAACCGTGTTGTTTCTCACAATTTAATCACAAATAATCACAATTTCTCATTGGGTTTAAATTGAATAGATTGAACTGATTCCCAAAACAATTTAATATACAAATATATACCTAATATTTCTTCGGACGTGTTTATTGATGTTTAAAGAAATATTTTCAATATTTTATGTAGATAACTGTGTTAAATATATATTTTTGCAATTGTTAAATAATTTACATACTTAGTTTAAACTATTTAAAATAACCTTTAAAAGGTTTATAACCTGTTACATATAATTATACCTATTGTAAATTCATATTGTAAACTGTTGGTTCTATAAAATCAATAAAATAAAAAAATAAAAAAAATTAAAAATAGGTTTTTGTGCCATATGACATTTTTACTGTTATCGGATATGTTTGACGAGTAAATAATCTTTATTAAATCTTTATTTTTGACCTTGATAATGCCGACCGCCGTAGCATAGTTGGTAAGCCGTTTGATTTCTGTGCTGGCGTCCTGGGTTCGATTCCCAGCAGAGGAGAAATTTATTAAAATTTATTAAAATTTATTTATTGATTCTCTGGGCTGGAAACATTGGTTGGTTGGAAGAAATTGCTATACGGCAATAAATTCGCCACTTGCGCAGGGTGCAAGGAATTTTTTTTTATAATGCCGATAAAACTAGTTAATAATTTTGTAAAAAATGAATTTACTCTTATAATTTGATACTTAATAGATGCATAACATCAAGCTGTTTAGGGTAGGAAAAAAGAACTGAACTCCACGCTATTTTATCTTATCAAAATATACATGTTTTGTTTACAAAAACAAAATATTTTAATGTATACAATAACTTGGATTTAAGGTTTCTCATGTATTACATGCAACTAGTAATATAAATATAGTAAAAAAAATTACGCATAATGTTTAAATACGTTGATCAAAGACGTGTTTGAAAACGAGGATTCAGTCAAAAGTATAAATGAAATATTATTATAATCCCTATTTAAACACGTGTTTTATTATTCTTCATTGTTTTAGTCAGAATTACGTGTTGTATTTAGAGGTGATTTCAAGTAAAAAATATACCTTTTAAAAGTGAAATTTACGAACGTATTTAAAACTGGTGGATTTAATCCATTAAATCCTTGGAGCTTTTATGTGATACCGTTAAAAACTCATACATACATACCCGTGTATAAATAATTCATTACCGACATTATTTTTTTTTCTTCAAAGGATAATTATTCCACTTTTTAATCCAATATTAAATATTTTTTTAAAGTCAAAGAGTAGCATATGTTTTGAAAGACTCAAAGATAATTCTCCAAAGTTGTTAAAAATCTTGGTATCTTTTTCGACTAAGATCTCTCATGGAATGAACAAATTTCTCATGTCAGTAAGAATCTATTCTTTAGTATACATTCTCTCAATAGACTAAAAAAAAATCTTCCGACACATTCAAATATCACGCTTGCACAATCCTTACTTCTCTCTTTGCTTGATTATGCTGGCGTCTGTTATCTGGATGCTAACGAAGAACTCCTTAATAAACTTGAACGATTGCAAAATGTTTGTATACGCTTTATTTACAATCTTAGAAAATTTGATCATGTTTCCATTCACCGAAATCTTCTTCGCTGGCCTTAGATACGTCAACGTCGTAATATTAATTTACTTTCTCTACTGCATAATTTAATTAACAACACAAATTCACCACAATATCTCAAGAATAAGGTTATTTTCTTGTCAAATCACGGTCTGCCTCTTCGATCTGCTGAACGTACTACACTAGCTATTCCCATTCATTCTACTGAATTTCTCAGTTCCTCTTTTGAAATACAATCAGCAAGACTATGGAACACCTTAAGTAATGATACTACGACGTCTCAATCGATTCAACTTTTTAAAAAGTAACTAAAGCTGTTTTACCTGTCTAATAATTCTTAACTGACACCCCATATCCATCCTGCCTCCTCTCCCTAAACCTCTATTTCCTTTCTTCCTTTCTTGCTGTGAATTAACTCTAAATAATGTTGCGTGTTTCTTTCCTTTTGTTCTAAATTTACATTACATACCAATATACCATCGATGACCTCACGTTGCTTTGGTTGGTTGGAAGAAATTGCCTTGTGGCAATAAACCCGCCATTGTACACAGTATTGTACATGAAGTTTAAAAAATAATTCATCATAAAAGTACCTAAATGCCAAATTAAAACGAATTGCAATACAAAAAAAAAAATAACACTCTTCACAAGAAATAAACCAACAATGACGCATTTCAAACAAGAGTTATGAGAAAACTTTTGGTATCACAAAACATACTTCGTAGAAGTTATTTATAAAAAATCTAAAAATTAAACTAATCAGAACGATGATTCTTTACCATATTTGTATATTTCCAAACTGATTGAATTGAAATAAAATTGTTTTAGGCCGAAAGTCTTTTGAAATCAATCGTAACAAATGGAAAAGTTTTGATTTCGCTGAAAGCTTCGTTTTGGTTTAGATAAATTTATAACGAAATTTCAATCCCCCTATATACGAATCCTTTTCATCGAGATGTCATTTCTTCATCCGCCTTTATGTAACTGATATACAAAAACAAAAACGGAAAATATTTTTTGAATTTATCTGTTTCATAATAAAATAACAGTTACAGAACGCTTCATCAAATCGCCATTGTTGCGAAAAATACAAATAATGAAATATGAATAATTTATGTAAGCGTTTAGTCTTAAAATATCCCAGATTATAATATTTTCTTTAAGACAGCTACATAACGAAAAGTACGTATACACACAGTAGGCAGGTACGCATAGTAAAAAATACCCGTTAATGTTTAAGAGGGCATGTGTCTAGTTACTGAAAATATGATGTATTAAGACTCTTATCCATTCAAGTTACCTTACCTGTAAGTAAGGTAAGGCGCGCATGGAAGCTTAAATTAATCGGCCGATTATTATCGGCCGATTAATTTATCGGCCGATACTAAATCGGCCGATCGGTTCTAACGCGCATGGAAGCTTCTAGAATCGTACGATTGGAAATAACACGGCGGTCAACATTCATATGATTAAAAATAATTGACAGATCATAATTTACCGAACTTAATAAAAAAATCATTAACTTGGGCTCCATGCGCCTGTACAACAAGCGGGAAAAAGAAAAACATTGCGCGGGAAACAGATAACTGCAATACCTTTGTATTGCGCGTTAAAAGGTATGTATTGCACGGGAAAATATAAATAAATTGACAGATCATAATTTACCAAACATAACCTAGAAATCATTATGTTGGGCTCCGCGCGCGTACAAGCGGGAAAATACAAACATTGCTCGGGAAACAGAAAAGAACTATTGTGTGACAGAGCAAATGTACAGACGCAATAGTGAACCAAGTATATATAATATAAAACTTTTTTTTAAGGTTTTTTCGTTGACACAGTTGAAGTTCATAATTATAAATTGTAAAATAAAACACTTGAAACACAGTTAAGTTTTTATTCATTAAGTGGAATATTTATTAAATTACCTATGTTACTATTAATCAATTAAGTAATAACTTACCCAATTCAGTTCTTTTATTATGATTTAGCTGTTCCCAGCCAGTTATTAATATTTCGCTTATCTCCAACAATAATTTTTGCTTAATTTGGCGGTTATTATAATTTTTTATCATATAATGAAGGACGTGCTTCAACTAATATAATTAATTTTTCCGAATCAAAATTTATTTCATCTGACATTTCGTTTGGCAGCACTGACAACGTACTTCTCGATCTACTGCGCTCGGACGATTAAATTATCGGTGAGCATGCACCATGCGCGCCCTCTCATACAACAAGATTGGTTACAAAAAATCGGCCGATCTCGATCGGCCGATTTTTTTGTGTCTCGTCACAGATTTTAAAATCGGCCGATTCTGTTAGGTAAGGCGCGCATGGAAGCTTAAATTAATCGGCCGATTATTATCGGCCGATTAATTTATCGGCCGATAATAAATCGGCCGATCGGTTCTAACGCGCATGGAAGCTTCTAGAATCGTACGATTGGAAATAACACAGCGGTCAACATTCATATGATTAGAAATAATTGACAGATCATAATTTACCGAACTTAATCAAAAAATCATTAACTTGGGCTCCATGCGCCTGTACAAGAAGCGGGAAAAAGAAAAACATTGCGCGGGAAACCGAAAACTGCGGTACCTTTGTATTGTGCGGTAAAAGATATGTATTGCACGGGAAACGATAAATAAATTGACAGATCATAATTTACCAAACATAACCTAGAAATCATTATGTTGGGCTCCGCGCGCGTACAAGCGGGAAAATACAAACATTGCGCGGGATACTGAAAAGAACTATTGTGTGACAGAACAAATGTACAGACGCAATAGTGAACCAAGTATATATAATATAAAACTTTTTTTTAAAGTTTTTTCGTTGACACAGTTGAAGTTCATAATTATAAATTGTAAAAAAAAAACACTTGAAACACAGTTAAGTTTTTATTCATTAAGAGGAATATTTATTAAATTACCTATGTAACTATTATTCAATTAAGTAATAACTTACCCAATTCAGTTCTTTTATTATGATTTAGCTATTCCCAGCCAGTTATTAATATTTCGCTTATCTCCAACCATAATTTTTAATTAATTTGGCGGTTACTTTAATTTTTTATCGTATAATGAAGGACGTGCTTCAACTAATATAATTAATTTTTACGAATCAAAATTTATTTCATCTGACATTTCCTTTGGCAGCACTGACAACGTACTTCTCGATCTACTGCGCTCGGACGATTAAATTATCGGTGAGCATGCACCATGCGCGCCCTCTCATACAACAAGATTGGTTACAAAAAATCGGCCGATCTCGATCGGCCGATTTTTTTGTGTCACGTCACAGATTTTAAAATCGGCCGATTCTGTTAGCTTTCATGCGCGCTCTTACATGTAATTCGTATGTTGTAACTCACCGATAATTAATCGGCCGATGAAATTAGCTTCCATGCGCGCCTACCTTTAGCTTTCATGCGCGCTCTTACATGTAATTCGTATGTTGTAACTCACCGATAATTAATCGGCCGATGAAATTAGCTTCCATGCGCGCCTACCTTAAGGGTAACAATCGCGTGCACCTAAAAGGTTTATACTCATCCCAAGGCGATATAGTGGGGACTTATGATTACGCAATTTTTAAGGTGATTTTTTTTATTGCAGATTATCAACTAGTATCAAGCTGCTATTTTATTCTGAATGTTTCACCACAGTGCTGTGTACTATGTACGGCGTGTGTATTTTATTTTATCGATTATAGACTAAAGTACTCATTCGATTCTTTTGCAATTTTGCAAATTTGTATATCTGATACTCACTAAGACCCCATTAGATTTTGAAGGATATCTGAATAGTGCTTCTCAATTTTCTGACTATCACATACATATTTCAAAGTGACCCCAAGCTCAGGAAATTTTAAATTATGAAATTTTTATTTTCAAATTGGTAAAAAGGCACATCACTTTCATAAAATGACATTGAAGAGTTATCAAGTTTTCAAAATAAAATATTAAAAAAAAAAAAATTAAAACTCATTTCATGAAAATGCTGATTGACAATGAATGACTTGTTTTGTGGCCACAACCCACTCGTTTTTACGTGATTTAACTATTGAATACTCAAAATTTGTTGATTTTTTTTGCATTTTAAAAATAAACCTGGGAGACAAGTCTGGTTCGACCGGCGAAATCAAAACCCTAGTGATTACCCATATCATGGATATAAATATCGTATGGAGTTCTATGACATCTAAAGATATTATAGAACTCCATATAATAATTATATCCATGATATGGGTAATCACGAGGGTTTTGATTTCGCCGATTGAACCAGACTTGCCCCCTTGACTTGTAATGAAAAGAATATCACAAACATTCATTTTGATGTTATGCACTCTTTAAGGACATGAAATATTTATTTCTCCACACGACACATAGTTATAGAGTAATTTAAAAAAATACCTAGTATAAGGACAGTTCCATTCATTGTTAACAAAAAAAAAAACATTTCGCAATAGATGGCGTTACAAAAAGGTTTTTTCGTTACTTCGTAGATGGAGATGGTAGAAACATTTTATTTTCAAACGATCTGTTTCTAATTATTCAAATATATAGTACTTTCAAAATTGCATTTGATAAGGTAACTAATAAGAAAGCATAATTGGTGAACGTTGCGCAAGCGAATTAAGTGATCACGTAAACCAGTCAATGACAGGTCGTAAGCCATGTAGGTGCCTTGAGTTCCTGGTTCTCGTTTAATATTCCAATTTTTTTAAATTTTAAAAATTTCGAATTTATTTACGCTGCGTACGGCATAAGCCATTTCCATGTTACAATACTAAAAATAATTACAAATAGATTAAAATGTAGAACCAGAAAAAAATAATGAAACCGATATAAATAAAATTCAGATAAAAATCATAACTAGAATTTAGAATTTTTTAAAGATATGTATACACAAATGCACAGCGTTAAGAGGCTGTAGTAGACATCAAGAAATGTGGATGCAGTGTGCCCAAGACAGGGAGTTGTGGAGGATCAAGGGGGAGGCTTATGTTCAAGAATGGATAAAAACAGGCTGAAGAAGAAGAAGAACATAGTCAATTATCAGTAAAATATCTTGGAATGTCTTAATAGGCTATAGTAGGCTATATAGTAGACTTTGAAAATAATTTCTTCAGTACCCTCAAATGATACGTCTTTAAAATAAATAACAGTTTGTATGTACATCTTTATTCTATTGCATGAGTTTTTTGAATTTCAAATATGTTTAGTACTTTTCTTGTAAAATTAGTTTTAGTAAAACCCTTTTTTATTTTTTTATAGTAAGTAACTAAAAAACTATAAGGCATTTGAAGTAGATTTTTACTTCAATCGAAAGATAATATGTAAATCAACCGGCTGATTTTTTTATTATTACAATATTTTAATAACTATTCTTGCTATTTAAAAAAGAACATCTAAATTTTATCTTTTTGCACGATAAAATGTGATTAGAAGGTAATTGAGTGTGCATTTTTGCGTACATCCATATACCCAGGGTATGCAAGGACCTTAAATAATACGTACAAGACTTATAATAATGATATTATTTAAAATATTTATAGCGCCATTTTATGGTAAAAGACAATTCCAAGGGCGCTTTTGCAAATTTGATGGCTCCGCGAAACATAAAACAAACACAATACCAAAAAAAGTCTCAAAACTGTGCTCTCCACGCAATTCAGAAGGCAATTTATTCCATTTAATAGGTCCGTTTACACGAAACCACAAAGTAACCCGCTTTATTGGCTCTATTCAATTCCTTTAAATTATTTTGTATTATGTGATTCTGGCGTTCTCAATGTTATGCTGATGGTACATTCCTCTAAAGCAGTTCCCGAATATAGTGCGGAGCCAAGTCGTGAAAAACCATCAAGCACACTTTGGAATCCATTCGCTCCGGACACTTAAACCAGTGCTGGTCGTTTAGCTCATCCGCCCCGATGATAAGCCTCGCAGCTGCGATAATCACCAGTTGCAACCTATTTAGTTGACATTTGGGCAGACCAGCATGCTATAATATCATAGCATTGCGATATTGCTACCTATGTTAACACAACAGATGAACAGATGCGTCTTTGTCTCATTTTTGGGCAAACTTTGGCGGATACCTTTAAGCTGTCTCACTCTTAAGCAAAAATAATTCAACCTACAAAATGAAACTTTAGATAAGTTTACCGATTCGAATACCTACTTACCTGATTTGAATATTAAAATCTTGGTAATTTTTGCCGTCCCGTCACAGGAGATTAATGTAGAGATTGCTATTTTTTTTTTGTAGAAAAGATTCTTTTTTCATAATACCCATTGGCCTTTGTGTTGGGAATAGTAGCCTACGGGATAGCATTGCTCGTGAATGACATTCCACACAAAGAAGGAAATATATTAAAAAGATCGAGAAAAGCGCCTTTGCTCATGCTACTTTACACACGCGTTGATCCAATTTAAATTTTAAAGAGTTTTTTGAGCCGAGAGCCGAGAACTGTCAGCTATGAATTTTCTGTTCAACACTTATCTTCACCGCAGCTTTTTTCTCTGGATCAGAGGGGGTAGATATAATTTAATATGGAAGATTTATCAAAGGAATTTGAAAACATATGTTAAAAATTGTGTTCCCATATTATGTGTGTGAAGAATTGGTATAAGTTGTTATTTGAAAAAAGATCCATAAGTAATAATAATATGAAAATCATATAAAAATAGAAAGAATAGATAAATTGTTTTGCTTTCATATCTATTATAAACACCGCCATCTTTCGGATTAAATCAGTTATGTCACACAAAAATCATGTGATTTATGTGAAGACATGTTATCAAATTGTTAACATGAAATAATAATATCATTTCTTGTCGTTTAACTGTAGTAGGTACCCACATGAATTTACATTTTTGATCATCACTACTCTTTAAATAAAACGATTAGAATGAAAACAGATTAAGGCCCTTGTATACCCTGGGTATACGGATGTAGGTACGCAAAAATGCACACTATATTACCTTCTTATGTATGGAACAAGAAAAAATATTGAATATGTGATATGTGATATTATACAACATTTTTTCGTGCAGAAAAGGTAAAATTAAGAGTTTTGTTTTTAAAGCAAGAATAATTAGTTATTAAAATATTATAATATTAAAAAACTCAGCCGGTAGATTTTCATCTACTTCATAGGCCTTATAGTTTTTTAGTTACTTACAATAAAAAATAAAAAAGGGTTTTACTAAAACTAACCGCCGTGGCACAGTTGGTAAGCCGTTTGGTTTCTGTGCGGGAGTCCTGGGTTCGATTCCCAGCAGAGGAGAAATTTATTTAAATTTATTTCTCACGCAAATATTGCTTCTCTGGGCTGGAAACAATGGTTAGTTGGAAGAAATTGCCTTACAGCAATAAACTCGCCACTTGCGCAGGGTGCAAGGAAGTGTTCATTATTATTATTATTATTTATTTTACAAGAAAAGTATTAAACATATTTGAAATTCAAAAACTCATGCAATAGAATAAAGATGTACAAACAAACTGTTCCTTATTTCAAAGACGTAGGTATCTTTTGAGAGTACCTACTAAGGAAATATTTTTCAAAATATACTATATTTATTACTAGTTGCATGTAACACATGAGATCCAACTGTCGATAGCGATAGTATGTATAGTTGAAGAATATGTACCAAACTATAAACCCATAGATACAAATTATTGAATATTTTCAGATATTTTGTTTTCTATACAACATATGTAGTTATGTATGTCAAGATAGGATAGTATGGAGGAAGATCCTTTTTCCTACCCAGAATATGCAAATTGCATGATGGTATGTATGTATGTTTGGAGATGAAGTAACAAACCATTAAGTCTTCTTACATATTGTGTATAGGCGACTGCCATACAAAATGTATGAAGCGATGTCGTCACTAAATTCAATTTTTAAAAAAATTGTTAAAAAAAAAATTGAGATCTTCTACTACAATGTTAATATTTTTTATAGAAAATTAAATTATCTAGTTGGGGTGTTTCGGCTTTTTTCGATAATTGTAAAAGTCTTGGAAATATAGGCAGTTAAACTCATAAATTTATCATAAAAAAAATATTTTTCTTAATAAAAAATGTTTGAGAAACCCTGGAATTTTTTTGAAAAAACTAATTTGAGATTTTGTATTTGTCTATGTTTGTACCAATTTTCAGCGTTCTAGCGTTTATGGTTTCTGAGATATATGGAAAAATAAAATAAAAATTCAAAAGTTGATAACCCCTGACTGAAATAAAAATTCAAAATTCCGAGTATAAAAGTTTTGTAGGCCTGTAACTGTTTATATATTCTGAAATTTTAGGCTCTGTAAATTGAGCGGATCAAAAGTTATAAGGGGGGGGGGGGACACACAGACACACACACAGACACACACACACACAGACACACACACAGACACACACACACACAGACACACGAAATGTTCTACTCCGAATTCTGAGTAAATCCGTGTATGGAACATATATGCTGCGAAGCCTCTAAGTTGGTGTTTTTTGACTTCAAAGTTGGAAAAGCCATGAAAAAAGTAGACCTCTCCATACAATTCTCGCGTATTCTGGCTTGATACATTGTCGATATGTTAAGAGAACAAAGTTCTCCTGAACAAATCGACAGTTGGACTATAGCCTCTTCAGAAATTCCAAGATATTTTACTGATAATTTAATATCAGTTCAGTTCAGTTTCAGTGCCGGCAACCCGACGTTTATTAAACTAGTTGCATGTAACACATGAGATCCAACTGTCGATAGCGATAGTATGTATAGTTGAAGAATATGTACCAAACTATAAACCCATAGATACAAATTATTGAATATTTTCAGATATTTTGTTTTCTATACAACATATGTAGGTATGTATGTCAAGATAGGATAGTATGGAAGAAGATCCTTTTTCCTACCCAGAATATGCAAATTGCATGATGGTATGTATGTATGTTTGGAGATGAAGTAACAAACTATTAAGTCTTCTTACATATTGTGTATAGGCGACTGCCATACAAAATGTATGAAGCGATGTCGTCACTAAATTCAATTTTTAAAAAAATTGTTAAAAAAAAATTGAGATCTTCTACTACAATGTTAATATTTTTTATAGAAAATTAAATTATCTAGTTGGGGTGTTTCGGCTTTTTTCGATAATTGTAAAAGTTTTGGAAATATAGGCAGTTAAACTCATAAATTTATCATAAAAAAAATATTTTTCTTAATAAAAAATGTTTGAGAAACCCTGGAATTTTTTTGAAAAAACTAATTTGAGATTTTGTATTTGTCTATGTTTGTACCAATTTTCAGCGTTCTACCGTTTATGGTTTCTGAGATATATGGAAAATAAAATAAAAATTCAAAAGTTGATAACCCCTGACTGAAACAAAAATTCAAAATTCCGAGTATAAAAGTTTTGTAGGCCTGTAACTGTTTATATATTCTGAAATTTTAGGCTCTGTAAATTGAGCGGATCAAAAGTTATAAGGGGGGGACGGACACACAGACACACACACAGACACACACACAGACACACACACACACAGACACACACACAGACACACACACAGACACACACACACACAGACACACGAAATGTTCTACTCCGAATTCTGAGTAAATCCGTGTATGGAACATATATGCTGCGAAGCCTCTAAGTTGGTGTTTTTTGACTTCAAAGTTGGAAAATCCATGAAAAAAGTAGACCTCTCCATACAATTCTCGCGTATTCTGGCTTGATACATTGTCGATATGTTAAGAGAACAAAGTTCTCCTGAACAAATCGACAGTTGGATAAGAATACATGAATTACAATATATTTTTCGTTCCCCGTCTCACTAGGAAAACCTGTTCTGAGACGGTTCATTTATAAAATTACTGTTTAAAATATATTATGTATTTTCAAGTTCTAGCTTAGATAATTCTGGCCTTGAAATTTATTTAATGAAATACACAAAAAATAAGAAAATAATATATAAACCAAAGTTATTGTAAAAAAAACAAATATAACAAAAAAGGAAAAAAATAACAAATTTCGTACATCAATTTCTTAACAAAACAATAGGTATATGAATTTTCTTTCTAACATAGCATAAGTATTTGATATTTCCTATATAACAACATTTTGTGTCATCATAGTATACATAGAACACCTTAGATATAATATTTAATTACATTTACACTAAAAGAGCCGAAATTTGATTTCGGTCTTTATTAAGGACCCAATTGTGTATCGATCTATTCTCGGAGCAGAAAAAACAAAAAATCGTTTTGCAAACGTCGTTTTAATTTTTGGTACATATAGAAATTTGCTGACGTTGGCTCTTGTAAGTTTATCATGCGATATATAGGTCAAAGATTTTTTTTTAATATTTTTTAAAATTGTTTGAACAAACAACTTTCTGATTTCAAGCACTTTTAACGTACTAAAGAGTGGAAATGGTGGTTCTTGGAACGGTTTTTTTTAATATAATTCTTAATATAATATGTTACGAATAATTAATTATATTGATTGAAATCATATTTACATTTTATAATAAGTATATTATATCCATCACACTTGGATTATTCTTAACGTTATTACCTATACGTACCTATATTTAAAGCTGTTAAAATTTTAATAATCTTGTACTTATATTATGTTGAACAACTTACTCATTTCACATAACCTCGTCGTTATTAATTCCACAAATTGATGAAACAACCTGAACCAGAATTAATTATTATTAAATTATACGGAATGAAAACGACAGCGATAACGAGACGTAAAATTACGCTGGGTGTAATTATTTTCTTAACCGTATGAGGCACATTGAGCTCCCGTAATTATGAAAAATATAATAATTTTAAATACATATGTATATAACCTGTTTAATTTACATAATTAGATCTGTCGGTGGCAGAGAGGTTGGAATGACGGACTAGCAAACCTGCAAAGACGGGTTCAAATACGTCTCAGAAAGCATTTAACCTTTTCGAATTATACATATATTTGATGTAGGCTCGTTATCCCAGTAATGGCCGGTAAATGTGGGTAAAAAATGTCACCCAGATATTTAAATTATTGAATTCGCCAATTTAAAAAATATTCGCCATCAATTAATGCACTCAGGGGGAAAAGTCTTGCTCCTAACACTCGAATAGGTACAATCCCATTATCGCTATGAACCTACTTTTATATTATAGGAGAGTAAGGAGGTATGTAGATAGATATTTTCTCTTCGAAATAGTAATTAGAATGTACGCTTATAATGGAGAATGACGGCAGGTTGGTAGGTTATTATTTATTTATTTATTTAAGATTCGGTACACGGTTAATATACATTGCACATCAACATAATATCAAAACAAAGAAACCGTGCACACAAAAGTCCCACAAGGCAAAGCCTGTCTGTGGATATACCTACCTATTAAAAGGCCCGTCAATCTCGGCGAGGGGTTCCCTCCCGACAGCGCCACGGTACACTAGACTTCATCACAGGGAGCCTTCGCTACGCTTGTAGTACCTACTTTCAGTTTTTCGATTTCCACGCCAGGCGCAGCGTCGCGTCGGCTGCACCTGTCTCATCATCATGGCGAGCACTGCCGAGTGAGTCGTGCCCACCAATCATCACGGGGGCTCAAAAACAGCAGACCAACAGCGAACGGTCCCACCAAAATATATTATAACCGCAGACGACAGCAACAATACTTGGCAAGTACAAAGATAATATGAATGTCGCAGTCAATATACATATTTTATATAAGTTTATTAAATTTCAATTTATATTTAAAAAAAATACAAAAATATTATTGAACTAAGCATATATTGAAATTGTATTTGGAATATCAGTTTGTAGTAAAAAAATAATTGTATTGTCTGATGATTTTGATAGATTTACATAGATGGCAACAGCGTAGCGTTTTTGATTGTCATTGTGAAAGATATTTTTCCATTTTTAATATCCACCGGCTATCGAACACAAAGGCAATTACAATGAAGTAGTCATTGATAGGCGATGGCAGTTCCTTAGTCCTATAAGCGACTTGATATGCAATAATAACTATTCATAACATATTATTTAGTTATGAATCTCTGTTGAGATGCTAATTAAATAAAACTTTATACAACGAAGCAGGTACATTTATTAACGTCCCATAAAATGTTATTAGTTAAATTGATATTAACGAACGTGTCCGATTTCCATCAAATGATACAAGGAAAAATCACTGTCTCAGACATGACCCATTCCAACTTCAAGAATAATATCAGCCCATGGCATCATACCCTTTATGAGGTATCATAAAAGTAATCTAAACTTTATTATTGGGTTATGAATCATAGAAACATTTATTAGCGACTAATGTTCGTTCCGATGTTAAAATACAAAAAGTAGTTTTGTACTGAAAGGGCAAATTATTACATCATAACAAAGTAGATATATTTACGAAAGTTTTGTAGGTAAAAATAGTAACTATATTGTTGAATGATTGTTTTTTTATACATTTTATCTGATGCGTAGTTCTTTGATTGGTTGTTTATTATAATATAAACATTAAATACACATTAGTTACCTATGTACTTAAATACAATCCTTCAATAAAGGAAACCAGAAATGAATTGACTAATTTTCTGGTTTATGACAATGTAAAGATTTTTTCTATCCGAGGCAGCTGGAAGGTTTCTACCAAAGTTCATTAAAAGACGAAACAAAAAATTCTTATAAACGCATTTATTGCGTCACGATGGCATTTTTGTAAATAAAATATGCTGATTTGTCCATGTCCCAGTTTAATTAATAGATAGCAACTGGTGTTTAAAATATGCCATAGCAATTTATTCCTCTAAATGAACATAACTGTTTGAAATGTTCAGAAAGAGTTTACTTTAATATATTATGGTAAACTTGATGGTCTTCAAGGCTCTGCATGACTAACTTCACAAACTTTTCAAGAACTGTGTCAAAATATGTGCTCTCAGGGATATATCTTCAATTATTATTGTCTAGATTACAAGGTATCAAAACAAGGCTCTACATGACTTAACTTCTCAAACTATTCAAGAACTGTGTCAAAATATGTGCCATCAGGGAGATATCTTCAATTTATATCGTCTACAATGTATAGAAAACACGCTTGAATTGCATAGTCAATAAAGCGTCTTGAATTAATTAGCATTGATCGGCTGACCGGATTAAATTATATTCGACATGCGCAGATTGTTTTGTAGAGTTAACGATCAAGGAAATATAACGCTTTTTAAATTAGGTACAATTGTTATCATTATAAACGCCAGATTATACAAGAAACTCGTTAGTTATTGAAATAAATTTTGTATGATAAATGTAGGTACCAACCTACAGAATTTTCAATCGGATGCGTAGGGCCTCAATTGCCATTTTGTCTTATATCTATTTTATTATTTTCTATCCGTATATTTAGAATTTCGTCGAAGTGATGCCGAGTGAATCACTAAGTTTTAATATCTCAAAGTAAAATTTACTTAGGCAGTGGTGTGATGACTGAAGGACTGTACCAATATTAACAAAAGTAAATCGGGTCAAAGGAACGGATTGCCTACGGCATTAGATGGATATCTTTAACAAAGTTTGCTCAAATCTGAAGTTGTATTTATGTAGTTTACAGTTGTATTATTCCAAATTTGAAATAACTAATGTATCCCTTTGTAATGTAAGGTCAAATTTGTTGTAGCCCTTATTGTGCAAACAATAACAACAGCAAATTAATTTATCGTTTTTATTGCTTCACAACAATCGTCAAAAGATATCCACGTGTCAATATTAGGGTTGGTGTTAACATTAGTGTTCGTAACTATCGCGAAATCTTTTAATTTTTTTTGCTTAATTACTTAAATCGTAAGTTTAAATCTAGGTTAAAGATTAAAACTATCCCTTGCTTCCATTACAATCAGTCTCGAGCAACATGTTTTTCCTTAAGGTCGTTCAATTGAATCATTTACCAGTTTTACAAGCTGATGTTATTTATTCTGATTTTACTAAAGCGTTATATTAAATTAATCACAATATCCACTTCCACAAGCTTTGGCTTTTGGGTACCTATTCGAAGAGATTTGTTCAGATGGATCTCTTTCTATGTTAGGAATCGTTCGCAAGCTGTGGCAATTAATGGATGCGCCTCAAACTGACAATTCATTCCTTCTGGGATTCAGCAGGGCTTACATTAATTTAAGTCCCTTATTTTTTTATTATACATTATTGACATTTGTAAACGAAAAAAACATCCAAAATTATTATTCAAGCTGATGACGCCAAAATCATGTATGCAAGAATATCGCAATTTACAGGAGGATATTAATAATTTAGTTAGTTATTGGAATATTAATCAGCTATATCTAAATGTAAATAAATGTGCTCACATTTCATTCACCCGTTAAATTAATAAACATAGACAGAACATCAGTTAAGGATATTAATGAAATTAGAGATTTGGGAGTAATTATATAAATAATATCACTGCAAAAGCATATGTATACCTAACATGTTAGGCTTCATGATTCGTGTATCAATACCAATTCAGAGATATTCTAAAAGTATTATATATCTCTTATGTACCTACCAAGTATTTTAGAATTTGGATCTGTTATATGGAATCCATTCTATAATAAACCTACAAATACTCCGAAAATAACGAATTCAAAATATGTTTTTAAAATGTATCAACTTTCGTACAAGGATTGATTACCCAATAATAATTCCGCAACAATTTACTATAAAATCGGGATCATCGAATGTTTAGTGAAGGCATATTTCCATATAAAATAATACAAAACAAAATTGACTGCCCTGACATTGAGTTTATCTATTTCAAGAGTTCAATCCTTTAATAGTAGGCAAATTGATTCATTTTTATCATACATTTTCGAACTAACAATAAATAGATTCGAAGAATTTGCTCAAACAATAATAGTTTTCTGAATTATTTATAGTATATTTATATTTATTCACGTGAGCATTTTTGATATTAAACAAAACATCTTCCTTCTTCATCCTTTCCTTCCATATCTTCCAAATCCCTAGTCCATATCCCACCACCTTTCCTTTTACCCATTTTTTCTTTTAAATAATTTGTGTTTATATGCTTATAATGTATTACTACTTAATTGAAAACCTGTTATTATTATCCTTGTTAATAAAACCTAATATGAATATCTATTTTTTGTAAAAACATACAATTTTTTTCTAATGAATAAATAAATATTTTTTTTCATTGAATATCTGTTAAAGAATGCATTATGAATGAAAAATTATATTTTTTTGATGATATGAATAACAATTTGCTTATATAATATTTCGGACACTTTTTTTTAATACTTACCATTTGCAGTAATTATCTATAAATGTTAGTGATAAATTCAAGTAAAATGTTTATGATAATATTATATAAATTTCCTATTTGCTATGATTAAATCTACTTGAATAACTAACATTTGGTCAAGTATATTGAATTATTTATGATCATATCTCCAATTACATACATACATTATTTGATGTCCGTTAACCAATTCAACTTCAATTCCGGTGAATGTTTAAACTGACACCGATAGTCTAGAAGTCGATAGAAACCAGACTATAATGATATGGGCTATAAAATGGAACATAAATGCCTTAATACACAGATAGAGAATTTTCCTCCAAATACCCAGTTAGGAGAGCTAGAAATAGACCACAGCCAATATGAGGAAGATATTTTCAATCAGTCTGTGTATTTCATGTGAATTTTTACTCCAACAATTGTCTTTTATTCAAATACAACGATAAAAATAAATTCTCTATCACACTCTCATCGATTATATATCAAATGACTTGTCAATACAGTTATACCTTTGTGTTTGTATTTTATTTAAGAAGAAAACTTCATTATTGTATCTGTTCATACAAAACGGGAGCTATTAATGATAAGTTTAGAAAATATGAGGTTTGTGTTATTCCTTATGTTATTTTGTTAAATACTACTTCTTATTCTCCTTACTGGGCATGATTTCATCCCACCAGCACTATGTCCTGTGTATTTTGACGCAATTTATTTTCGAATGGCAATTTCTTCCAAGTTTGATCTGCTCAGCAAAGCAATAATTGATTGAGAAAAATGGGTAATTTACATATATAGCGCCGTTTTTGTATACCCACCTCAAGGGCCGTTGTACATTTACCACTATACAACAGTGGCCAACAGTGAGATGTGCAAAATGGGTCAAAATGGAAATGGGTCAAAACTTTTCCATTTGAAATTGCAAAATGGTTATTAGAAAAGTATTTCAAATGCTAAATACCTATTTTAAAAATACATTGAACATTGAAGATGATTACGCATTTATAGGAAGATGGTTATTTAGTTATTATATTATTGTGATCAATTAGTTTTAAAGAATATTTATAATAATATTTATTTGCTTGTTCAAAAAGTATTGCTAAAACTCATCTATCTACATATATTAAGAAGTAGGTACCTAATACAGACAATTGAGGCAATTGATAATTCACATAGTAAAATATAGGTAGTACTCACTCTTAATTCGTATTTATTTAATCTACTGTTTTACATAGAAGTTTTTTAATAATTATAATATTCAACTTACACGGAATAAGAATGTCGAGGAAAATTCGCGATACGTCAAGCCACGGCAGCTGGAGATATTCCGAATGATTAGCGTAGGAGGGGATCACTATTTATAAGTTCAGCTTGAGTTGGTAGCAATGATGTAAAGTTAGAGATGTGGGAACATCATAGGGATGTTCTACCTCAATACAATACAATGTGTACTATGGCAATAAGGTGATGGATGACATGAAATAAAAAATAAAGATAACAATTTATAGCAATGGTAGGAAAACAAAAGGATAGGCAGAGGAAGAGTAGAGAAAGAAAACATCAGGTATTGTCAGATAGATATTATAATGGATTTATTAGAAACAAAGCGCAGTCTGTCTATACTATATTGTTGGTTATTTAAAAAAAATCTGCATACAAAAGAAATTAAAATCTGCATAATATAAGATTTCAAATGGCATAGTTAAGAATATTGAGTGCTTTGATCTTTTAAAAGGTATACATATATGTACCTAAATCGAAGAAAATTAGGCATTCCATTACAATAATCTTATTCACGAAGTGACTTTGGGCATGTCGATCAATCCTGCTCTGTAGTCCCTTCCTTCCCTTCGAGAGGTCGTAAAATTTCCAGAAGGCGACAATAAATCTGGTTTAACAGCGATAAGGACTATTTTCAACGAGTCTTAATCAAGCGAGTAATAAAGTGATTTGTGGTTCAACGAGAAATTCAGCAAAGTTAGGCGAGAAATGTAAAAAAAACCTTGAGTCATAAAACAATAAAAATATAACCTTCGCTCGGTGAGACTTACTATCCAATTTGAAAAATCTCATTTTTCATTTTTACATTTTTTTATACCTATTGCTAGTGAAAAAATGGTGGATTGTGATCAATGCAATACTTTCCACTGTTTAAATAAATGTATTTAAATTTTTGTAAATATTGTAGAAATGTATTTAAATTTAAAGGCATAAATGTTTCATTTAAAAATATATTTGCGGAAGATAAATTTAAAACCTTCAATAAACCTTCTTAGCTGTGAGACACCGGCTTAGAATAGTGCTTCCACTCTTTTCTATTATTGTTTTCGAATGTCCCGTAAGAGCCGGGTAATCGAAAATACAACAGGCAACAATAACATCTTACATAGTTCAGCAATGAGGTTCACTACCCATTCTGAATATAGTGCATTTTTAGGTGAGACGAGACTAGTGTGTGGGTATACACAGACATGTTGTGCTCCCTTTCTAAGGCAATGCACACCCGCACACCCTTCGCTGGTTACCCCTCATTGTGGGATATGCCGTGATGGTATGAATGAATGAATGAATGAATAAATTAAACAAAGTTGTTGTTATTATTTTCAGAATCCGTACATAAGAAACGCAGTATAACCTATGGAAAATTAATCTGCTCTCAAATTATTGTTGACCATCAGATTATCAATGAGCAAATTGTGGAATTTTTAATTTGGGACGCATCATGGAGAAAAAGACATTTCGACTTTTGCTGTAGGTATATACAAAAACATGAGAATGAAATTCAAAATGTATAAATTCATTGTCACAAGTAAAGAGTTTCATATAAATTTGGTTAAATAATGCATAATAATAAAAATAATAAATTTGGATTATTTTTATAGCGCCGTTTTTGTGATAACCTCACCTCAAGGGATACATATTATTATACTGTGGCCAGTGAATATTGGCACCATTCTCCGTAACCAATATAATTTGTATCTTCAATATTCTTCCTACTTTAAGATCAAAAATAAAAATACAATAACATTGTATTTTCGATCACCAGTCAACAAATCATAACCAAATAAATTTCCGTTCAGGGGTGAGGCGTTTTTTGACTAAAAAGTTGAAAAAACCGTGAACAGTGAACCTGGCATACGAATCTCACGTATCTTGGCTTGAAACTTTGTCGATATGTAAGAGAAATAAATTCTCTTGAATTCATCGACAGTTGGATAATAGATATATTCATGAAACTTTTGTAGAAATAAATATTTCTAAAAAAATAAATTATCAATCAACATCATATCGTCAAGTAGAAGGTTCAACGAACCAAAAGAGGAAAAGGCCTTTTTATATGTATTACCCACTATAATATTATTATGTCAACGGCATCTGTTTTCAAAATTGTTACACTTATAGTATGGGGATGTTAAAACTAAAACAAAAATGTTATTGTTGTCCACGTAAAACTTCTCTGAGGTATAACAATGGCGTGTCGCCGGAGAGAAATTACAAGGGATTGTTTCTAGAGTAAAAATATAAAATCTGATATAATGGACTTATTTTTCTTCACACATAAAAGTACGGCGTAATGGTTTCGAAAAGGAAAACGACGTAGAAAATAGCATACTTTGATAGAAACATTTGCACGTGGGTAACGTTAATTCGTTATGTTTTTTCTAACTACAAGCTAATAAGACTTTCTGAAAAAAAAAACATTTAAAAATTCCAATTGGGTTTATTTTAATTGAAAGCCATCGTGTTTCATAATAAAACGAAATAAAATAGCTTTTGCCACGATACCTGTTATAATATTTCTATTCATAAGCAGGATTTAAATAAATAACAAGTCTACTTCGAAAAGAAAATTGAACTCAAATACCACTTTCTTGATTGAAACGAAAACCATTAAGAAAATGAAAACAAAACAGTTTGATTAGGTTAAAACATGCAATAACCTCCTCAGGCCCAGAGACTTTTTTTTTTAAAAAGTGGCGAAATTTTGAATTCTGTGTGAAAATAATATTTGAAAAATTTCTAAGACGAAATTTTTTTTTTAAATTTCCGCTTTTCCGGAAAATCGTATGTCCCCTCTAGGGGACATTGGGCCTCGAGACTGATTTTGTAAAAGGAAAGAATAAATATCAGTATCTCATTTTCAGTTTATTGAAAATCAGGCTATTCGACCGAGAAGGACCTCTAACACCCGAAATAAAACGTACAGAAAGAGAGGCAACAATCCTGGACTGGCAGAAGTCATGGGATGAGTCCAGCACGGGACGATGGACCCACCGCATGATAAAAGACATTAAAACATGGACTACAAGAAGGCATGGGGAGATATCCTTCCGCCTCACGCAGGCATTCACGGGCCATGGAGTCTTCATACAGTACACGCACAAAATTGGAAAAAGATCAAATCCAACGTTTATGTACTACGAAGAGGAGGACGATGTGGAACATACGTTCTTTAGATGCAGCCGGTGGGTATCGGAGAGATAGGCACTGGAGAGAGAATTGGGAGGGCCTCTGGAGCCAGACGCACTCGTAGAGTGGATGCTGCAGACGATGGAGAGCTGGAGCACGGTGAACACATATGTTGAGAATATAATGAGGAGAAAAGAAGAAGATGAACGTAGCGAGCAGGCAGAACGAACATAGGACAAAGGTTGCACAACAGGGTAGGCCGAAAGGCAGGGACCTGTGTGCTACAGAAGATGAGGGGTTTTAGCTGGTGGGACTCCAGCACTACCTGGCCAGAAAGGCCAGGTGTCCATAATGGAGGTCACTTAGGTCAATAACCGAAACTTCTCCATCGACCTCTAAATTTACAAAATTTGCAAATGAAGCGGAATCTGAAACTAAATTAAAATATTTATTTATTTTTGTAAATATTTTTGTAACATTTTGTATTTTTGTAACATGTCAATGCATGCATAAGTAATCTGATATTGCCGCAAAATCAATAAGAAAACAGAAATTTCTTACAATAAAATAAAACAATCGAGTAATCTAAAACATTCTCTATTCTTGATTCAATCTTGCATTTTGCTTTGCCTAGGCCCAATGTCCCCTGTAGGGGACATCCAAACTTGGCGGCTCACTGTTATTGTAAATTTTAAATTTTCTAAAAATCTGAACAGCATCTACGTAAAATGAATATTTTTGAATGTAATCACAGAAAAAAATACTAAAAATAAAAAAAAGAAAATAGAAAAAAAATGAACTTACTTAGTTGATCACCAAAAAATTGAGTTTTTCTTGAAGACGACATTTTGACACATTAAAAAAATATCAACTGATTTTTATTTAAATTTATTGTTGGTAAAATTCAATACTGCCATCTTTTGGTGATTAGTTGCACACTTTTGTAAACTAAATTAAGCAGGTGATAAGGAAGGAAACTTCTTTTTTGAAAGTATATTTTATGTCCCCCACAGGGGACGCGGGGCCCGAGGAGGATAAGCAATATTAAATGTGGTTATATCCCTATTCGTATAACATACCTTATAACCACATTACACATCGTTTTCGTGTTAACTAATTGCCTTGCTAAAAGATACAACTGTATTTTATTATAGGCTTTAGCTTCGAGATAAACCATGAAAAGAAATAAAGGTAGATTGCTTTTGTATTTTCTTTTGTAGGTACAAACATATTTCTATATTTTTTTTAGGATGAAAATACATATACGCAAACGATGTTTTCAGAGGTTTCTTAAACGGAAAATATTTGATGTTATTAGACAAATGATTAAAGATTATTCCTTAAAATGAAATATAGGCTGGCCAATCTTGACTTTGGTATGACTCATCGCAAAAATATGTCGATCGAACAAAAATACTTCTGCTTTTAATGTATCTATTTCTTATTCTCTGTATATAAAAAAACAAAGACGGAAGATGAAAGTAAGTCGCAGTGAAAAAACCAAACTCCCATATAAAATGTTGAAACGTACGTCTTTTATAAATCATACACTTATTTCGAAGATACCACGTGACGTTTGTGAATGTGAATGACGTTTTAAAGAAATATTTCAAATCTTCATCTATAGGGTGACAATTTGTCCTAGTGCGTATTTTTAAACAACAAAAACATTATTTTAACAAATAGAATGTATGAAATTTGTTTCATACACACCACAACCATTTATTTGTCATTGATATTTTATTATTTATTAAATATTTTGTCAAAATTTCTATAATATTCTTATTGTAATGATTACGAAACCATGTAAGGTACGTAAAATAATGTGCAAATATTAAAATATATGCACAGTTATTGAATAAAATTATACTCTTTAGATAACTGCAGAAGCATGTGGTATCACCGAATATAATGTGTCCACGATAAAAAAGAGAATGAGTAGTGATACACCTCTATTAGAAACACCAAAAAAACGTAGAGTTATAAAAATTAATATGTCGACGTTGACAATTTTACAAAAGATGCAGTCAAAAGAAAAATATATGAAATGCATTCAAAATATAAGTTGAACATCTATAAAAATGAAATTGATTATGATTTATTACCCTTACTATTCTTTTCATTCTATCAATATTTGTCCATCATATACCTATTGTGAGAATTTCAATAACTCAAAATAATGATGAAATATTTATATGTTTTTAGTAATACCTGTCACTTTGAAATTGCTCGAAACGAATGATGACACACCGGATATCGAGGACAGTGATTAAATGACATTGAATATTTACTAACGTGATGTGTTTAACATGACCTGCAGGCTAAGTCTGTAAGTAGATCTCGACCAATAAATGTTGAGATTAACTGTCAAAATATCGACTAATCGATATTTTGACAGTTTTGGTAGTCACTAAGCAGATAATGCGTGGAATCGTTCTCGCCCACTTATTTGACGGCGAGATTGGGTCGACATCGAGTCGAGAGACAAGATCTAACGCCGCCATGTTGAATTAAATGTCATTTTTTACGCGAACAATGCCGAATTTCATATTTATTTTGAGAATAATAATAAACGGGTTAAACGACGCCGTTTAAGAGATTCTTCAAACCCTTTAAATATTCCGCGTAATTCAATTATTGCTAATTACCGCATAACAAAAGTTTTATATGGTTACATATTTAATGGAAATATGAGTCCGTACTTAGATTATAACATTATAATTCTATGATGATTCTATGCGTCCGTAAATGTTTTCCGTAGGTATAGATTTGAAATAATTTTTGATTTTGAGAAAGTAATCTTGTAAGCTATTTTATCACATATGTATTTTAACACTTAACAAAAGAAAATTCGGCGTAGTTTTTAGTAAAAAAATAACACGCTGCTGTCATAGACTTGATAAATTGATCGAAATATAATTAAAAATAATTTTTAAAATTACACTCAAAACATTCAATAAACACAAAAGAAGTTAATTTAATCGTATTATAACTTGCTTTCGTGCTTAAAAATATGACCATATTATATTTATTTAACAAATTTATGTAAACAAATTTGACATTTATTCAAATCATGGGGAAAATATTGTGTATTGCCATAAATGATAATTCAAAAATGTACCGCAAGCCAGCCTAACGGCGACAAATACTCATAAGTGCATTTACGAACTCGACAGCGCTTAGTGACTACGAATTGTCGTCACGGGCGTAAACATGACGAGAAGAGCGGCGATACGTTGTCGGATCTCGACTTTTTTACTGACTTAGCCTGCTGTTTTACTTTTGAAAAAATGTTTATATTGTGTAAAGTCCTCAGTTGCAACATCAAATCACAGTAAACCTTCAACATACTCGAACCAGTTGCTTCTCGGACTCATCCATTAACACAGCAGCCCTACTATAGAACAATCTTGACCGAATTCTGTGTTTCACCTTCTCTTATTATAAGATCGAAAAAATATATTATTAATTTATCAGATTGCAAACCTTCCCAAAGGCTACGTAGAGCACTACTTCGGAAGCGTAGAATGGACCCAATTCCTTATAGCTGCCCTTACGCAGACATGTTAAGTAAGGTAAGAATTGATAATTACATTCTTTATTGTCTTAAATGATGTAATAAGTGAAAATGGAAAGATGATCAAAGTTAAATAAAAAAATTGGGTCCATTGTAAACAAAATGATGGTCACCGTATTGGCATCCAAATTACATGTACAAACATACGACTTACGACGGGTCGCATAGTTTTTTGATGACGTCATACTAAAGTCAAGCGTGGCCGGCCTATACATAGAATATATTTAAATAAGTATTGAGTCAATGATACGACAGATTGAAACGTTTGTGAAAAATTAGTAAAGTGGACATTAATTAGACACAATTGTCTTACTAATAAACGTGTTTAAAAAGTTACACTACCGTTTTACACCCGTGTAGGCAAAATGATACTAATAAACGCTGTATATCATACAAATTTTACACAATGCTTGCACGCCTGTCCAAGGTAGTATAGCGGTGTTTTCAAAACAACTGTCATCTATCATGAATCTAATTTGATTTTGATCAGCATGTTTATATTGTTATGTCTTGGAATAATACGACGAAATATCTTTATAAACTAGTTGCATGTAACACATGAGATCCAACTGTCGATGGCGATAGTATGCATAATTAAAGAATACGTACCAAATTATTAACACATAAACACAAATTAATAAATATTTTACGTTATATTGTTTTCTATGTAAAACATGTAGGTATGTACCTATGTCAAGATAGGATAGTATGGAGATCAGTCTGTTTTTCCTACCCAGAATATGAAAACAGCATGATTGTATGTATGTATGTTTGGAGATTAAGTATCGAATTATTGAGGCCCAGTATTTCAGTTGGCCCTTAGGAGTTTAACTCAAGTTTAACCAAAATATTGCGTATTTCAGTACCTAATCTTCCCTTAAATACGTCACTAAACGACAAATATTTAACTCAACGTTTCTGGCGGATCGCGTGTCTTAATCTTGAGTTAAGTATTGTTTCTAGTCTTTTTCGCCAGGTGGTGTACTAATCGCCGCACGCTTTAATGTTTCATTTCATTTTATACTACAAATAACTATGCATAATAATTATAATCATGATTTATTTTTGTTGTTAAAATAAAAGACTTGATATAGAAGTGGTTCATGTATTTAATATTTATTTTCTTTTTTACATAATTATAATGTATTGCCCTTGGTATTGCCTGACAACTGACAACAAACGAAATAAACTGTCAGCCATAATGAAACGTCAGGCACGCAACTTTATTTTTGCGATGTTTTTTCATCCCACTTTTTAAATATTGATCCATCCTGTTTCTATATATAATGTGTATTCTTAAATTTTCTACATAAGACACTATTTTACCATTATCACTTAGTTCCATATCCATCTGTAAAATGTACATACATTTTGCATTGTAGTACTACGTACGTAGTACATATTCAATGACATTTTTTCACTACAATGTTTGATTTTAATTTAAAAAAACATTGATCGGTATAAAAAATTGAAAAAGTAACATGCTGTGGAGTGAAATAAATAAAATAATGTGTTGTTATAATAATAAAATAATATTTAGTCACAGCTTCGCGTCACGTATCATTTAAGGTTATTACAATTTTGAGTTTTTTGACAGATGCGTTATAGACAATAACCATAGAAAAACGTAAAATATATCTATAGTTGAAGATTACGTAACTGATGTTTCACTTTGCACTGAAATACGCGAATGAAATTTAATCTTCCCTAAACTTTTAACTTGGATTACCAAATCCAACGATTTAAGGGCCAACTGAAATCTCGGGCCTGAGTCTTCTTAATTGTGTATAAGCCACTGCCATACAAATTCGATGAAGCGATGTCATCACTAAATTCAATTTTCATAAAAATTGTTTAAAAATTGTGAAATTTACTACTATTAATATGTAATAATACAATGCTGATATTTTTTATTGATAATTAAATTTTCTAGTTGGGTTGTTTCGGGTTTATTCTTAAAAACTTTGGAATTATAGGCAGTTTAACACATAAATTTATCAAAAAAAATGTCTTCTTTATAAAAAATATTAGAAAAACTCTGGAATTTTTTTAAAAATCAAATTTGAGACTTTCACTGTCTATATTTACAACATCAATTACCCAAATATATATTATTTTAATATGAATATTTGTATCCTATTTTGGTCAGCAAATTATTTATAGATAAAATATTTTTTAATTTCTTTTTGTTCAATAAACAATGTCTCTTAGTGACGTCTTTAGACCACAATTTCAGTTTGATATATCTGAATAAAATATTAATTTAACATGTATTAAAATTATAGTCACACAGTATACAGAGTGCCATTTGCTATACATACATAATATACAATCTTCGTCTCGCAACGCTTAAGATCCATCCGATAAAATAATTACATACCTACCTACTTCTGTATATTTAATTTGATACTTTAAAGTATCCGTTCATTCAACTTTCTTGGCAAAAGCAAATTTTTATTTTGTGTTCTTGTGATTATAATTGTGAGGAAATTATTTCTATAAAATGTGACTGCACATTTTCTTTGTTAAGAGAGAGAGAGGGTGGGAATATTGCACTTTCACGCAGTAAAGATGTTCAGGAAAAAAGCAGACTGCACCAAGGAAGTTCAGGATATTTTACTGTCGTCGACGTTTTATGATAAACGAGTTTGCTTTTATAATATACCAACGCAATTTTCCACTATATATGCAAAAAAGAATCCAATTTATATTTTTATTGACAATTTTTTTTCCAACATCTCAATAGAGACGAAGTAGGGATATTGTAGAGATTTATATAGTTGATATGCATTATTCATTGATGCATTTATTGGCCACATCATTAGTTGCCAGTACCATTTTTACTCTCCACACTATGGAATAGGAGAGAGTTATGATTTCACAATTTTTAAGCGTATCAATTTCTCAACGGGTATCATGTAGAGAGTGAACACTGTGAGTTTCGTCATAATGTGTTTGTATGTATGGCGTATGGCGTACTGCGTACGGCGTACGGAAAATCAAACTATAAGTCCGATCGACTTCATATTAACATGATATGTGTAAAGTGCATAGACCTAGAGCTGATTCGTTTTCCATTGACAAATTTTGATTTCTTCTCTATGAATTCATCATTTACGTTGTTTTTTTTTGTGTCCTCTCTGCAGCCCAAACTATAAGTCCGATTGACTTCATATTGATATCATATGTGTTAAATCCATAAAATTAGAGCTGATTAGTTTTCCATAGACAACGGTTTATTTTTTCTCAGTGTTTCTTTATGATTTCATCTATTAAAACTGAAAAAATGCTCTCACGATCTGGAATTTAGAGATATTTTAATTTGGTTTCAACTATTTATACAACACCAAGAATCTTCAAAATATTGTATTCAAAGTTGGTCAATGTTAAAAGAAAAATATTCAACGGTTTGAAAAATTATATTTATTTTAATGGATTTTTGTATGAAAAATATAATGAAACAAGAGAATTTTTTTATGTTTGGCAATGTTTAGTTTTTTTATTTCATATTGATATTAGAGTATTATGAGCTTGAACTTAGAACTGATTAGCTTTCCATAAATAACATAAAAATTATTCGTATGATGTCACGTGTCAAAATTTTCAAAATGCTCTCACGCTCATTAAAACAAAATTTATCTGCTTTTATTAAAATATTTCACACAACATTACCATTTTTCACCATACTGCATTCATAGTTTGTCTATCTTTATATGAAAATATACCATCGTTAGAAAAATTATATTCCACGTAGTAAAATTTTGAATGAATAAAAATATAATTATATATAATTAGATTAATTTCTGATGTATGGAAAAGTTCAGTAATTTGATTTCATTTTATAGTGTAAAGAGCTTGAACTTAGAACTGATAAGCTTTCCATAGAAAACTTAAAATTTCTTCATATGATATCACGTGTCAAAATTTTCAAAATGCTCTTACGTTCTTTAAAACAAAATTTATCTGCTTTTATTATAATATTTTATACAACATAAGCATTCTGCACCATACTGCATTAAAAGTTTGTCTATCCTAATATAAAAATCTACTATCGTTAGAAAATTTATATTCCTATTAGTAAAATTGAGAATGAATAAAAATATATATAATTAGGTAAATTTCTTATGTATGGAAAAGTTCAGTAATTTGATTTCATGTTATAGTGTAAGGAGCTTGAACTTGGAACTGATTAACTTTCCATAAATAAAATAAAATTTCTTTATAATATTATATCACGTGTCAAAATTTTCAAAATGCTTATCTGCTTTTATTAAAATATTTCTGCTTTTAACTTATCTGCTTTTATTAAAATATTTCATACAACATAAGCATCCTTTACCATTGTGGAGAGTTTTGTGTTGGCCACAACCCACTCGTTTTCTGTTGATACCGATCTTATAACAACTAATATTTTGTTCCAATCTATCAACTCCACCCATATATTTGTTGTAGTTTATATGTACACACGATGGTTGTTGAATAGTTATTTTCTTTCTCTCTGCAGTGGACCACCGTTTTGCCGACCCTATTGGTTCAATGCCATGTTGTATTTATGCTTAATTTAAGGAATGTAGGAAGCTGTATGTATATTATGTAGTTACTTGTTTTACCAGCACTCTTTTCATGCTTATTAAAAAAATAGGTTGTGGAAATTCATAATTGATATAGAAAAAAAAGAGTTAAAAAAATATCGCAACCACGGTTCATCACACAATGTAAGGTGACCAGCGAGGGGAGCGCGGGTTTGTATTATCTTGCAAAAAAATAAAAAAACACGACACATGCGTGTATTCCAACAGGCCAGTCATTCATTATAGCTGAGGAGGCTCATTGCTAAACAATGTGAGATGAGTGGTGGCAAAGCGGTTAGAGCGCTGGATTAGTAATCCAGAGGTCGTGAGTTCGAATCCTGCCACGACCGATTTCGTTCACCTATAGCACAAGCATTTATGCCTTATTTAGGGAATGTATGAGGATGTATTGTATATGTACTTTCATTCTTTAAAAAAAAAGTCATTTTTCCCGTTGTATTTTCGATTATACGGACACCTGAAAACGATGATAATAGAAAATATTATATTTACTTAATTTTTAGTTAATACAAATTGACTAAATTCTGTTATATTATATTGAACTATACCTAAGTGTAAAGAATCTTGCAATTAGACGCAGCCTGGCATCGTATCGTAGGTATGCCGTCGGTCGCTCTCGTAGTACGTAGAGTAAGTATGCCTTTCTTAACACAAGTTTATGGCGTCTTTTTGGCGCCTGAGTAAAGTATAATTATTAATTTATTGTATGAACGTGCACACAACAAAGACAAACACTGTCTTTATTCGTTGTAATAAACTTGCCAAATTGTTAAAACGCTTTTAAATAAATGGTGCGAAAAGATAGTTATAGGTACATATAATAACATATAATTTTTCGAGACCTAAAGACAGACTATTAATAGCGCACGGCAGACAAACTAGATCAGTGACTCGCTACTCCCACCACCACCCGCTCTGCCTATGGGGACTGTAATCGGCCCCTTCACAGAACGCTAAGTGAACGACAAAAAAAAAATACATAGCACGAAAAGTAGCTCATGGAGCCCTCTAGATTAGCAATCTCGGCACCATAGTGCAAAAAGAAACAGTCAACGAGTGCGAACAGAAAATTCACACCCGTGGACCGTCTATGACCTCAGATCCCCCTACATGCAGACCATCAGAGAAGTGACCAAGATCTCTGGAAATAATTAATTTAACGGGAATCTTCTAAAAGTAAGGCACCATATCTATGACAGAAAACCTTAAAAGCTTTATAATTTTTCTTCGAGATCACAAAATCCGCATGACCAATGGGACCTTGAAGAGGCCCACGGACAGCAACGAGGAGCTCCGATCTATATGAGGACACCATTGGGTGGCAACATTCCCAAAGGATATGTTCCGAAGTTTGGTCCGGGTATTGACAGAAATGACATGAGGCAGAGGAGGCAATGTTAAATCGGTGAAGATAACTTTTAAAGTTTCCGTGTCCTGTGAAAAATTGGGAAGTCCAAAAGTCTGGAACAACCCAGGGAGATTTAAGACGATACCTCACGTCGGGAAAAGATTAGTAGGTAATTCTTCCCACTGAGCAGGCCGTCCAGCGAGTCTGCCAGATGTTCTGCAAATTTTCATTTACAGTCCTTTCAACAAAGCCACGTGACACTCGACCCTCTGGAGGGAAGAGAGGAATATTTCCGATCATAGAAGAACAGCCCCGCGTAAGGTTGAAAACAGCCCCTCTACGCTGAAGTTCCAGATCAAGGGGAGTCATGCCTGTCAAAATTGGCAGTGCTTCAGTGGGACTCGTTCCATATGCTTTGGATAGAGCGATGAGAGCGAATCGTTGGCCTGAGAGCAAAATTCTACGTATATGTTGAAGTTCACAGGCGTGAGACCAACATCCTGCTGCATAGCAAGCAATTCCGAGGTAAACTGCCTTATAGAAAAGACAAGATACTTGAAACTGTAAACCCCAGTGTGCCTTGGCGATGTGTGAAATCTTTAAAAAAGCAGACTTAGCTTTGTCGACCACAATCGAGCATGGTTTTTAAAATTTGGTCCTCTTTCCAGAACAACTCCTAGGCAAGTGATTTGGTCCCGAAAACTCACATTTGTTCCTGAGAACTTAATAGACGGCTGTCTACGTAGTAAGCCTTTGAAAACCAAGCCATATATCTTATTAGGAGCGAAGCAAAGTTTATTTTTTACACCCCAGTCGGAAACTAAGGAAAGAGCTTGAGTAGCTGAGTTCTCAATAAATCTACGGGAATTACCACGGACGAGGATGTATGCATCATCGGCATACGCTTGAATCGTACAATTACTGGAGAGAGGAAGATCCAGCAAGTCATCAAAAAGAATGTTCCAGAGAAGTGGACCGAGAACAGAACCCTGAGGACATCCAATGCTTACCTGTCGCGTATGTAGAAATTGTCCCCCAGGCAGGACTATGCGGCGATTTTCAAAGTAACTCTTAACTATCAGATATATATTGCGGGGTATATTCCTTGACTTCAGTTTATGCAAAATGAGCGGCCACCAAGCATTGTCAAATGCACCACTAATGTCAAGGGAAATAGCAATAACATATTTTTCGTCAGAAGGTCTTACAAATTCTGACATATAATTTATAGTATCGACTGTTGAAATTCCAGGTCGGAAGCCAAATTGGCGAGAAGAAAGTGGACATGAGTTAGAAAGATGGGATTCAATTCTACTGCATATAAGTCTTTCCAGAATCTTGCCCAGAATAGGCAGGAGAGTAACAGGTCTATATGCTTTTGGGTCCGTGCTAGGACGATCGCATCGTTTGGGAATTATAGTCATGAGGCCCGTTTTCCAACAGTCTGGAAAACAGCCCTCGTCTAAACATCTTTTTAAGAGGGAAACCATTTCAAATTGAGCCAAACGCCAACATCTTTGTATTAAAATAGAGTCGATACGGTCGAGGCCTGGGGATTTATTTAGTTTAAGGTTCCCAATAATTAAATCGAGTTCCTCAACAGAAACTGGTGGCGAAACGGGTGTCTGAGGAATGTTGTGTTGAAGAGCACGTACCCATTTATGAAAAACATTATCGGTAGACGGATCATCCGATGGAATCAACGCGTCCAGAAAAACGGAAGCAGTTGAATCGAGAGACGTTGTGAACTCACCAGTAGTTGCATCGCGGATGCAGGATATTGTTGCGCCATTTCCTCTCTTAGAAGAAACGGCGCGATACACTGCACCCCATGGATCTGAAGTCGAAACCTCGGAAACCAAACGTCGCCAACTTACCTTCTTCGCACGAATAATTTCATTTTTATAAAGATTGTGTGCACGTCTATAAGCAGAGTACAAGTCGAGAATAATAAACTCAGCAAAGTTCCTATTGCGTCCCAATTTAAGAGCTCGACGTGCACGTGTAACGCTGCGTTTCAAATAATCGAGTCCTGAGTGCCACCAAGCGTTTGGTTTTAATTTTTCTGGAGTAGATCTGCCAATTGACTTTTCTGCACATATAATGATATTGTTAGTGAAATCAGAAGCAGTATCAGATATAGACATAGCATTTGGGTTAAAGCGATTCAGAAATCGAATAAATTCAGCATCAAATTCGACAATGCGCTCACACCTCGTGCGAAAACGCCTTGGAATATGAGACTTTTGAACCGAGTCAGTAGGTGAAGTAGAAATTGTAAAGACAATAAGTTCGTGATCGCTACCCGAATAATCTGTATAAACACGTCAGGAAGAAGCCTTTTGAGCTATTTGAGCCGAAGCCAAAGTGACATCGATGTGGCCAAACCCGACCGCACCAGAAAAAGTGGGAGGACTAAAGGGATCATTGATAACGGAAAGCTCGTGCCGAGCTAAGAGTTCACCTCTTTTTGCTTTCCTAGACCCTGCAGTGGTAGAATGACACCATAGAGGGGACTCAGCATTGAAGTCACCGCCAATCAAGATGGAATCTCCACCTAGATGACTCATTACATTATCTAGAAAGCACACATATGGCTCTATCGGGTCGCCAAATTTGAAGTAGGTTGATACTAGGTACATGGATTTACCTGAAAGAGAAATTTCAAGCACGACTGTAGTGCTCGAGGAAAGATGATCTAATAAGATATAAGATATAGAATAATTAAAAATAATTATTGAAGCTAGAGGGGGTAAATCCATGGAACAGCAAGTGGCAGAAATTATACGGAAGTCTGAATCCGTCACACACATAGAGCCGTCGCCAGTGTATGGTTCCTGAACCAGACAGATATCGATGTTCAGTTGATGGGCGAGTTGTTTAAGCTCCAAGGTGGCAGCACGACGTCGGCCCAGATTGAGCTGTCCAATTCTGAGACCTGTTGATACGGATATACTACTGGCCATAATCAACTGTCAATAGGGCGCGGCTCAACGATGCCTGGAATGCTGGACATTCATCAGAACCAGATTTGTGAGAGGCTGGTTTTTTGAAAAATGAACAGACCGCACAAATTGGTGGACTGTCTTTAGCAGGACATACTGAAAAATCGTGCTCACCAGAAGCACAATGGCCGCAGCGAGGGGGATCTTTGCAGAACTTACTTGTATAGCCATACATCCGGCATCTTGAGCACACACTTATTGGTATGAAGTCTCTGACCTTACACACGCTCCATTCAACAAAGACTCTTCCGCACTCAATGAGTTTGTGTCTTATTGTCGGCGGTACTTCAAACACTCTGTCACAGGTAGGCCCAGTGCGAGGTCCCACAAAGTGGCTGAAACTAGCACTCTTAACAAATTCTTCCTGGTTTATGCCCATATCCGGGACGGACAAAAACGCCAGACCCAAGAACTCCTCGTGAGACATGTCACGCGGAACAAAACTGAAGCGTAATCTGGGGTTTCGTTTCGAAGCAAGTCGGACGCTGAGGTCTTTGGAAGATTTTAAAGCTGGTGCATTGAGGAGTTTCAAGGAGTCAGCGGTAGTGGCAGTGTTGACAACAATGCCTTTTCCTCTTATATTTCGTACGCTCGTAACTTGCGCACCGATTTCACTGGCCTTTAACGTTGTTTTGAGCACTCGCCTTGTTTCTACCGAGGAACTTATATCATCTCTAGTCGGGAAAATGCAAACGGCGGGCTTGGCTGGTAACGCTGGGAAACCGATTCTGGTAATCGGCGGAGGGCCACTTACGGCCGAACGCGAAGCAAAGCTATCACATTGTTTTGTGACAACGTTGTCAGCAATAGTTTGCATCACAGGGCGCATCTCGAGTTCGAGCGTCTCGATGTGAGATTGCAATCCCTGTTTCTCTCTGATCAGAGCACTGATGCGTTCGTTGAGAACTGCTTCTCGTCCCAATGATTCCGCCATGCGACTGTCATTTCGTCCAATGATAGCAAGAAGAATATTTATTTTACGACTTACCTCCAATTGATGATCTTTAGGCATATCTGAGGTGGCTAAAGAGTCTTGTAGGGCAGACATAGCTTCATAGGCAGTATAAATGATTGGCTCGAAACCTGGTACTGACAGTACTTCATCGCGAGAAGATGGTGTTGCTGGATTCGATACTGGCACGGACTGTGTCGGAGGACTGCTGCACTGCTTCGAGATCTCAACGCGAGTCACCACAATGTGGTTCTCAGCGGAGACAGACGAAGCTTCAGGGCTGGACATTCTGATTCTATTAATAGGCGGTGACGGGGTTACTGGTGACAGAGATTCCAGTGTCTTGCGAATTCTCTTCCGGGTACGTTTCGTTTTGACCATTTTAGATCTCAACAGAACTGTTACCCTAGATGATCAATTTAAGATAATGAAAAAGGCACTCCGTAACAACAAATCGTTATAAAATCGAAATTCAAATGTTAATGTAATTACAAAGAAGAAAATAAAACAACAAATAATGAACAAGTCTGTGTATGCAAACTACCGTTGGAAAGTTAAAAACAAAATAATGAATAGGTATATTATACGAATATACAAGAAAAATAAACCTTTAAAAATAAAATAAAATAAAATAAAATAAATTGTTTGAAGTAGTTAATGTGTATGAGCGAAGAGTTTAAAAAAAAAGATAGAAATTAAATTATGCAAAAGCCGTTCAACCCGCAACCGCAACCAACTAAGAGCAGTGTCGCACCTGATGGAAAACAACTATGAGATCAAACTATCCTATACAATCCTATACGACCTATATATCCAACCTAACCCAAAAGTATAGAGCAACAAAGCGTCCCGTCGTGCGGTACGGATCAAACAAGCAATATACAACCAAGCAACAAATAAATACACGGAATTGACAAAAATATAAACAAGTTATATGTAGGTGCCTACTTGGTACTAGAAGTTAATATTATTAAATAGGTAAAATAAAACTGAGCTGAATCGATGTAGCGTAGAAAGGGCGTAAGCGCCAGTATGGCGAACGCAGAAAAACGTCAATATCTACTCAACGGTAGTAGGCACACACTAACTGTCACGAACTTTTTTGCGTAGAATTTAATTCTGCATCCAGTGACACAGCACAAGGTCAGTGGCGCAGCACAAACACACGAGCAGCGTACTTAGAAATGACAAAAAAAAATATTAAAATCGCAAAAGATACTATTAACACAATAAAATATTACTAATGATATATATCATTGAAATCACCGAAAAATTGTCTTTCCAATGATATATATAAAGAACACAAACAAACAAAAAAAAAATCAAAATATTTTTTCAACTACGATAAAAAAAACTAAAAACACAAAAAAACTAGAAAAAACAGCCAAAACACAGATTAAAAATACACCATCATAAATCTAACACTGAAAGGATTCTTTTAAGATAAAAAAACACAAGTTTTGATAAAATAATACACAGATTTTAAATTATAAACGAAGAGGTAAATAAACGCAAACTGAACTACAATGAAGGTAGATTTGAAGTCCAGTGACTAACTGAAGATAGTTTGTTAGTCACTGATCTGAAGATCAGTGACTAACAAACTTTTATGCACTAACAAATTCTACATGACTATAGACGTAGGACCGACGATTTTTTGCTGCCCAAGGTCTGGAACCCTATGCCTGCCAGTTTGAAGCAGTGCGGATCCATCGAAGAATTCAAAAAGAAAGCCAAAGGATATATATATATATTATATACAAAAAAATCCTCGATGGTTGATCTAAGGGGTGGGCATGGGTTGTTCTGGACTTTGTAGGGCGGAAAATTTAGTAGGTATTTATTTATTTATTTTATTAACGGCGTTTGCCATTTACAAGAATAATTCAAAAGATATAAAATATAGTACATAATGTGTGATAATGTATATATATAAAAAAAAACAAACATATCCAATCAATAAACCATGAAAATAAAGCAAGAAGAAATCAATACAAAGAAAAACTTATAAAAAATACATATAAAAATACATACAAATAAAATTTAACCAAAAAATAAAGAGAAAACAAATGAAAGTAGGTATAAACTGAATGAACAAATAAACAATATAGGTAAAGTATGTAGGTATGAATAATGAAGAATAAAATTAAACACGATCAGTGTAATTTAACCCATAGGATATTTCTGTGATTATTTATATTGCCTATAAACATTCATTGCTCAACCTCTGAATTATGTTCAGTGCAGTGCAGAATTGTGATGCGCTAGTATGCGGGAATTGTCACAATAAAATTGGTTAGTATCGCGAGTACCCACACGCGGTACATGAAAGTTGATGCGTATATACATACATACATGACATATATATTTTTTGCTTATTATAATATAGGTACCATACCATCACGCCATTTCCCTATTTGGGGTAGGCAGAGAGAACCGAACGCCAGACTCCTCTCTCAGAATCCATAAAAGCTAAAACGCTGAAAATTGGTATAAACATAGACAAATACAAAATCTCAAATAAGTTTTTTTTTTAAATTCCAGGGTTTCTCAAACATTTTTTATTAAGAAAAATATTTTTTTTATGATAAATTTATGAGTTTAACTGCCTATATTTCCATTTTTTTTTAAATATCGAAAAAATCCGAAACACCCCAACTAGATAATTTAATTTTCTATACTAGTTGCATGTAACACATGAGATCCAACTGTCGATAGCTATGAAAGATAGAACGCTGAAAATTGGTATAGATATAGACAAATACAAAATCTCAAACGAGTTTTTTTAAAAAAATTCCAGCGTTTCTCAAACATTTTTTATTAAGAAAAATATTTTTTTTTTGATAAATTTATGAGTTTATGTGCTTATATTTCCAATTTTTTTTTAAATATCGAAAAAATCCGAAACACCCCAACTAGATAATTTAATTTTCTATACTAGTTGCATGTAACACATGAGATCCAACTGTCGATAGCGATAGCGAAAATTTAGTAGGTAGGTATATACATACATACATGACATATATATTTTTTGCTTATTATAATATACCATACCATCACGCCATTTCCCTATTTGGGGTAGGCAGAGAGAACCGAACGCCAGACTCCTCTCTGTTGACATACATTCCTCGCTTCATTCATGTTCATACATCGTCTCATACATGCTCTTCTATTATTCTTACTTCTAACATCTCCATCTTATAATATTGTTATTATTAAGATCAAAGTCAAAAATCCCCATAAGGGATTAGGCAAAATAATATGAATATTGTAATAATATTTTTACATATAAAAAAACACAAGGATTCTCACCAATTTATCAAAAAAAAATATTGAAAATCAAAGGAAAGATAATATTTTTTTCACATAAGTAGGGACCTAAGTTACAAAAGGAAGACGTCAAAAAGTAATAACATATCAATATTAGCTTTTGAGTTTTACATATTTCATGTTTCTGTAGAGATCAAAAGTTTGTTGAATAACAATAAATATGTAAATATAACATCGCGTTATCAGTCACTAGATTTGACGTTATATGCCCTCTTCAAGTTTTTGATTTTGTAAAAAATATTTTCCTATGTTTCGCGTGCCTCTCCTACCAGAGGCTAGCGACCAGTCTCATCAAGGATAAAGTTCTTCAGCCATGATATGCTTTTACGCCCCGTAACCCATCCTCCCCTACTATCCCTTCCACAATGATTTGGAGAAGAGTGTATTTATTTCCATAGAATACTAGTTGCATGTAACACATGAGATCCAACTGTCGATAGCGATAGTTTGTATATTTGAAGAATAAGTACCAAACTACAAACCCATAAATACAAATTATTTATTATTTTATGATATTTGGTTTTCTATACAACACATGTACCTAGGTAGTCAAGATAGGATAGTATGGAGGTGAGTCTTTTTTTCCTACCCGGAATATGAAAACAGCATAATGGTATATATTGTATGTTTGGAGATGACGTATCAAACTATTAAGTCTTCTTTGATATTGTGTATAGGTGACAAACATACAAATTCTATGAAGCGATGTCGTCACAAAATTCAATTTTTATAAAAATTGTTAAAAAAATTTGAGATGTAGGTACTACTACAATCTTAATATTTTTTATAGAAAATTAAATTACACTCAGAATTGTGAATACACTCCGAATACAAAACTTTTATACTCAGGATTGTGAATTTTTGTTTCAGTCAGGGGTTATCAACTTTTGAATTTTCGGTATATTTTTCTATATATCTCAGGAACCATGAAAGATAGAACGCTGAAAATTGGTATAGATATAGACAAATACAAAATCTCAAACGAGTTTTTTTAAAAAAATTCCAGCGTTTCTCAAACATTTTTTATTAAGAAAAATATTTTTTTTTTGATAAATTTATGAGTTTATGTGCTTATATTTCCAATTTCTTTTTAAATATCGAAAAAAGCCGAAACACTCCAACTAGACAATTTAATTTTCTATAAAAAATGTTAACATTGTATTAGCACAATTTTTTATAAAAATTGAATTTAGTGACGACATTGCTTCATACAATTTGTATGGCAGTAGCCTACACACAATATCTAAGAAGACTTAATAGTTTGATACTAATCTCCAAACATACATACATACCATCATGCTGTTCTCATATTCTGGGTAGGAAAAAAGGACTGACCTCCATATAGGGCCGGATAAATGAGTTTTTGCGCCCGTAGCAATATATTTGAATACGCCCCTCCCCCCCCATGTTTTTGGAATTTTAAATGTAAAACAATTTAAAATTATGTAAAATTACATCGGGTCTAAAATGACGAATCAGTTTGTTAATATTACCTACCTTAACCTACATAATATAGTTGTTTATTATTATTTATAAAAAAATAGCCACAACAATTGGAGATTCAAAATAATATTAGGTACCTACATATTTCCAATGTAATTTTGTTTTGTTTTACAACACCAGATATAATGCCCAAATAACATGTTAATAGTAGGCGAGGGAGATCGAGGGAGATCGCGATCCACTTCCACGCCGGCGACGCTATAGAGCCCATTGGCCCTGTTCGCCACCGGACGCAGCCGCAACATCGGACAAACACAAAATATCCACCATGCATCGGGTTCAACCACTGCCCCCGAGAATCCAACCTCAAACGGCGGGGCAACCGCTCAAGATCGGCAGCCGGGGCAAGCCCCTAGCACAACCGATCGAACGGAAGAGCTTGCCCCCGCACCCCTCGGTCCTCGTGTTGGCGTCCGAAAGCTTGGCGGGCTAACACCGGGGGCATCCGACGCAATCATCCCCTGTCAGATTTGACGTCACTGATGTCAACACAGGATGTCTGACCCGACAGGATGCCTACTATTCAGACATTCAGACAGGATGTCTGAATAGTAGGCGAGCAAGATATTAGCACTAAGCGGGATTTTTTTACATACACACCATCATGCCGAGCCTCTATCCGGGTACGCAAAGAGAACCGAGCGCCATACCTGCGGATTTTTTATTTATATGATTAACATTTTAGAATTTTAAGCGCCCTTTTTAAGACAATCGCCCTGACTACTTGTTCCTGATTGTTCTATGATTTATCTGGCCCTGCCTCCATACAATCCTATCTTGACATACATACCTACATGTGTTGTATAGAAATATGTATAGTATCTTAAAATATTCAATAATTTTGATTTATGGGTTTATAGTTTGGTACTTATTCTTCAACTATACATACTATCGCTATCGACAGTTGGATCTCATGGGTTATGTGCAACTTGTTAATATAATTCGGATTCGAGGTGTAGTAATACGACTGTAATATTCCCAGAGTCCTAAAATTCCCAAGATTTTAACCTTAGATTATAAATTATAATTCCATGTTTTCACCAAATAAAAACACGTCGAAAATGATTTGCAGTCAGCGGAGAGATTTTTCAACGACGAAATTCCGACGAATTTAAGACAATGAATGTTTATTTTTTTAACTAATCTTATGTTTGAAGCATTCTTGTTTCTGTATATATAAAATAAAAATGATAGAAAAAAAAATTGTTTGTGCCAAATAATAGTTTTAATCGATGTAAGATATCATAAAATATACAGGGTGTCCCAAAACGTATGGATAATCGGTAAACCAGGGATAGAGGACCCCTAGGGCTATCCAAAAACCTCAATGTATGTTCTACGATTTTTTGTCGTTTTTGAGTTATATTTTTTTTTCGAATTTTTTCGAAAAACTCCGACTGTCACGACATAATTGGTCACAGAGACGCTATTTATTGAGATACTTCTTACATTATTTTTTTCAAAATTTTTGAATAATGTACATTTTAGATGTAATAATTTGTTTTATCCAATTTGATACCATATCTTAAAAAAAATGTTGAATCTCAAAAATAGTCAAATCAGAAAATTGTATTACTCGTAGAATAATAAATGATTATTTTTGAATGGAAATGTGTGTATTTCATTACGTGAGATATCGCCCTCTCGTACTTTCAAACCGTTTTTAAGTATAATTCCGTAAGAATAGGAAAATGAAATTTACAGGATAGATACTAGATGAAATTAGGAAGTTTTTGAAAAATGTTTGGGAAATTTTTTTATGTGACCTTCTATTTTTAAATCGCCCTCAAACATTTTTGTCAATTTTCTGATTTGACTATTTTTGAGATACAACATTTTTTTTTAAAGATATGGTATCAAATTGGGTAAAACAAATTATTACATCTAAAAGGTAAAATATTCAACAATTTTGAAAAAAATAATAAAGGGTGTATCTTAATAAATAGCGTCTCTGTGACCAATTATGTCGTGACAGTCGGAGTTTTTCGAAAAAATTCAAAAAAAATTATAACACGAAAACGACAAAAAATCGTAGAACATATATTGAGGTTTTTGGATAGCCCTAGGGGTCCTCTATCCCTGGTTTACCGATTAGACTAAATACGTGTAAAAAGAATAGACTCTGTTCAGGTCGGTTGCGAGAACGAAATTTCGGCTCAGCACGAAAAAAATATTATTTCATTTCATTAGAGTTTCTTCCGTCAGAAATAGATATACTTATATACCCATGTACGCGTAATAAGGACAAAATATAAACGAACAACATTGCGTTGTCAGAAAGAAATGCTATCTTACCTGTGCATGTGACAAGGATACATAGATTCTGTTAGTGGGGCCTAGTCAATGTGTCTCTCTCGGCTTTTTATAAATATTAATATATTATTACATCCAAACATTCGCAATTAATATAATTAAAAATGTAAAGTTATTTAATGTACAGTACTTACATTATGTATTTTTTAAGAAATTTCAAATTATAGTTCAATCAATATTCCGATAGCAAATATAATCAATTATATTTTAAAAAATTGACCCGTCTATATAGACACCGCAAAGTGCAAAAATCCAGATTATCCGTAAAAAAACAGTATCAATACTTGTTCATTCACTTTAGGGACATTGTCTAATTTTATTGTCCTTTAATAAATCCCGTGTTGCTAATTGAAACGAAAATAATTATTCCTACTGGAAAACACTCAGTGAGACTCTTCGCGCTATAGACAATACGTCTAAAATAATCCACTGTGGTGTGTGGCGTCATAAAGTGATCAACCAATGACAGACCGTTTATAATTTGATTTATAAATAAATTTTTATCGTTATATTGTTAATTGAACTGTAATATTTCACAGCTTTCATTAGTATTTTTGTGATAGCCGTTCTTTTTTACCTCTAAATCATTATTTTTTATTCATATCCCGCACACATGCATGTTCTTTATAGTAAGCAGGTATATAATATAAAGTTAAAAATATTAATTAAATATCGATCGTATAATGTTGAAAGGAAAATATACTCACTTACATATACACATCATATACCAGAATAGTGCTAAAACACTCAATTTTTATCACTACCTTATAATTAAGCAAGCACTATTGAACTATCGAAGCAAAATACATACATACCTACAAATAAAACAGATTAGAGGTATATTATATTCTACAGTATCTACTTTGTGATCACCAGAATTCAAGTTGATAAAACGAGGTTCCAGTTTCCATTATCTACGTTAAAACGATAATGAAAATGTATTCCTGTGGTATCAAACAATTGTTTTCGTAAGAAAATGTAAATTATTGGATATTGCTTGAGATTAGTGGTTGCTATGAATGGAATTTATCGATGTTTGTATTCATCTATTTTGACTACGAAACCTTCCACGAATTTCAATACAAATACATTATCATTTTTGTTTTTCTTTGCGTTATTTTCGCTGTGAGGCACCGGCTTAGAATAGTGCTTCCACTTTTTTTTGTATTATTGTTGTATTTCGATGATTACCGCACATTGTGGGATATGAAGTATGAAAAGTAAATAACGTTTGACCAGCTAGCAATATATATTTACATTTTACGAAAATTTAAACCATTATTATTACCTACTTTGAAAATATTATTCGTGAAAAAAAAACAAGCATTTTCAAATATTCCAATACTTCATAATACAAATCAGTTTTACATTTGCATTTTTTACATTTTATTTTTAACGTCGAAAATGGTAATTAAACGCATGAATTAAAACGAATTTCACAAAATCTAAATAACTGGAAACTTTAATATAAAAAAATATTTTGAACAAACGGCGATATTCATTGACATCGCTAGAAACAATATTTTTTTTATAAATATTAGTAGTATTTCAATTTGAACTTAATTTTTAAATTATATTAAAAATGTTTTTAGAATTTTTTATGTGTCTTTATTAGAGCAAGATATGTATGTACGAATAATGTTATGTGAAACGCAGCGCCAAATAATACAAAAAAGTGTTTTCAGTTCATTTTAAAAAAGTGCTTTAAAAGAAACCTAAATTGAAATTGAGTCTTTCTGACTAAAATACAACTAGTATCTAATGGACAGAGAGGACACTGATATATGAATACTTTATATAGGAATTCAACATTATTTTGGCATTGTATCTAGGTATATGACCTATCTCTCGATATCGAAAAGAAGTGTACAGTTTACCTATCTATATATCCTCTCTCTATGCATCGAGAAGAAAATTCCTCGAACCTATCATGTCAAAGAGACTTCTTATTCTATGTTCATTCAGAAAGCTACGATAGACCATTAGAGAGCCTAATTACGCAAAACACGGCAATAAAAGATCAAAATCATTTAAACCTTCTGCCGGGACAAAATAAAAGCCAACATTAATTTGCCCGAATAATGGCGTACTGAGGAACCCAAAAGAGATTAATTGTTTTTTTTTTCTTAATTGACAAAAAGAAAATTCTTATTTCAGCCCTATGTTTCAGCCCTAGGCAAATTCGCAATCCAAAGATATTTTTATCTTTCTCATGACGCCGATTCAATATATCAAATATCTGATTGAAAATGTTCGACAAATTCAATATTCTTTTGTTTTTTATTTTCATAAAGACTATTTTTGTTTTAACACTAATTAATTGGGTAGGTACTCGGAGATCTAGATTTGAAAACGATGTTTATTAAAAATTGAAGTATCTAGAAAGTATCGATTGAGAAAATTTTGTTTGAAATATTATTATAAATTATTTATTGCCTCTTGTTTGAGTTCCCATAGCTATTGAATAATATTAATTTATACCGTTTGGAAATAACCACTCGACGCTGCTACCATCTGTGTATGACAGGACGAACAAACCCATGTATCAAACCCATGTTCATATACCGTATCAAAAGTATCAAAATTTCTCCTACACAATGTTTTGTCTTAAATCACGTATATAATGTTAGGTTTCCATAGTTTATAGAATATGTAGGCTTAATAAATTTTTACTTAGACATTTCGGTAAAATTTAAAAGTCAATATTCCAAATGCTTCTATGTCGATAAAATTTCTTGTTCATGATAATTTTCTGAGATAGACATGTACCACAAAAGCATTGTTTTATTTCACTCTATGCTAAACCAATCCGCTAATGTCAATACGTAGGAGATTTTTATATGTAGATGAATTTCATATTAGCGCACCGAGTGAATTCTAACTAAATCCAGTTATATAATTGACACACTTTTGTCTTTGACTTTGTACTGAATTGTCTTTTATTATGTATATTATTCTGTGGAACAATGTAATTGGCTTACTTTCCTGATTGTTATTTTTTTATTAATGTAAAACATGTAACAGCTGTTTTGTTTCCCAAAATAAAATAAATAAATAAATAAATAAATAATGTGACTTTATTTTAATATATTTTTTTATTTACTTTATGCTAAGCCAATCCGCTAATGTCAATATGTAGGAGATTTTTATATGTACCTAGATGTATTTCATATTAGCGCAGCGAGTGAATTCTAACTAAATCCAGTTATATAATGTGACTTTATTTTAATATATATTTTTATTTACTTTATGCTAAGCCAATCCGCTAATGTCAATATGTAGGAGATTTTTATATGTAGATGTATTTCATATTAGCGCAGCGAGTGAATTCTAACTAAATCCAGTTATATAATGTGACTTTATTTTAATTTATTTTTTTATTTATATATTTTTTTTTATATTCTCACTTACGTAGGTATTTCTTTTTGTACGATAAATGAACAAACGAAAAAAAAAATTACAACACATACTATTCGAAATTATTGGGACAAAATTAAAATTTATTTTGAAATCGTCAAATTCAGTTGCCAGTCTCAGATCTGTTTGGAGTTGGTTGAACCACATCATACGTATAGAAGTGTTAACGGGGTACATAATCATCGATCCACTATATTTTGTCTATTACTATCTACACGTACAAAGGCATGGCTTGACTTTCCTATGTCTTTATGTATTTTAACACTACATAATGACATAGAAACAACATTACTATGCCTCTGAACAATTATTCATAGATTTCAAAGTTTTAAAATTCAAAAATATTTTCAAAAAATTTGCTATTTTACAAATACTAAGAGAACCTGAGCACCATAGATTTATAATTGAAAATCGGACCCGATATAGATTTTAATTTTTCGAAGATAGAAGGAAGACAACTTTTGCGCAGCATCACTACTCATTCCTGGGAGAAAAGTGTTTTAATGACCTTCCTCTAGATATAAGAAAAACAACTGACTCTAGACAACTTATAAATAAAATAAAACAACATTTTAAAACAGATATTTAAATCACTTGTATTTTGTTTTCTTTTGTTTGTGATAGTGTATATGTCTGAATATGTTGGTGTGTATGTGTATCTATGTGTGTGTTGGTATATGTATGTATATCTTTATGTGTTTAGGTACTTGTATATGTATGTATTTATACTTATATGAAATAAAAAAAAAAAATAAGGATAATATGACTATGACTAACACAACTCCTCTCTACTCAAGCCTAATAAGCTTTCAGAGAGGAGTGGTATTGTAATATATATTATTTGTAAATGAATTATTGCTTGTTATTGTGAACATACATGTTGTATAAATAAAATAAGGATAATATGACTATGACTAACACAACTCCTCTCTACTCAAGCCTAATAAGCTTTCAGAGAGGAGTGGTATTGTAATATATATTATTTGTAAATGAATTATTGCTTGTTATTGTGAACATACATGTTGTATAAATAAAATAAGGATAATATGACTATGACTAACACAACTCCTCTCTACTCAAGCCTAATAAGCTTTCAGAGAGGAGTGGTATTGTAATATATATTATTTGTAAATGAATTATTGCTTGTTATTGTGAACATACATGTTGTATAAAAAAAATAAGGATAATATGACTATGACTAACACAACTCCTCTCTACTCAAGCCTAATAAGCTTTCAGAGAGGAGTGGTATTGTAATATATATTATTTGTAAATGAATTATTGCTTGTTATTGTGAACATACATGTTGTATAAAAAAAATAAGGATAATATGACTATGACTAACACAACTCCTCTCTACTCAAGCCTAATAAGCTTTCAGAGAGGAGTGGTATTGTAATATATATTATTTGTAAATGAATTATTGCTTGTTATTGTGAACATACATGTTGTATAAAAAAAATAAGGATAATATGACTATGACTAACACAACTCCTCTCTACTCAAGCCTAATAAGCTTTCAGAGAGGAGTGGTATTGTAATATATATTATTTGTAAATGAATTATTGCTTGTTATTGTGAACATACATGTTGTATAAAAAAAATAAGGATAATATGACTATGACTAACACAACTCCTCTCTACTCAAGCCTAATAAGCTTTCAGAGAGGAGTGGTATTGTAATATATATTATTTGTAAATGAATTATTGCTTGTTATTGTGAACATACATGTTGTATAAATAAAATAAGGATAATATGACTATGACTAACACAACTCCTCTCTACTCAAGCCTAATAAGCTTTCAGAGAGGAGTGGTATTGTAATATATATTATTTGTAAATGAATTATTGCTTGTTATTGTGAACATATGTACATGTTGTATAAATAAAACAATAAATAATTACAATAGCAGGTAGTGTAGTCAGATGGTTTTTTCACAATATTTTATAATACCCATCAACCTTTGAGCAATTTCTAGAGGCAAAATGGATTGAAAATTTAATTTAAAATGAATTCAAAATGGTTCTCTTTCTACATTCAATAGTTTAGCTATCGGATAACTTATTCTTATTAAATTTCAAGTTTGATTATTTCCACACAATTCCCAACATCTCATATAAAATACCTAAATTAATAAATAAATTACATTTCATTTCTATTTACAGGCTCATTATTTGTTGGTCATATGAATATACATACATATGTCAGTAAAGGGCCACTGTGTTAATGTAGATAAATCGTTAAGTTTAATGCGAGGTTTTATGTATATAGCAACATAACATCATAGATAAAGAAAAGTAGGTAAACACTAACTTGGCCTTATAATAGAAAAGGGCTTATGAAAATTGCCCATTTATGAAGTACCTGTATAAAGTCATTACGTAATACGTGAGTTGATATTATACAAATTTATTGGACAGTACGCGTCTGATCTTCGTTCGAAAATCATAATGTCAGAAATATATTATGGGCCTTATATTCCTATACTCTGAACCAGTAATAATAATATACCTTTTTATTGATTCTGCAATTTTAAATCTGTCATATAAAAAAACCGAATTCAAAATGAATGAATGTCATGATAGAAAAAATGTGGTATTCCGTTCTCTCTGCCTACATCGAGAGGGACATGTGGTAATGGTGTGTATACATGTGGTAATATTATCTTTCTTACAAACCGCATGAACAACAACACGCAAATCCTTCGCAAATTGATGAATTTCGTGATTTTTCATGATTCTCATAATCAAATCTCTTGGTTTTGTTCAGATGGACTTACTTACTTAGTAGAGTAAGTAAGACTTTCGCTCCCAGTGTGGAGCATACGGACGACACGAAATTTTTCCAAGTCTCTAACCAAAAAAAAAAAACGCCCCATAAATGATCACTTTCCAATAAAAAAAGGAATTATTGTATTCGGACGCCGCGCGTCGTGGTGAAGAATAATCGCTGATTTTGCATTTTTTTTTAGTTTTTTATTATTTCGTCGTTGATTCCATTATCAGATCTCGACCAAATTTTAATGTAATTAATCGAAAGGTATCCCCTTCCTAATGAAAGAAGAATCATCGAAATTGGATCATGTAATAAAAATTTATCGTTGAAAATACATCAAAACGTCATGTCGATTTAAAAACCTCGTCAAGTCGGTTTATAAAAACCGCATATTGTATTTAATTATATAACCATATGTTAATTAATTAACTCATGAAGTGTTTCGAAGATCCCGTAAAAAGTTTGTTGATTTGGATTGTCTGAAAAAAAAGAATGTTGCATAATATGATTATTTATAAAATTTAAGGTATTACATCCGTATAAATATATCGTTAACCAAAGCGTTTTACGTAACCCTGTCAATGACAGGTTTGAATCTATACTGTATCTTCCAAACACAATATTATTTCATTTGTTATGCCTACTTGTTTAGTAATATCTACCTTAAATATTTCATTTTCAACCTAATGAACTGGAAAATTAAAATAAATCATCGTTTTCTCAGCGATGTTTTATACCATAAATTGAAAATAAGTTATAATAAAGTAGTCATGTTGTTCTACCAAATGTTGGGTTTGATGGATTGATATCAAATTGATAACAACGTTTTTCTTGATACAGTATTAATGCCTGTCCAAGTACCAAGATGTTCCGAAAATAATAAGCAGAGCGATGTATTTTAGTAATTATAGTAGGAATAAAAAGTTCAAGGAAAAAACTTCTTAGGAGTCTGATGGGTTAGTTAGTGGCAGAGCTGTTTTTGTTTTGTTTACCTTCATACATATTTGAAGTAAAAATCGAGGGAAATTGCGGTGTCTAATAAGTAGAGTGGAGGAGCTGTTTAATATCCTATATGAACACCTAGTTCTTCTGACTTGATTGTGCCGGACTCAAATCGACAAAAAACCTAGAGTTTACGGCTTATCCAGGGTTACGAAGTTTTCTTGTCTCCAGGTAGACCTATGTACGGTAAACCTGCTCATTGCAAGTATGATTCCCGCTGACTTATGGCTAGAGAAAGTGAATCCATGTATACTAATAACCGGGAGATCATACCTGAAATAAGGAAGGCCGAAAGAGAGGTGACGATAGCCAAATGACAGACCAAATGGGACAGATCAGAGAAGGGTAGATGGATTCATCGTAAGAACGACGGGCTCGAGGTACGACTACTTATAAGCCATGGCGAAGCAACATTTATGACTTAAATAATGCCTTAGTGGGAATGGGGTGTTTTATATCTGTGTGGCATCGGTAAGGCAAACTCCAAAGGAAAATGCCGTACACACTTTGTTCAGCTGATCGATATTGAGCGTAGAAACGGAGGTCTTGCACAGTGATCTCAACATGGCCGAGAGACTAGCGTTGGAGGACACCTGCCATGGCACGAAGAGATGAAGTTATAGCAACATAACATAGCCATGATAGCTGATTAATTTCTTAGTTGCTCTAATAAACTAGTATGAAGCGACTAGTTTCTTTGAATTTTTTTTTTAGAATTTGAGGACCTCCGACATATGGAGGTACGTAATGAATTGACAGTAGTAGACCGCTATATTGACTGTCCACATCCATTAAGGAGTTGATAAGTACTCTTTGATAAACAAGAATCTAGAGGGTTTCTTTTTCAATCACACTTCTTTGATGAACTGCGTATCTAGGTTGTTCAATGTATTCACAGTATGGAATGCAATATTACGTTATTTTTTTTTTGAGAAAATAACCTTTTGAATACCGCAATGTATTGCTGTAATAATAAATTGTATTTACGTCCATCTTCATCGAACAAACGATGCTGCATAATAATAACATAATTTATTTAATGCAGAAATGTTTTCTGTGAAGTCGATTGTAGAATTTCATAATATTATTCGATTAAATCGGGGATCTGTTGGAGGGTTTCCATCAACCAAAGTGTATATCAATGGAAGGCGTGACTTCTAATTTATCATAAATACCTGCTGTGGTATCCTTTACAGAAAAAAATCAACCTTTATACTAAGACAAAAATTTGGAAGTCACTGGGTTGGTCTATATAAATACTTGTTTCATTTGATACTGTGATGTAAAAACTTTGATTCTTTATTACATTTCATTTCATGTCTTGTTATATAAATAGTAGGTATTTTCGCACTATTTATAGCTTAAGTTTATTTGACAGTTGTGATCTTGAAACGCAATTGGGAATACAGTAATCTTCATAGAAAATTGTTGTACAGGCAATAAATAATATTTATTTTTTTGCAAAAGCCAAAACTATTTCATTGGCTCAACTGAAAGTGTTGTAAAACAATATACGTATAATGTAACATCTTCCCTTGAATTTTAACACAACATAAATTCAACAACAAGAAATATTTTTACTTGTATCATATTATATGTACACGTGGAAAACTGTGAAATTTTCTGCGATAAATTTTTTGTGAGAAAGTTTTGTAAAAGAAACACGATGAAATGTAAAAAGGCCTGTCACGGTGCTTAATAAATATTATGAATTCATGGAATATGAAATAAAAATTCTTTGTCTATTCTTTTCCCCACACAATGTATCTTTGTCAGCAAAAAAACTATCATACAAAAGGGCATAAGTGAACATAATTTCTATATATTAAAAAAAAACTGGATATAAAAACACGTGAACAGTATGAGAATCAAATTTTCTATCAAATAAATATCAATAAGTTCTTCTTAGAAAAAACTAGAAGTACACCTAACCTACATGATTCAAAAATACTCCACTAATTTCAAGGTACAACTTATGTAACGTGCAAAGCAACTAACTAACAACTATTTAACAAACTCATTGGATCATTGTTTATTCATTATAGAGTGCTTAAAATTTGAGACAAATTTTCAAAATTTGAGACAACGTAATGCTCAAAAGTCGATCATTCTAAAGAACGAAACTTCTCGTACCTAAAATTATGTATGAAATGATATATTATAGAATTGGTTTCACGGAATAATGAGTCATAAAAGAGATTAATTTTGATATTTGAATTGGTTGCAATATGTCATGCTTCTCTCTATTGCAAAAACCAAGAGCATGACTATAGCCAGAGATCACCATAGGTGCAATCTTAGTGTTGGAAATGACGTAATAGAGCAAGAGACGCAATTTAAATATCTAGGGATCGTGATGGCATGTCACGATCGTATGGAGAAGTGACACAGCAAGCATACAAGGCCGCAGCAATCTCGGACTGTCTGAGGGAAACTATATGGAAGAACAAACACATGAGCACCAAGGGAAAAAAGAGGATATACAAAACATGCGTAAGACCCATCCTATAATACGCCATTAAATCCAGAGCTGATACGGTCCGTACCAAACAACTCCTGCGCACCAGCGAAATGTAAATACTGCGATGCATAGTTGGCAAAAGTCTTCGTGATAGAGTCAGAAATACAGAGATCCGTAGAATCTGCGAAGCTGAGGACATCGTAAGATGGGGGCGCCAAAGGAGAATGTACTGAACGAACACGTCAGCCGCATATCCGAAGATAGGATCCCAAATATAGCCCGAGACAACGTACCGGAGGGGTCTCGACCACGAGGACACCCACCAAAAAGATGGCGAGATATTTGGCAGTCCACATCACCGGAGGCTGAAAATGCAGCCTAAAACAGGCCCTGGGCCTAATGAAAGAACAAGAAGAAGAAGAAGAATTGGTTTCCCTGCATAGTGATATCTTTGGAAGAAATAAAAAATAATAAAAAGATTTGTTGCCTTCTCTGGTGGATTTTTCTGTTGGGGTTACCTTCCCGTGGCTGGTTGGTCCTGGTTTGGAGGCGCCAGTAATTCGGCTTTCATATCCCGTGGCTGGTTGGTCCTGGTTTGGAGGCGCCAGTAATTCGGCTTTCATCTCCCGTGGCTGGTCGGTCCTGGTTTGGAGGCGCCAGTAATTCGGCTTTCATCCTCTCGTTATCTGCTATGATCTTTTCGGTCAAATTGCCCAGGGTTCGCGGCGTGGACACTATCGAGACGGACTAGTCAGTAGCCGCATCAGAGACGTAGGCGCATTGTTGTTCCGGACGCGGCGGCGGATAGAGATGCCTTCTCGGCAGTGATCGCCAATGACGGGGGGCACCTGATATGGCACGAAGAAGAAGAAGAATTGTATTCGAATATTTTTTAATAGTTGCATATACGCAAGCATTGGATTTTTTCCTTGCAGACGATTTTTTAGATCTCCATCGAGACGAAGGTGGAATATAAAGGGAGAACCAGGAACTCAAGGCACCTATAAGGCTTACGACCTGTCATCGGCTGGTTTACTTGATCATTTTATGCGCTTGCGCAACGTTCATCAATGTTTTTTTTTGTTTACCCTTTTTTTCATAAAAATATCAATCATAAAAATATCAGTGACTCCCGACAGGGGAAAAATCCAATGTTTGCGTTTGTGAAATTTTCAAAAAATATTTGATACAACTAGGTAAACAAACCAAAAATTAAATAATATTTCAGGGGTGACATCAGTACAAAAGTTTTCATTGTTTACGAACTCTGGCTTTCTTTATTAACGAACCAATTTCTCAATAGAGTGCGTTACAAAAAAGTTTAAATATATAGAACGTTGCGCAAGCGCATAAAGTGATCACTTAAACCAGCCGATGACAGGTCATAAGCCCCTGCAGGTGCCTTGATTTCTCCGGTTGTCCCTTAGAGTCTTTTTTGAGATATTAAACAATTTGTCATAAAAAAAATTGTATTGTTGCCCAGCTGGATTTATCTCAAACCACAACTTGTATGGATATGTTTTGACTACTCTTACTTTATGTAAAATTGTCAATCTCAATATAGGAAATCAGTGAGGTCGATTATTATAATACATATGTCTTATGTACTGTTTATAAATTAATTTAATAAACCTACTAATGTAATTAGTAATCGCCTAAGTTATTTGGTAGTAATTATACCCCTTGTTCATAAGTTTCTTAACTATACCCTTTGTTCAAAAACGAAGGAAAAATACAGATATCTTTTTTCTTCATAAAACATTAAATAATCTGGTCGATAGTCCTTATCTTGTTTGAAAAATACCTTTTAACTGCCCTTCTAGAACATCGCGTCACCATAATCTATTCTACACACCTTTGTCAAGAACTAATTACGATCAAAACAGTTTTATCAACCGCTGCTGTAATTACTATAATAATCTTAGCCCCCAGCCAGATCTATTAAATCTATCTCTACAAGCATTTAAGCAAATTCTTAATGCGCCTACAAGCATCGGTTAGGGAAACTGTCCTTTCCCTCTCTTCCTTCTCCCATTTCATTCCTCAATTCTCAGTTTCCTAACCATACCCCATTCCTAAACCCTTCCAGCGGTACTAATAACATTTTCGTTAAAACTCGTTTTAGCCAACTAAACCTCGCACTACGTAAACCACGTATTAGGCACTAATTCGTGGTTTAGTGGGTTCTTACTAATAATGTAAAAATGTACAAGGACTAAGTAAACCATGGAATACGGAATGAATGTTGTGTGAACGCAGCCATTTAACGGGAATTTCGGAATTTTTCTTTACTTTATGCTATTTTTTGTTCATTCTCTATGACCTTATTAGCCGTCATCTATGACATCTATCGAGAATTATCGTATTTCTATGTTTGTCATTGTTTGTTTACTGCATGTTTGATGGTTTACTGTTTATGTATCGTCACGTTTTGGTTGAATTCCCAATGATTTAACTTATTACAACATAACTTATTACATTTATTTTAAAACAATTGTCAATGGAAAATAAATATCTTCATTTATTTGCCTTCTTCCAAATAAATCTACGAGATGTCTAACTCCTGCCTTTGAAAATCGTCGTAATCAACAAACGGATTACAACGCACCTATGAAAACACCTTATAAATTTTGCTTCTTCAAAAAACTTTCCACCTGTTCAATTTCTTGAAACGATCTTTCAAAATCGCCGATTCTATAATCAAACAGATTGTTGTCCATAATTAAAAAAGTATTTCTTTAAAAATGACAAAATACAATACGCGCGGTCTATTTGACTTGACAGCTCACGAATTCACTATTGCTATTCCACCACTAAACTAGGGGACCGGATGGTTTAGCGTTACCATGGTGATATAAACCATGGAATAAAATAGAAGTTTTAAAACTTGGTTATTAGTAAGATTTTTGGCCGTTAGGTTTTAGTCACTCTATTCCATAGTTCAACCTCGCTACTTTTTCGTTATTAGTACCGCCGTTCATGATCAATATTCTCATAAATTAGACGTAAATGTATTTGTAACTCTGTGAAACATTATAATAGGCTTCTTATTAATTAATTTTTAACTGTATTATATTTTATATACAAAAGCTGTTATGTTTCCAAATAAAATAAAATAAAATAAGTAAAAACATAATGTATAAATTCTACATTTTGCTGAACTTAGTCGATAAATAGTCTAGAATGGCCTCACTAGAATAGCCTCAATATTGTCCTGTTTGGCCGAAATAACTATACACGAAGTTAAAAAATTGTAGAGTAAAACCGTATATTGTACATATTTTTACTTGTATTAATATCACAAGGGAAACTTATAAACTTTCAGTTCTTTGATACCATAACACTTTCTCTCAATCCTTCACGTTGTCGGTTGTCATTAACACATTTCCTTTCTTCAATCATCCATCCTGACTAAGCTTCTATTGTAATTGAATTTGGTACTCGGGTGAATCTTTCGTATTATTGTATTTAAATTTTCTCATTGAATGTACATACTTGAAAATTAGGTAAGAGTCGAAAAGCGTGATAATTCATTTTCTCCGTAGAAGCAGTTCAGTAGATTATACGTTGAGAGAGAAAACTTGAAATAAGCCAATTTCTTTATTCAAAAGGCATAACAATTACTTTACTGTGTTATGTTGATATTACTTTATCTACCTTTGTTATATTTTTTCTTACAAAAGTATTTTGTTTGACTTCCTTTTTGACTCGTGACTTATCGACGGGCAACTGAATAAATAGTTGAAATTGAGTTAATGAAATCCAACTTATTTATTTAACTCAAAATATATAAGATTTTTGGTTGGCATGACCAGCAAAATTTTGGGTTTTTGGTTGGCAGGAAACTTGAAAAAATATATTTGTTAACAGAATTATAGTAGGCATACCTACACACACTTAAAAAATATAATGACAACTGAACTGGCTACCTGCGTTTTACCCGAACCTTTGTTATCAGTAATAAAAGTTTATCTATTTATGACTGTACTATTTGGCTGTGTACAGAAAACATTTGATTGTACAAAACTAAATGTTTTGTAGTCACTATAGTTTGCTTAATTTTTACATGAAATTTTGTTACAATTAAAAAAACAAAAATTTCAATGCACTGCGATGGTTTGATTACCTACACGAAAAGGTTCAATGAAAAACGACTGACATAGGAAATTTCTAGAGATAATTGAAAAAGAAAAAAAGATCTGGGCCGGTTGTATTAGTAAAATTTATATAAGTTAAACAAACATAGTCATATAACGAAACAGTTATCGACGACGTTCAATAAAAATGGAGATCCAATAGGTACTCGCATTGTTTTACTGATAATATTATTTACATATACTAAGACAAAAATATATTATAGGTATATATTTGGTATGAATCAGAATCGCCTCAATCATCTCGAATTTCGTTGTTTATTTAGCAAAGTCAGGTGGCACGTCAAAAGGTCGTGACAAAGAAGAAGATATTTAATGGGTAAGAAAATGTCCAACCCAACTGTAAACAAGGGCGCATGGAAACAAATTGTTTTCGCTAGAAAAAATCGAATATATCTCTTGACGGCACGTCCATGTTGAAGTGAGTAAAAAATATATGGTTTTAGTGGATGTTGTTGTTTTTCTTTTTCCTGTGTTTGGGAATTCAGTTGTTGCTGAAGAAGGTTTTTTTTAAGAATAGTGTGTAGATCTGCTTAGCCATTCCGCAGTTGACAGAGATTATTTATTCCGTAACTTGGTGAATATTTTTCTAGACGTTTCTCTTATATCTTTCTCTCTTTTATGCGTTAGACTACCAAATAAATGTTGGTGTATAAAAGATATATTTTGTTTTTTTTTCAAAACTTTTATAAATATTGTGTATTTGTGCGGAAAATTAAAAAAATATAAATCCATTCGATAAATAGACACCGACGAAATAATTCTAATATGTACTTACCTACATAATGTAGGTTATCATTTTTAATAGCTCTTTATTTTATGTACATAAGTATGTTCGACAATTTATATGGATCAATTGTTGAGTTTCTGACTCCTGAACCAAAGGTCTCGCGATCTATTCCCAGTGTAATAATCTTCTTCTCTCTTCTTCTTCTCAGCCTAATCCCGTCCACTCCTGGACGAAGGCCTCCTCCATCTCCTTCCACGCCACTCTATCTTGTGCTCTGAGCAATCAATTGACACCAGCATGACGGCTGATGTCATCTCTCCATCTCATTGGCGGTCTTCCAACACCTCTGACTGTAGTTCTCGGTCTCCAAGCCATAACAATCCTTGGCCATCGGTCTTCGGGGTATCTAGCCACATGGCCCACCCATCTCCACTTCAGGGTAAGAATTCGGTGGACGACATCAACCAGTTTTGTTCTACCCCTGATGGTGTCGTAATAATAATATATAGAACTAAATATTCCTAGTTGAAAGTAAATGATTTGATTCTTATACATAATATACCTACATTTATATAGTTAAATTAATGAAATATTTTATTCCATTATTTGTCATTTTTTAACATTTCAATAGAGACGAAGTTGGAATATTATAGGAGAACCTTTAAATCAAGGCACCTACGCGGCTACGACCTGTCATCGGCTGTAAACCAGCGAAAATATAATTGACCTCCGACGGGGAAAAAATCCAATGTTGGCCTATATCCAACATTAAAAATATTAGATTTTTTAAACAGTTCGTGAGCAGGGTAGGGGGTGCTATGGTACATAAACCATATTTTACGTACAAAAAAGTTACGCGGAAAAATGTACCAAATAGAGATGATATTTATAAAATTTTAATGTAAAATATCATTAACAATACATAATATAAAAATAATATACAAACAAAAAAAAAACATAATTTAAAATATTATAAAATAGTATTTAATCGTTAATGTTAGGAAAATAACTTTGTGGCGACATTTGGTGAATATTTTATTAAAAAAAAATTTTTTTGAACCACCCAGTGTCACTTATGTTTACCGTTCCGCCCCACTACTTTCTAAAATTGACTCCTCCCACAACTTTAAACCTAACAACAGTCTATATTTTATTTTTAATTTTTAGTACGTAAGTCTTCCTGACGAAGAAAACATTTAAAGTTTTTGAAACCGGTAGAAGTTAGTACTCATAGTTAAGTGGTGTAAACTACGTTAAGTGTATATTATAAATAGTATTTAATCCATTATTATTTTTTTCTTCTATGCTTGTATCAATCTCGGAAATTGGTCCTCCTCTACAACCTTAATCATCAAACATGGATTATTCCACAGTTTCACTATGTACCTACTGAAATGTTAAGTTTGTATTTAATAATATTACATTTTAATATGCATTAGATTCGTTCGAATAAATTAATTATAAACCAGAATATAAATTAGTAGTAAAATGTCTGTACGTTTGTCGAATGAATTAAATCTCTCCGGTTGAATCTGTGGTCGGAGAATTCCTGATTAATTGAACAAAACTCAACATGACAGACTGGACTAAAATTTGCCACCTGCATCACTTGTGTAAGCTATTGATTAAATTAGTGATCGAAAGGTTTCTTTGGGGAAAAAAATCAAACTTATTTTGATGAAAATAACGTAGATTTGTTTTGAGATTGGTAATTTTGTATAGGTAAATATTAAAAAAAAACAGTCGTATAATCTATATGAGACAATTTATATAATGAAAACTCTGACCAGAGTGTCATAATATATAATTAATTTACATGTTATGATGCTCAAAATAGTGTTAAAAAATAAGATGATATACCTATTTTATTGATTCTTGGGCAAAAATCAGGTACCTACATAATAAATCTTATCTTGTTTTTTTTGAGAACGTCGCGTCGGTACTTTGAAACAAGTTTTTTTATGTAAGGAATTTTAAATGGTGGTTTTTTGATAAATATTGATACGGCTTGAATGAGCTTAATATAAATTTAACATTGTTATATAAAATTTTCAGATCCCAATTTACTCAATGCTGTATTTTTTGATTTATAAAGAAATATTATTTACCAATTAAATACTAACATAGATTAAAAAAACATCATTGTGAAAATATAAAAGTCCCAAAAGATTTCCCTATGAGAAAAATTCGTTGATACAATTTGTTTCCTATTTGTTATGAAGCTACGGTTAAAATGAGACTACGGTTTTTCCTACAATGCACTGTAGAATTTTAGTCTACGATATTTTTATTGGTATAATACAAGTAAGTATAATTTATAAATATTTTTTTTAAATCAATTCAGTTATTAGTGGACATTTAATAGGCATATAATAAACATTGTAAAATATATAAGGGACTATTAAAACCAGAGGAAAGCCAAACTTTATTATCTCAATAATACAAGATAAACCTCTTAAAGAGAGGATACCAAGAAATAAATTGACCAATAAAGTATCTTCTCGGCAGAGATATCTTTGGATTCTGCCGAACTCAGGCTCCATTTTGTAATATAACTCATAAATGATTACCAGAAAATTACGAAATCGATGAGAAATAATATGCTTGTAAAACAATATTTTAAAATTTAATCAAGTTACTTAAAATCCTAATGGGCCATTTTCCGCGATGAACAACAAAAAACTTATTTATTGGTGGGTACTTTGAGATTATATCGCCCCCATAATAAATGTAACAAAAAAGATTTTATGAGAGTAGTTGGTGTCTGTAACTAAAAAGATTAAATCTGGACAAACATCAGACATACAAGTATGTATCTATGAGTGAGGAAAACTTTTTTTACTGTGAGGCACCGTGTTAAGAATAGTGGTTCCATAATTTTCTGTTATATGTAATGGAAAAGACAACATGCAAAATAACATCTCACAAAGTATTCCAATGAGTTTCCCCACTCATTCTTAATGTTGCCTTTTTAGGGGAGACAAGACTAGTTGGTAAGCATATACGCATGTGTCGAGCTTCCTTTTATAAGGTAATTCACACCCGCGCACCTGTAGCTGGTTACCTCAAATTGTGGAATATACCGTGATGGTATGTAGGTATGTATTTTGTAATTTTCTCAAACGAAATCATTGTAAGGTTCTATTTGATTTTTTCGAAAACGCGACTCACATTTTTTCATAATTCTAGTTCATATCGTCCCTCTGCTAACTAACTGTCGAATCTGACATTTTTTGCAAAATCGAGCACCAATGTAAATTTATATGTTTTACGCATGTTCTCAATAAAATTCTCGACTGTATCACCTCCCGTTAACTTGGAATAGCTTAATGATTTGCTGTCTACGAATTACCTACTGAAAATAAAATCTCACTAATAGACCTATGTGCAAATACTTCTTCTTCTTCCTGGCCTCTTCCCAACTTATCGTCGATGAAGACTGTTGGGGTCAGCTCTCCTCGTCCTCAAGCTGTACACTCTTCGGTTCTGGGCCGCCTCCGATGTCAATTCTTGTTTCATCAATTGTGAACTCTTTTGCGCCATCCATGTATTTTTTGGTCTTCCCCTATTCGTTGATCGGGGGATGTCTACGGCAATAGCCTGGTTCACAATGTGATCCTCGGGTCTTCTTAATATGTGACCATACCATCTCAATTGTCTTTCTTCTAATTTGTTGTTATATATACACCGGAAGTAGTAATAAAGATAGAAAAATGGACGTGAAAACTATATGAAGAAATATATAAAATATACAAAAAATATACACCGGACGCAGTAATAAAGATAAAAAAATGGACGTGAAAACTATAGGAAGATATTTGTAAAATATACAAAAAATATACACATGGACGCAAGTATGAAAATGACGTGTCAAACGTACCAAAATAGGAAAAAACTGAATATTTATATTTTTCAATTTACAAGAAAAACCTTATGGCTACAATGATTGTGAGCAACAAATAGCTCTAAATTCACTAACATAAACCTAAAATAATAAGTAGAAGTGGTGGACGCCGATCTGTCGGATATTTGGCGGACGCAAAAAATGTAGTGGGATCTATATATATATATATATATATATATATATATATATATATATATATATATATATATATATATATATATATATATATATATATATATATATATATATATATATATATATATATATATATATATATATATATATATATATATATATATATATATATATATATATATATATATATATATATATATATATATATATATATATATATATATATATATATATATATATATATATATATATATATATATATATATATATATATATATATATATATATATATATATATATATATATATATATATATATATATATATATTATAATATTTTAATCTCGGTTTTCCCGTGTCAGTAGGTCTTGACTAAGACCATTTGTCTTCCGACGTTTCGCCTGAATATCACCAGGCATTTTCAAGGACTTAACGAAAAGCACGCGCGCGACACACGTCTACTCACACTGAAAGCTCACCGTCAAGTGACGGTTTATATATATATATATATATATATATATATATATATATATATATATATATATATATATATATATATATATATATATATATATATATATATATATATATATATATATATATATATATATATATATATATATATATATATATATATATATATATATATATATATATATATATATATATATATATATATATATATATATATATATATATATATATATATATATATATATATATATATATATATATATATATATATATATATATATACTCACACTGAAAGCTCACCGTCAAGTGACTCGTAGCGTACAAGATGGCCGCTTATGTCAAATATTGTTAGCGCGACGTGATTGGCTCCTTGTGACACGCCCACCTGCTGTCGTGTTCGTTGGTAATAATATTTTATCATTATTTTTGTGTTGTGATTTATTGTTAATTTTAGTTGTGACATTAATATTATTATTGTTGTGTTTTGGGGTTATTTTCGCTATGGTATTATTAATATTATTATTGTATTGTTTGTCATATAAAATGTTCTTCCAGGTACTAGGCAAACGAACTCCGTCGTCCCGATTGTTCATTATATCCCTTCTCTTATATATTTATATAGCTTCCCTGTAAATTCTGAGAGGTTCACTGTTTAAACTTGCTATTATTTTTGAATGGTCAAAATCTATTGTATGTCCTTCTGTGAGCGAGTGTTGTACAAGTGAGGATGTAAGTTTTTTGTTTCTCATGTCGACTCTGTGCTCCGCTATTCGTGCTTCAACTTTTCGATTGGTTCTTCCTACATAAGTCTTATTGCACGATCCGCACGGTATTTCATATACTCCATGAGCTTCAAGTGGAATGATGTCTTTCGGGTTTCTTAGAAAGGTTGATATTTTATTTGTTGTGCTGAAAACGGTACGTATGTTATTTTTATTTAATAGACGGCTGATTTTATCGGTGACGCCTTTGATATATGGTAGTCGGGCTGTTGATAATTGTGTTTCATTGGATTTTTCTTTCACTGTTTTTGGACTCTTTAATGCTTTGTTTATTATATAGTCTGAGAAACCATTACAACGTAGAGCATTTTTCGTGTATTCTAATTCTTGTTTTTTATGCTCGTGGTCTGCAATATATATATATATATATATATATATATATATATATATATATATATATATATATATATATATATATATATATATATATATACATATATATATATATATATATATATATATATATATATATATATATATATATATATATATATATATATATATATATATATATATATATATATATATATATATATATATATATATATATATATATATATATATATATATATATATATATATATATATATATATATATATATATATATATATATATATATATATATATATATATATATATATATATATATATATATATATATATATATATAAGAATACAAATAAAATATTAAAATATATTTACGCCGAGTCACCGTGTGCTGGGAGAGATGAAAATATGCACGGTAAAACATAAAAAACGCTCTCATAAACATTTTGCAGATACGACTGTTAGGAGAGGGACGAAATGTTATACATATGACAATATTGTACGGAAAAATATCTAAGGTTGGTGAAATGAATTTTAAATTTAAAACTGGAATCCATCATTTCTATAACACTGAAATATATCTACTATAACTAATATGACAAGTCTAATAAATTATTTAGTAAATGAAAAATATGAGTAAATAGTTGTCGAACGCCGACCATAGACGCATAGCCGTTTGGTTTTTGTACGGGCGTTCTGGTTTCGATTCTATGCAGAGTATTTCTTTTTTAATGAAATTTATGTTAATCACACTCCTATCGACTAAAAACATTGTATGTTTTTTCTAGAAATTGCTATTCGGTAAAGAACTGTAAATTTCACAAGATACTTATTTTATTTACACGACGTTTGCCTCATTTCCTCAAACGATCTAGAAATTAAATAAAAGCATTTATCATGTTTTAATTAGGATAAATTTATCTATTCAAATACTCATGGGTCCCTTTACAACCTACATATCAATCGGTTTCGGAAAAAAATCGGGAACATTCTTGTGTCAAACGCTCTCATAATATGTTTATTTCAATAATATAATAAGTGATTGTTTTCAAATAAATGTAAGGCATATAATATGAAATACGAAGAAAAGCTCTCAGCTAGGTCAAGAGGAAGGGAGGCAATGAAAATGGAACAATCAATGCCTATCTGAGTCGACCGTGTGAATTAAGGGTTTGATTTCGAACTGAGTGAAGTATTGGTTGGTAGGAACCTACTTCATTATAAGAGAAGGGCCCTGATTGATCAAAGAATCTATGAGTGATTTCTAGGTTTAATAATTAGGACCGTTGGTATGTATAACAAGATATTATGTACATAAAGGCTCATTAATTTCAATGAAGTATCAATTAATAAAGGTATTTTCATCACGCAAAAATAACATCAAACGTGATGAGTAAATAATGAAGTTATGTATATCTAGAAATACAGAAAAGAATATACAAAGTATATCTCATATTTAAAATATAAAAAATTAAATATTTTTGAAATATTAATGTACTTAATATAATTAAATAAATTCAAATTTTCACTTTATATCTTGTCTCTCCTAATACAAAGTTATACAAAATGAAGTAGATGGGGGCATGAGAGTGGATGGTTGTGGCAACATGGGTGGATACAATTCAGTCAGCGAGAACACATTGATAGGTGGACTGCTCTTTAAAATTTGACTTTATAATTTCTTTTTCACTTTTTGATTCACCTATTTCTAATGCCTGTAAATAAACCTATAGGTATGCAAACTGTTGGCGCAGATGACAGATACTTCCCATTTTTACCAATCCTCATCTTCCGAAATACCTACATCCATACTTTGAACGTGGCAACAATAATCTCCTTCATTCACCATACTCAGTAAGCACCGCGTGCGTCTATATTACGTACTAAACTCTGCGTAGGTACTAATTCGGCGCCGTGCGCATATACCATTTTAAAATACGTTCGCGGAATTCGCACTTTTATATTACAGACAAGTGTAGTGAACCATTGTTGGACCAGTGACGGGAGGAAAAGAAGAAATACGCGAAAGAGAGAAGAAAGCTGGGACAGCAAGTCCACTCCCTTCAAAACTTTCCTATCTTTTCCAATCTGTTTCTCCTGCCGATATCGCACACGAACTTAATATTTTTATAACTACTTAAGATTCTCAACCTTTTAAATAAGTAAGAACCCATCAAATGATTTTGGCAAATATAGGTTCAGATTTTTATTTTTTAAGCTTATAAAATATAGCAAAAACAAACGTATCACTTTTAATAAATCTGGTTATCTTTAACATAATAAAAGATAAACTCAATAAAAAAATAGTTAAATTGTAATAGTGCCAAAGAAAATAAGCGTTGCACAAATAGGTAATAAGAGTAGGTATATGTATAAATGACATAATATATATAAATATGTGCAATAAAATGTATATAAATTAAATTATATAATGTTGTAGAAAAATCTTGAATAAAAGAGGAGTATTTATTACGAGTTATTGCATGAACGTGAGTCGATAAATGTCTGTCAACCTAGGAATGTGTGTCACTTGATTCTGTTTATATTTCGAGAGACAGGATGATTCAGTATAATCTTCAATGTTTCCAGGCATCACAAACAAAATGAAATCTTTCTTGAATTCGTACATTTGATGATGGTATCGCAAGAGGAGGCACACGAAAAAATATTTCTGGAAAAAACCATCCATGTTAATTTAAAAAGTATCTACAAATCTACGAAAGTTTTTAGATTATCAAAAATTTACGTTGTTTAAACTGATAATTTGTTAGGAGTCAATGTATTTCTTATACGAAATTTCCCAAGTTTGGGAATTGAAGTTTGTGTGAATTTATTTCATAGCCTCTGGAGTACATACTTGTATGTGCGTTATGTACCTATTTACAGGTTGTTTGAAAAACAATATTCCAAGAATGATGAAAAAGCTTTGGTTCACTAGTGTGGCATGTCAAAAACAAAAATAAATTCATGTAGGCAATTATTTAGCTTGTAACAAAATTAAATTTTAATTATATTAGTACATAAATATTTATCAAGAAAACACGTCAAAAATTATTAAGTCAGGTATTGGTTTTTCTCAAATTATATTTGAATTTGGAGAATGTAAAACGCTCTGAATCTCGGCAAAGGTCACATTGTCGATACACACGCTCTATAGGAAGACAGTTGCTTCGATGAGAGACGTCAAAGGTTTTGGGTATGAAAAAAAATGTAACGAGCCAAAATGATGACAAAATAGACTTCTATCAGAGGACCGTACCCATTGAATTACGGGATCTGGAGCGGAATAGAAAAATGTTGTATATTTTAAAACCTTACAAATGAACAAAGTATATACCTATCATTATATTAAATAACTGAGTAAAATAATATATATAGTAGCTTTGCAACATATTTATTGTGATAGGAGATTATAGTACCTACAATCTACATACCTATTTTTTTTATTTTCTACCATTTCTCATAAAACCAAGTACCATTTGTAGATCAAATAAGTTCTGATTCATACTTTGACAAATTATCGAAGAATTTTTTGAGCATAATTATATTTTATCTAAGTAGGTACGTAAAAAATAAAAAAATATATGCACGGAATTCCAAAAAGTTCTTATTCTTCAACATACTAACTTTCAAGCTTCATTCTTATTTGTCCTTGATGATATTTTTATACTATGTTGTGTTATTATAGATTCCAGTGAGAAAAAAATACACTATGTATTTTGAGTTATATTATTTTAGTAGAATTTATGTCGGTCTTTTGTAGACTAATTAAATATTGTCAATCTTTATGTAGAAATGGTATTTATCTTTCAAAGTTTAGCGAGCCTCGAGTTATTATTAGTTTTTTAGGATCTTCATAACTGCTTACATTATTAGCACTAAGGTATACCATTCCTCCTGAGTCTACTTACCAAAGTAATTATAATGTGCCTTCCTACTGACATACATACTTATATAGGTAGGTTCATATAAAATGAAATAATTATTTTGAATATTCCAAGACCCACCAAGGATCTTAATTAGTATCATTTCACTTTGAAATGGTTTCATTCCAACACGATTTCTTCGTCTGTTCGTGATATTTTCCTTCTTAATGTTATTCGTATATTTCTTTTATTATTATTATTTCTCTATGTGCTTTCTTTGAAGCTCACATAGAATATATTTATACGTCATTAACAGAAATTTTCTTCCATTCGCTAAAATTATTTGTTTTCTTATTTGAAAATATATAGGGATAATAATATACCAACCTTCATATCTTTTTTAGGTTATATTACTACGCGGAAGTGTATTGAAGCATTTTTAAAGGGTATTTTTAGTAACTATATCTAAATATCTAGATGCAAACATAATGTGCAACAATGATCTTTATGGTGAAATTCTCGAACAGACATAAAAATCCGTGGCAATATCCGGTTGTCTGAATGATTTCATCTGGGGGGTAAGTCTGGTCAACAGGCGGAATCAAAACCATCCATGTTTACCCATATCTTGGATATAATATCTTATGGAGTTCTATAATATCTTAAGATGTTATAGAAATCCATATAATAATTATATCCATGACATTGGTAAACATGGATATAATTATCATATGGAGTTCTGTAACATCTTAATATATTATATAACTCCATAAGATAATTATTTCTCTGATACGGATAAACATGAATGGTTTTGATTTCACCGGTTGATCAGACTTATACCTCTGAAAAAACAAGTGTATGAACATCCCTAGCAAGGTTCAAATCTACAAGACATCCGTTCTTCCTATAATGACCTACAGAATGGAATCCAGAGCAAATACTGGCCGTACCAAAAACCTCCGTTGAACCAGCGAAATGAAGGTACTTAGAAGCATCGTTGGCAAAAACTTTCGTGATAGAGTACGAAACACAGAGATACGGGGGCTGTGCGAAGTTGAGCATATCGTAAGATGGGGTCGACAGAGAAATAGGATCTGGAATGAACACGTGTCAAGAATGACAGACTCAAGAACCGTCAAAATGGCCAGGGATAATGCTCCCCAAGAAAGCAGACCTCCAGGACGTCCTCCCAAGAGATAGAAGGATAGCTGGCCATCACACGAGGGAAGCTGTCGTAGGAAATAAACAGACCAACAGGCCTAAAAACAGAGGTAGAAGATATTTTGAAAATAAAGACGGTAGGTAGGACATTTGATTTAATTTATTTTAACCATCATTCTTACTTTGTTTTGATAAAAATAGTGAATTGAATATAAACCTAGCTAAATATCTAGTTTCCTACTTATCAAACCTTCTGGGGGGCAAGTCCCGTCTAAAAGTGAAATCAAAACCCTCAATATGGAATATGGAGTTCTATAATATCTTAATTTACTATAGAACTCCATGTGATAATTATATCCATAGGATGGGTAATCATGAGGGTTTTGATTTCACTTTTAGACGGGACTTGCCCCCCTGGTTAACTTATCATTGTGCCTCAAGTAGTTCGATGTCTGACTGCTGAGCAACAGGTCCCAATTTCGATTCCCATTTGGTTTCTTGTTATTTTTATAGCAATGCCTAATGAATTCGACAGACAGCAAACGTCAGTCTCATTTGTGTTGTTGTCAGTCTCATTTAAGTTGTTTTTAGTTGGATGTAATATTATTATTTGTTATTTGTCCGAGAAGTAATATAACAACAAAAAGAAAATAAAGTAATAATTAGCATAATAATTTAGACAAACGGTCATCAATAAGTCTGTAACAAAAAAAAAACATTACAATTCAAATCAGTCTTCGAATATTGAAAGTATCTAGAAAAATACCTGAGTATTTACTTTCTACATTGATAGCTTTGGTGTATTTTGATAAAAAGAATATATTAATGTCCAAACTTGGCAAAGATTGATTACTAGCGGTTAAGGTTTATAATGTTTTTATGTATCAGTAGATCTAGAATACTATCGATAGGTACTTTTTTGGGTGGAAACCGTACCTACGTATTATTATCTTAGTTCCTAATTAATCTTAAAACTTACATTATCAAACTAAAGTAGGTACATTAAAACACTTTGATTGATGTGACATTTTACTGCGTAAAACTGTACCTATAAGGACAATTCTTGTGGGATATTTTAACCAGCTAAACAGAATATTAAATGCTTGTACGTATGTAGGTACAAAACATAATTTGGTACGTAGAATTTAATAAATTATGAAAAATATAAATTGATGTTACATGAGTGCACATAAATTAGTAAGAAACAATGGCTAGTTTAATATGAGATAAGGAAAAAATTCAAAACAATACACACATAGTTACAAAAAATGAAGAAGATTCTGTCATAGTAAATCGAATTTATGTGAAAAAGAAAAAAAACACTTTGTTCATTAATTTCAAAGTTTTACTGTTGAATCCAAGCACAAGATTCTACTTTTACAGTGAAAAAAAAAACAATTCGAATGTTAAAACATAAAAAATCCAATAATTTACCATTATAAATTCACGTAAAAAAGCAATAAATTTTATTACACTCTCAATATTTTATTTGTAACATTCGATTTCCGTCAGCTTGTCGTGCTAATATTAAAGTCGTAAAATATACAATTATTTTGCATTTCAAAAGGCGTAATTTCAAATATTATTATTTTTGTTCGATATTATTTTCTTTGGAGGCATGTAAATTTTCAATATTCTCGAAAGCGTTAATAACAAAGGTATTTTTAGTTAATTCCTATATAAATGGGAATGTACTTATTATTGGTCCATTTGCTGTGGCATAGAGTAGGTAGTGACTTGATTTTTATTCAAATAATAAATAATTATTATTTTATGTGTCTATTGGACGTCATTCGTCTCTACACACTGTTGAATTTTTAGAAGAACGGCATTACTTTGTAGATAATACTTGTAGATAATAATTTATAGAATGATTGTGTAGTCAGTTGTTTTTATTTTTATATATTTTTACATTTTTACATATTTATAAATTTTTACATTTTTATGTATTTTTTTTATATTTTTATCTTTTTTATATATTTTTTGTACATTTGATTTTTATTTTATTTAATTCAATAATGTAATATATAGTCACATCTGGCAGCATTCTCTGATTCAGTGTGGCTAAGTATGTAGGTAGTTCACACCATTCATTTTTATTCATTCAGTCAGTAATATTCTTATGTTCATGCTATGTAGTATTTTTTATTTGAGTTTTTTTTACTTATTTATTCTTTGGTTTTAATGTACATAATATGTACTTTGTTGTTTAAATTACCTATCTTATATGTTTTTATTTTTCTTTATATATCCTCTGCTACCGTTGTTATGTCTAGATGTTTATAAATTGTTTTCTTTTGTTTATGCTGTGTCATGTAATATTTAATTTTATAAAGGGCTTTGAGCCGTGAATCAATAAATAAATAAATAAATAAATAAATACATGTAGATATGTATAAACATAGTAGGTATAAAAACAAAAGCAAAAGAAATCTGCTACAACCTTATTATTATTGGTCGATTTTTAGACTCTGGATCCAAATGAGTAATTTTCTGGTTTGCATATTTATATGCACACAATTAAATGGAAAGAATATTGTAATTCAATTATGTTATTGATTATTATTATTTATTTTTGGTTTATAATGTTGATAAGTTTTTCTTTTTTTACGTAAGTTTATTATTGTATTATTTTCCGTGATTTTGTTTTCGACGTGTATTTTTTATGTATGCTTGTAAAGGGCAATATATGCCGTAAATGATTAAATAAATAAATAAATAAATGAAATATATGTATGTAGACAGTCCGTGGTAGAGCGGTTGGTACTCTTGATTAGAAAAAAAGGAATTTTCCTACTAGTTTTTGACCCGCAGTAAAGTTATCTCCAAATAACTTGAACTTTTAGCCGAGAATAGGGGCGATTTGCAAGTAAACCAATGAAGTAAAAAGACACAATTTTGCGCTTTGCGCAACCGGAAGCTCGTTCAAGATGTTTGGCGAATATACCTTTGAATGCAAGTAAGTAACTACATGTTTTATTGTACATAGGGGACACCAACTACGAGGATTTGGGTCTAATACACTTTACCGAAGCAGCGCGCTACGTAGCGTTGGGGAGAGTTTGCAATCTGCTCAGGAAAATATTATTTCGGGTTTTAAAAAGACCCAGATTGTAAGAAGGTGGAAAAAACACAGAATCCGGAAGATTAGCCCGTATTATGAGATAATAATATGAAAATTACTATAATCTTCAGTCTTCGTCGGTTTAAGTAGGAAGTTCACATATGTAATTTATTTTGAAAAATATTCATAAACAATGAAGAGGCCATTCGGACGGAATCCGAATGCTGACGATTGGGATACAGACAAACATGACGATTCGTTGCCATACATAGATATTATTTGGATAGAAAAGATAATTGATAGGTATAATAGTTATCAGTACACATCTTGAAATATAACAAAACACAAATTTAGGGGTTTTCGCTTGGTTATAAGATTCACAAACCGTCCGCTTACAATCGTTACGACGCCGAAATTCTTCAATTTTTTTGGATACTTACTAAAAATAATGAATTCATTACTTACAAGCATTATGAGAATTGGCAGTGAGAGTAAGGACCGTATGTTGTAGGTCCTCATTCTCATCGACTTCCGCCTCGTACAGTGCCTTATCAAAGAATGGTGCGCTGTCATCTTTGTCCGCTATTCCAGTGCGGATGAACTTTGTAACTGTAAAGATAAAAAAAATGTTAAAATTAAACTATCTATACAATAAGATGAGTGTTGGTTAGTTTATTTACAAATTTGATCATTTGAAAACTTTTGCAATAGCTGCGAAATATTAAAAATATATATTTGTGTATAATGACTTAGAATGAACCAACAGGGAAGACAATACTATTTTTTACGGTATAATCGCAATACAAATGAGTCAGGACATCGGAATGTATTATAAACGTACAAAAATGTGATTATTAATAGAGGTTGGGAAAAGCTGTAAAAAAACATACATCTGAAAAACATATTATTGGCTGGAATGTTCCATTATTTTATTCCACGTCAAGGAATGTGACACTCATCCGAACTGCTAGCAACATACCTACATAGTTTTTTCAAGGATTCCATGTGTCAAGTTTCAAGTCTACAAAATACAATTTGCCAAAAGAGCTGTGGGGGTATACGAAGTAGCCTATTATATACCCCCACCAATCACAATCAAATGTATGTATGTAGTTATTATTTAGCCGTTCATCTCGCCTCATTGACAAGACAAGCTGCTCGAAGGAAATTTCTCGATACCTTGGGTCGTATTACGGAAGAATATAAGAAAAATGTAAGGTTCCGTACTGCGAGAATACTGCTTACGGGACCTCAACTTTTTCTTATATTTTTCTCAAATAACTCCCGTAATACGACCGCTAGTCTAAGTAAGGGTACAATCAGTGGCGGCTGGTGACCTTAAATCTTAGAAGGGCTCAAAATTATAATTATACCTAGAAGAGAAATTAACTTACTACAGGAATCAGAAAGCAGATATGTGACACAATATTATTTTCGTATATTAAAATTATCGGAGTTTTCCATAGTTCTTTTGTTTATCGGAAATTAAAACGTGAACCTGATCATTTATGCTGTATTTGGTTGGGTTTTAAATAACGTTTATAATAAAATGCATCGATTAATTATAAAATAATTTGTGACAGCTTATGAATTTTGATCATACAAAATTGGAAAAAAAAACTTCTGGCAACATTTGATTTTACACATTTTATGTCTAATATCATTTTTGTTTGCAATATTATGGTATCAATTAATTAAATAATAATACTTATATATTTCGGATTATTTATAGTTAAAACTATGTAATATCAATTAATGTTAGCCTCAAGGAATTGCAACTGCTTACCTAACGTTCTACCATCACAATGTACAACAAAATATGAATGAATGTAAAAATACTATAACCCTTCGCGGGCACTGCCCCGTTTTGCTCGAAATCGGCATACATTCAGCATGTACGGCGAGCTGCGGCGGCAGCGAGCGGTCGCGTGAATTGTATGGGTTCTCCGGGCACAAGTCGACTGTGTCCGAGGAATGAAATATTTCATAGAATCTTGCTTGCTTTACAAAGCAGGTAAGCTAAAGTACTTTCGTTAAATATACAACAGGTGTAAGACGGCAAATATTAATTAGAAAAATATTGTGTTCTCAAGATTTAAAAACATACATTTTTTGGAATCTTTTGAACAAAGTGTTTGGGAGGGCTGAGCCCGAGAGCCCTTTAGGAAGAGCCATTACAATCGCTGACATTGGACATTCCAGAGCACGTATGATTATTAAGCAACAATATCTAGAACATGTAATAGGAGATATCGAACTATGTACTACTCCAAGATAACGAAACCAGACCAGGATATATATTTAATCATACCTACTCACCTGGGCCGCACTCGCCGAAAATACAAACATTTGTGTTTTTTCTTGTGTTATCCTATGTGTAGTGTTTAAGTATGTGAACCCCTAAGTCTATTATTCGGGGGGAACTCCTGTGAGAGTATATGAGGTAGCCTATATATCCCCACCAATCAAAACCTAATTCAGTTCTCATTTAACGTTCTCTCGGGCCAGTCGTACTAATAAACATCGTTTATCCGAACACCAGTTTTCATATCTTCCCACTATAGCTACCCGTCACATTTCCACAGAGTTTTCTTTTTTTGCTTCCAATTGAATTAATTTGCAGCCGATGCTCATTGAATGTCGATAAAGGCTTATGGAAACCTCACTGTACCCCGGAAAAATCTTGTCTGATATATCCTTATGAAAAGTGGATTCATTTCGATAACCCGAAGCATTAAAATAGTCGTTTGATAATGTTTCTGGATCACTACTAGATGTGGAAATCAATGTAAGGCCATGAAAACAGCGCGCAAGCATGTAAATAGATCGTAAAACCACTCAATTACACGTGTTTTTTTATTGAAATAAAAAGAATATTCTTCCAACGACTTGAGATATTAATTGATACACTCATTCAAATACCATAATGTAGGATAATACATTAAAAAAGGAAGCACTACGCATGTGCGTATCCATACATTCCAGTCTCGTCTCAATTACAAAGCCTTGTCTTGAGGTAAGGTTAGACTAGAGATATAATAATTAATCATACTTAGGTACAATAAATCTCTTACTACGACCAAAATCGTTACAAAGGTCGTTTTAACACTTTTTTACGAAATACGATTGTTATACGAATTTCACAATAAATTGCTGCAGATGCTATGAATTTGACAGTGATATTCTTATATTTATTGTATCTAATAAGTCAAGGCAATCAAAAATGAGTTAACAAACTTAAATAAGAAGAATTCCTTAAATTCCTAAACGCGAAGACAAAATACTTTTCAACGATAAGATTTTGGAAAGCGTTATTTAAATACGAGGAAATTTATTTTATAGAAGCACTGATTATTCCCGCAATCAGCACCGGCGCCTCTCTACCTCTGAAATGTTCAATAGGTGAGAATAATAAATGTGTTCTTTGTAGAAAAATCTAACCGAAATACGGATTCTGTAGTTCGCAGCCTGTCAATTAGTCTACGAGGGTAGAGACAGAAAGAAGTGGCCGCAGTTGGTTTGTGAATTGAAAAATGGGATAAAAGTATTCATATTTCAAACAGATTTATTACGATTTCTTAGCGGAACAAACAAAAATACTCTAAAATCCAATAAATTCATCAAATGTTCGAAATTATTCCAACGTTATGACGAATGCTTTGTGTTTGAAGCAATACTTTTCATAGTCATTTAATACTGCATAATAAAGGCAATAATGATTTTTATTAAATTTCATCAAAATTGCTCTAACCGTTTAGGAGCTCAGTTACATACACACGTACAAAAAATTATATACCCATATTATAAAGACAAAACTTTAAATTCAACAGATATTTGCGTGTAAAAAGTACGCTTTTTTGAAATATTTGATTTTGAAAATTTACTTTGAAAAAAATAATTATTGAAATATATTTAATAATTCATCATTTTTATCACATTCTTTATGCGTGACAATGCGTTAGTTATACTGGAACATGCTCGCACATATATTAGATTTTTATATGTTCTTATTTTTCCAGGACGCGTGAGACAAACACACAAAGTCACATATACATACACACACACTAACACTATCATTGCTTATTTCTTAAGATCATATATATTTGTATAAATTCTGACATTAAACTGTTATTATACAAAAAGGTCAACATTGTATAATATTATGGAAAGATGTGGTTCTAAAGTGGAATTAAAAATTTCAAAAGATTTTCGTAGAAAGGAAAACTTTTATGAAGTTAATATTTTAACATATTTCGCGGAAAGCCAAGTTTTTTGTTGTCTGGATAAGAATATGAAGGCCAAAAATGATAATAAATTTGATATTTGAATCTGTAACAAGAAATTTGTGAAGTTCGTAAAAAAATTGGAAATTGAATTACATATTTGTAAACGAAAACCCAGCATTTTTTTTGTTAAGTTTTTTTTCATTTTATTCACGTACTATGTCACATCGCTCGAGTTAAAGTTTACTTTGTACCAATGGTGCTCTAGCTTCAGATTGTTAACATTGTTTTATTATATAAATTTTTTATAGAAATATTATACAGGAAAGACGTGAAAAACTTATCAAATGAAAAATTATTCAAAAGAAAATATATTTTTGCCTGAAAGTAATTTTTAATATATCTACCTATACTTTTTTGAAAATTTGTTATTGTTCTATTAAAGGTTTAGAGCTCCATTTTACCTAGTATATATTATTTTCCATTTTGAGAATAAAATTAAAATTGATATACATAGGTTCATGTTAAATTTTTAAATGCTTTCTTACTATAAAATATACAACATTCACAATTATATAAATTCTGTGAAGGTATTTACATTTCTTCAGTAAAGATAATTATTTTTTAATTTAAATATCACTCAAAAATGAAACTTATACTGAGAATACTTAATTAATTTTAAAGAATTTCAGTCAATTTTTGACCCAATTATTGTAAGAGACAAAGTTAAAATTAAGAAAATTTGAACGGACCTTAATTTATTATTTTACATAATTAAGTTTGATAAATTAAAGATAAATTTATGACTTGATAAAATTTTCATTTTGTAACATTAATTTGATTCGAACGAATGAAATACGGATAACTTTTAGATAATATTCATTTACCTATTAGCATAATAAGTTTTTACTATAAGGTTGCCAGACAATATAATCGTCTCAATCAAATTGAAAACAAAACGTATAAAAGTAACTAATAAAACATTGTTAATATAATGTTGATTTGTACCGTTTTATGAATTAGTGTCAGTGACATTTCCTTTAAGGTTGAAAGCTTCAATAATACTAATGTTTTTGATGAAAAGGATTGGAATATAAATAAAGGCGTTTTCAATTCCTACCAGTGTCTAGATAGGATGGTGTTTCTTTTCTTGATCTAGTCTTCTACATTTTACATGTCGTCAATTCTATATAAATCATCCATCTTCCTGTCAATAAGTCAAAACCATTTTTCAAACGAACTATTCTAAAAATTTTTTCATGATATATAATAGCTAAATAATGTAAAATATCAAAGCAAATTGACAGCATCTCTGTGGAAAAGTAACATTAATTTTACGTATGTGTTTGTTCTTTTATGGTACGACACTACTCAGTATCAATTACTAAAGTCAACCTCATTATACAATATAGGAATATGACATGAAAAAAGAAAGGTTTTTTGTGTTTCTATAAAATAACAGTTTTTGCGACGAGGAACCTAACAAATTGCTAGTGTCTTTCAACAGTAGCACTCTTCTTCTTCTTCAGCCTATTTCCGTCCACTCCTGAACGAAGGCCTCCTCCATTTGACTCCACGTCGTCCTGTCCTGTGCAGTTTGCATCCAGGATGTGCCAGCATATCTTGTTATATCGTCCCTCCACCGCAGCTGCGGCCGCCCCACACCTCTCTTTGTCATACGAGGTCTCCAAATCAGCACATTCTTAGTCCACTTCTCGTCCGAGCTTCTGGCTACGTGTCCCGCCCATTTCCATTTCAGAGTCGCCACACGGTGGGTGGATTATATCTGTTACTTTTGTTCTTTCTCTCACCGTTTCGTTTCTTACCTTGTCTCTTAGTGACAGACCCAGCATGGATCTTTCCATAGCTCTCTACAGTACTTTCACTACTTTCTACTACTTTCAGTAGCACTCTACCTAACAGCAAATCTATTGACCTGCTTGTAGTATATATAATGAACCAACAGGGGCTCCATTGAAGCTAAGGTAAAACTCGCCTTTAATTAGTATTTTCCAAGGTATTTTCCAAAAACTCAAATTTTTATTCTCTACAAAGCGCAAATACGTCCATTTATTCAATATGGTAGTCATCTCTGGAGTGGCGCCCCAAATACCTACAGAATACCCTCGATGCTGTACAAAGACGTGATTTACGTCTGATTGACTACCCACCATTGACTGATGATTACTAGGACACAGATGCAAGGTCGATATTATAAGTTTATTCTATAGATACAACCACGGTAGATGCTCAGAAGAACTTGCATCTTTGGTCTCTCTTCCACCCATTCACAACAGAGTCACTCGTTTTACTCAATCCCAACGCCCGTTCACCGTAAACCTTCAATTTACACGAACCAATTGCTTCTCAAACTACTTTATTAACACAACAGCGAGGCTGTGGAATGATCTTCTGAATACTGTTATTCCACCTTCATACAACCCGGGTCTTTTTTAAAATTAGAATTAATATTTTCCTGAGCAGGTTGCAAACCCTCCCCAACGCTACGTAGTACGCTTCTTTCGAAGAGTATAATGGATCCAAAACGTAATAGCTGTGGTCCCCTACGTATCCATGTTAATAAAAACTCCTCCAAATGTCCTCCCAAAAATTAAAAGTGTGTTGAAAATATTTTCAATAACTTTCATTACTTCATAAATGTTTTCTGTTGAAAATTTAATATACTAGTTCAATTATGCATGTGAGCCAGTTCCCTTAATATTTGACCCAAAAAAATTCACTTGAGTGGCAAAGCGCATTAAAACTGATTCGATATGAATTGAAAGGATATGTCTCTTTAATTAAAAGCAAGTAAATAAGAGGCTATATTCAAGTTACACTTGAAAATAAACAAGCAGGAGGGAAAATATCAGAGAAAATATTTCAAAATAAACAGATTTTCCCAAGACGATTTCGAGCTTACAAAATCCCTAGTCGTACAATTTCAGGATAGAATAATATATTTGTAGGCATGATACATTGAAGAATTATTTAAAACGATAGCAGATGCTCTTGGCAATGTAAAAGGAAAAGTGTTTTTTTTTTATAATAAATACACAAATCAGGATCAAATACAAAATACAGAGATAACACAAATTTACATTATACTAGTATTGAGTTTGTTTTTGTTAGCTTTCGTATAATCTGAATCGTACATTTTTTTCTTCGTAACAGAACAGATTTTTTTAGGTAGGTATGTAGGTACAATCATACTTTCACTATTGAATCTCGCCTGTACCTACCTATAAATCTGAAAAAAATAATGTTTAAACATCCTATTGAATTTCATCGAGATTATATTCAATCGATTAATACAAGGCCAAATAGATTGAGGAACAATATTAAATTTAATATAACCAGATACATATTGCTTAATTCCACAAATAACATATTATTGCTTATTCCGCGTAATTTTATATTTTTTTATTTTGGATATCCATCAGTACCTACAGAATAATATCATAACATACTATGAGATTAAGGCAGTATATTCGTTTTTAATTTATATTTTTCGCAATCAACCAAAACGAGATCATTCATTTTTGGCTTGTTTACCTACTTGTACTAATATGTCAAAAATATCATTGATAAGGGAACTCGATAAGAAGGCATAATTGGTGAACGTTGCGCAAGCGCATAAAGTGATCACGTAAACCAGCCGATGACAGGTCGTAAGCCCTGCAGGTGCCTCGAGTTCCTGGTTCTTCTACAATATCCCAACTTCGTCTCTATTGAGATGTTAAAAAAGGTTTGTCAATAAAAATATCATTTGACTCCCGAAAGGGAAAAAATTGCAATGTTTTCGAATATGCAATTAAAAAAAAAATTCGAAATCAAATAATGTAATATAAAAAAGTGTGTAAAAAGGAACGATGAAATAAAAAATTCATTTCACGCAACCACTGGTTTTGAAAATGGATAATAATGACCGCTTCTTTCATCAAAACATTGAAATGACCACAGAATTGCAACCCGATAACCCGAAGGAATTAGTCAAATAATTCAATGCATGGGTTGAATTTCGGTAACTGCGTTTGCTTTTGAAATTGACAAATGATTCGCTATCATTTGAATGTGAAAACAAATGAGCAATGAGCACCGTATATTATTAATTTACGTATGAATCCTTTGACTAGCCATTTAACGCCCTTGAGGTGAGGTTATCACAAAAACGGCGCTATAAAGATTATTCCAATTTATTATTATTATTATTAACACGTTTATTTTTTCTTATTACATCAAAGTTCCAATGTATACTTGGCAAGAAAAAAAACAATAACTTCAAATATATCATAATGATAAAGTAATTGTGTGTCATTATTTAGTTGATTCCGATTCCTGACTAGAATATTAACTGAGTTATTTTTCTCTCAGTCTGTACACGTCGAATCAACATTATGACAAAATAATCTAATGTACTAAGAGTTCTGATAAAATTATGATAGTCACGAATCAGTTATAATGATTTTATTATTATTATCTAAGACAATATTGTTTTCTATACACGAAAAATCAAAAGCCTTAAGTCAATTTCACAAATTATAGTATCGATTTTTATGTATCTTTGAAAGCAATATATATTTTATTTGAATTCAAAATAAATTTAAAAAACTGCATAGCAGTCCTTTTTTTGGGCAATTATGTGCATAATAGGCAGTTTGTCATTTTTTTTATCATACTCTCACATGTCCAAACTAAATTTTGAAATTGTTTCTCCACCGGGAAACGATTACGGTCTCAGGAACTAGATATTTATATCATTGAGTCGGCAATACGAATAGGCTGACAAAATGCATTGAATACGAAATATACTTTGATGTGAAAAAAAACGGAAATAAGGTGATTTTTTTTATACTTTTATAAGTGTACGTTTCACCAACAGGCCTGACCTAGTGAGGTGGTACTAACCAACACAATTTATTTGTTACATTGCTTAGTTATAATCCAACTGTCGATTTGTTCAGGAGAACTTTGTTCTTTTAACATATCGACAATGTATCAAGCCAGAATACGCGAGAATTGTATGGAGAGGTCTACTTTTTTCACGGCTTTTCCAACTTTGAAGTCAAAAAACACCAACTTAGAGGCTTCGCAGCATATATGTTCCATACACGGATTTACTCAAAATTCGGAGTAGAACATTTCGTGTGTCTGTGTGTGTGTGTGTGTCTGTGTCTGTGTGTGTGTGTGTATGTCTGTGTGTGTGTGTGTCCCCCCCCCCCTTATAACTTTTGATCCGCTCAATTTACAGAGACTAAAATTTCAGAATATATAAACAGTTACAGGCCTACAAAACTTTTTTACTCGGAATTTTGAATTTTTGTTTCAGTCAGGGGTTATCAACTTTTGAATTTTTATTTTATTTTTCCCTATATCTCAGAAACCATAAAAGCTAGAACGCTGAAAATTGGTACAAACATAGACAAATACAAAATCTCAAATTCGTTTTTTCAAAAAAATTCCAGGGTTTCTCAAACATTTTTTATTAAAAAAAGTATTTTTTTTATGATAAATTTATGAGTTTAACTGCCTATATTTCCAAACTTTTTAAAAATATCGAAAAAAGCCGAAACACCCCAACTAGATTATTTAATTTTCTATAAAAAATATTTGCATTGTATTTGTACATCTCAAATTTTTTTTAACAATTTTTATAAAAATTGAATTTAGTGACGACATCGCTTCATACAATTTATATGGCAGTCGCCTATACACAATATGTAAGAAGACTTAATAGTTTGATAGGATTTTAATATCCAAACATACATACAGAACCATCATGCTGTTTTCATATTCCGGGAAGGAAAAGAGGACTGACCTCCATACTGTCCTATCTTGACATACATACCAACATGTGTTAAAATTTTCAATAATTTGGATTTATGGGTTTATAGTTTGATTTTTATTCTTCAACTATACATACTATCGCTATCGACAGTTGGATCTCATGTGTTACATGCAACTAGTTCAGGAGAACTTTGTTCTCTTAACATATCGACAATGTTTCAAGCCAGAATACGCGAGAATTGTATGGAGAGGTCTACTTTTTTCACGGCTTTTCCAACTTTGAAGTCAAAAAACACCAACTTAGAGGCTTCGCAGCATATATGTTCCATAGACGGATTTACTCAGAATTCGGAGTAGAACATTTCGTGTGTCTGTGTGTGTGTCTGTGTGTGTGTGTCCGTCCCCCCCTTATAACTTATGATCCGCTCAATTTACAGAGCCCAAAATTTCAGAATATATAAAAAGTTATAGGCTTACAAAATTTTTATACTCAGAATTTCGAATTTTTCTTTTAGTCAGGGGTTATCAACTTTTGAATTTTTATTTTATTTTTCTATATATCTCAGAAACCATAAAAGCTAAAACGCTGAAAATTGGTACAATCATAGAAAAATACAAAATCTCAAAATTAGTTTTTTCAAAAAAATTCCAGGGTTTCTCAAACATTTTTTATTAAGAAAAATATTTTTTTTATGATAAATTTATGAGTTTAACTGCCTATATTTCCAAAACTTATACAATTATCGAAAAAAGCCGAAACACCCCAACTAGATAATTTAATTTTCTATAAAAAATATTAACATTGTAGTAGAAGATCTCAATTTTTTTAACAATTTTTTTAAAAATTGAATTTAGTGACGACATCGCTTCATACATTTTGTATGGTAGTCGCCTATACACAATATGTAAGAAGACTTAATAGTTTGATACTTCATCTCCAAACATACATACTATCATGCTATTTTCATATTCTGGGTAGGAAAAAAGGAACTTCCTCCATACTATCCTATCTTGACATACATACCTACATATGTTGTATAGAAAACAAAATATCTGAAAATATTCAATAATTTGTATTTATGGGTTTATAGTTTGGTAAATATTCTTCAACAATACATACTATCGCTAACGACAGTTGGATCTCATGTGTTACATGCAACTAGTTAATAACATATACATTTAAGAATACAAAATGTAGGAAGGTATCGTGGGTTCGATACATTTTAAACGCATCAGTTTAAACCCTACAGTTTCTATCTAATCATGGAAATTGCAAAAGCTAAAAATAGATTACCTAGGTACCTATAATACCACAATTATTATATTATTGTGTTTTGTTACAGCCACAATCTGCTAAGGAATTTTGTTACAAATGACTGTTGGAATATTAAATTAGTTACAAATGTCAAGAATGAAGCGAAAGCAATTTAGTGACATTAAAGCATTTATATTAAATTTAATTGTTCGGTACAATTTCTTTTGATCCTCTTGGTTTACCTTAATGAAAGGTTCTAAGGAATTTACAAACGTATTTTATTCGAAACGAGGCTATATAAATCAAGATATTCCACAAATGTCACTAGTATAAATAAAGTAAATAAATAATTGTGTTGTATATAAATTTGTCGACTTGTTATAAGTATACAAATAACAACTCAATTTTACAAGTATTTAAACAGAACCTTAATAGTGTAATATACCAGTGGATAATAAAAACTTCAACAGAAGAAACAGTTGGCCTCTATCAACATGAAATGTGAAAAAGCATGAAATTTGTGCAGATGGTTCAAATGTGTGTTTATTGCCATATGGCAATCTTTTCCAACCATTCTGTACAACATGAGATCTCAAATTAAATTAAGTTCCTATAGTCCTTAGAAAATATATCGTAAGTCTCCAGAATGTGGCAACTTGTTATTGGGTGCGTGTTAAATAATTATTTGACATAGTACCTGTTAGTTGCCCGAGAAGCTACATAAAATAAATAAATAAATAAATAAAATAACCTAAGAAACAGTAAAAATACTGAGGAAAAAATAAGAATTGAATTGAATTGGCATCAGTGTCCCATTATCTCCGTCTCTTTTCCTCTCATACATTCTCTACAAATTTCTTTTTTCCATATTTTTGTATAATTTATTTTTCGTTACAAATTTTTAACATCTCAACAGAGACAAAGTTGGAATATTACAGCAGAATCAGGAACTCAAGGCACATACAGAGCTGACGATCTTTCATCGGCTGGTTTATGTGATCATTTTATGGCTTTGCTCAACGTTCACCAATTATGCCTTCTAATGATGTTCCCTTTCAATCGGATTTTTGAAAATTCTATAAGTATATTTTAAACATGAAAATCTTTTCGCTTCGATCGGATGAGAAATTGGATTGATAGGGAACACAAAAACATGGCATAATTGGTAAATGTTGCGCAAGCGCATAAAATGATGACTCAAACCAGGCGATGTCAGGTCGTCCGGCAACCTATAATAGTACCTACCTATATTTTTAATTTTTTTTAGTAAGACAAATAGGTACATATACATCCTCATACCTACGTTCCCTGTATTAAGCATCAATGCTAGTGCTATAGGTAAACGAAATCGGTCGTGGCAGGATTCGAACTCGAGACCGCTGGATTACAAACCCAGCACGCTAACCGCTCTGCCACTACCCATCGTAATTAAGATAAGATATATTTTTGACACTTCATCAGTTTGTTAAATACTTGCCTCTTGAGAGAAAGGTCCCGGGTTCGATTCACGGTGGAGGCACCATTTTAATTGTGTTTTCAGTCTGGATCTTTGAGACGATAAATATCGTAAGTCTCCAGAATGTGGCAACGTGTAATTGGGTGCGTGTTAAATTAATATTTGACATAGTACAGCTGTTAGTTATCAGACAAGCATTACGAAATAAAATAAGATACAGTGAAAAATGTCAAAAGCACTTTCTGACATAAATGATTTAAATTGCAGAGTCCGACCTAAATACTTACCAGCATGTTTTCATTGCACAGTCGCTTACTTAAGTTAGGAGATCAAGCGGTTTCCTGATTGGAGGATGCACTGAAGTTTTTGTATAAGAATTGCATTGCAGAGACAAATCGAAATACTTACTAACATTTGTAAACTGTCAAAAAGTAAGGTTGATCGCGAGGAACCTTACGAGTGGTTTAATACTAAAATGCGAGATATTTTCGATGGATGATGATTAATTTTGTCGACTTCGACAAATATGTATTTGGTAATTTTAACAAATCAAATACCAAACAGAATATTCAGCGATCTATACGAGATGTCGAAAATTCGTTGGAATTTCAGAAAAATCGTGACATCGAGCTGTCAGTGTGAGCTTGATTACATAATAATAATAACATCTTCTACGCGATCCTGCATATATCATATATATGTCAGGACCACACTTAAATCACAGCAGCCGTGATAAACACAACAGTGACTGACCACTTCGCCACGATAGCTGCTTTTTTCAATAAAAATAATGTCGTAAAATCTACTCCACAAAACTTAAACCCTCGCAAATTTACACATTATAATTCGATAAAATCTGAGCTTGATACTTTATCTTGGACAAATATCCTCATCGAAAATGATGTCAACAATGCAATGAAAATGTTCATCGAACAAGTAAACACATGTGTCACCAAACACACTACGATTAGGACGCTGAACCATAAAAACAAAAAACTTCGACCATGGATCAACAGTAATATATTATTGTGAAAAGTCTGCATAAACGCGATAAACTTCATATGCAGGTCTCTAGATTTCCAAACAACCATAGACTACTAACTCACTACTAAAAATATAGAAACATTTGCAGAATATTAGTGAAGCAGACTAAAGAAGAATATTACAGACGAAAAATTGCAGAAAACAAAGAAGATCCTAAAGCATTGTGGAAAGCAGTGAAAGAAATTAACAATATAAGTGGGAATACAACTGTAAAACTAAAACAAATTGTTCATAATCACAAGAAGATTACTGACAAAACAGAAATAGCTACGACACTAAACAATTATTTTGCGGACATAGGACAGACTTTAGCACATCAACTCTTGAACAAAATGAATACCGATGAACTATCCCTAGCTAACAAATTCAATAACACTACTACTACACACAATACATTCACAATGACACCTTTTCAGACCAAAAACATAATTAACCAAATAGATAGACTGAGAAACGACTGCGCTACCGGACCCGACAAACTAGACACTAAACTAATCAAGCAAATAGCTATCCCATTAACCCATATTTGTAATCTAAGCATTTCTAGTGGTGTCTTCCCAGATCATTTCAAATATGCCAATATTGTCCCAATATACAAATGCGGCGACAAACAGAGTCCATCGAATTATAGGCCAATCTCGCTCTTAAATGTTTTATCAAAGGTTCTTGAAAATCTTGTTAAATATCAACTAGTAGAATACTTGGACAAACACAAAATTCTCTCGAATAATCAATTTGGTTTTCGGAAAAATATGGGAGTACAAGACGCAATCTTGAAAGTCACGAAACACATTTCAAAAAACGTGGACCAAAACAAAAATTGCATTGCTGTGTTTCTTGATTTGAGTAAAGCATTTGATACGGTATCTCATAAAATCCTACTAAAGAAAATTGAGAATATTGGTATAAAAGATACGTCATATAACTGGTTTAAGACATATATAACTGATCGCACTCACTCAATAAACATTGATTCTGAAATAAGCTCAAACAGACAATTATCGTACGGAGTACCTCAAGGCAGCACACTTGGGCCGATTCTGTTCCTACTATACATTAACTCACTTTGCCAATTAAATATCGACGGGGACTTGACATGTTATGCAGATGACACAGTTATAATTTTTACATCTAACTCTTGGACAGGAGTATTTAATAGGGCCTCTGTCGGACTTGATAAAATTAAACAATGGTTAGACGTTAATCTACTGACACAAAATATTGAAAAAACAAAGTACATGATTTTAGTATAGGCCCTAGACGTCAACCTAAGCTCGACAGCAACTTGACTATACACGATTGTACTCGACGTCAAAGTTGCTCCAGCAAGACTCTCAATAGGACAGTGGAAATTAAATACTTAGGTATTTACATTGACAATTTCTTTATATGGACTGAACACATAAACGCTACTGCGAAAAAAATTAGAAAACTTATATATTTATTCAAAAACATTCGTAATATAATGGACCAAAAAACTTTAAAAACTATATATTATGCTTTAGCACAATCCATTATCTCTCACGGAGTGATTGGATGGGGAGGTGCAGCTAAAACAAATATGGATCCTCTCTTCAAAGCTCAAAAAGCTCTCATTTAAGTAATAACAAAAAAACCTTTCATTTTCCCAACCATTCAACTATTTAATGACTTTAACGTACTAACTGTAACACAACTTTATGTAAAACAAATACTAATACACTTTCACAACGATAAAGAAAACCATATCACTGTTCAACATTCTCACGATACAAGACACAGACTTCAACTAATCACTCCGAAGACGAATACTGCATACGCACATAGACATTATCAATACTTGGCTCCAAAAATACTAAATTTAGTTGCTAAAGACATAAAAGACATACAGATAATGAAGAAAACAAGACTAAAACTAACAATTCATACGTGGCTATATAATAAAGGGATTAACTATTGTCAGCAAATTGTCAATCCTTAACAACATATTATGTATACAACAAATCTCACATAGGACTAACATAGTGAAACATAGACTGCACAACATAACAACATATATTATGTAACTAATTATTATGTAACTAGTATACCACCTCGGAACAGGCCTGGCCTAGTGAGGTGGTACAAACCAACCCATATATTTGAAATAATTTTAATTGTAATTTAACTGATGTATTTTTACTTGTACTTATTTTGTAATTTTTTTATTTTTGGTATTAATAATAAAAAAATAAAAAAATAATGTTTGTGTTGTTATAACAAAAAACATTTTAAACGTCAGTCTAAGCCCATAGAGAGCTATCTATCACTTTTCTTCATACGCAATAATGTGAAATTCTACGTACCTAGTTTGGCGTACCTAGTATTTATTTAGTGATGTCTCTACAACGCAATTGCTAACTTAAAAATACTAAATACTCCAGTGAGTGAGGTTAGGAGTTAGTATTTAGGTACCTAGGACTATGCATTTGGATCATAGTTAATAAGTAGGTACTTACATTTATTACGTAGGTAGGTACCTACTTGCAGATACCATCTTATATAGCACCTATTACATAATTCATAATATACCTACTAACGTAGGTATATTATAAATATTATGTATTAATAAACGTATATTAAATGAACTCACTTTAACATACTTTGTAAGGATCAATTAAGTAGGTAGGTACCTATAATTATATAATTAATGATTAAAGTCAACTTATTTCGTATGAATTAATTATGTTTAGTAAATGGACTTACCTTTACATACTTATTACGATTATTTTATTTCATTTTCATCTTGTTTTTTTAACGTATAAAAAAATCACCTTACTTGAGGGTTGCCCACCAAAAAGTGTAAATTTCCGTTATAACTCTTGGCAACATGGGAAAATTTAATTTATCTCAAAAATTGGACGGTAAATTTCAGTCATTTTTTGTTTGCCTAATTTAACTTCAGCCACGCTCAAGTCGGGGGAGTAGGTATCCACTTGGTTTCACCATTCTTTCACACAATATTCATGATCACTGCCTACCACCAAAAATATTCTGGATTGATAACAATAAATTACTTTTCATATACCATAGAAGATATGGATTATCCTAACTGCGTATTTACATTTCCGTGTTGATTAGGAGGCAAGTACTGCCTCGAATTAGGCACTAGTTCTATTGCACTTAAAAACTCGTGTTGAATTCAAGGCACGTGTCCTCCAAATGCACACGGTTTAGCAACGCAAACTGTTCCTGCTAATACGTGTTCAATTCAAGGCATGCGTCTTTCAATCGTACACAGGTTTATAAATTTTGTCATGCGTATTTATTGAGCATTACAAGGCTGTGTTAGAGGCATTTTTTGTGTATTTTTTTTGTTTTAATATATTAATCTACACAAATCTACATCATATCTGAAAAAATCATTAAGACAATTTTTTTGTATGAGATTGCTACTCATAAAACAAGTCTTATAGCGATCGAATCTTATAGCGATCCAAAAGAACTGTAAATAATCTGTGCTTTGAAACTTTGAAGACTCCAAGGGGGTATTTGCAACAATTTACAACGAAAGTTTGTTTTTTTTTTTTTAATAATATTAATATAGGTATTTTTTAATATAGTGTATTTATAATACTTATTTTTACTTAAAGACAAAAAAATACCTTATTACAAAATACAAATGTGACAGACGAAATGTGAGCGAAATGAAATAGCTCGCTAACTTCATGGCTATATAATATGTTTCATATTCAATAGTTAATTGCCTTGAATTGAACACGTATTAGCAGGAACAGTTTGCGTTGCTAAACCGTGTGCATTTTGAGTACACGTGCCTTGAATTCAACACGAGTTTTTAAGCGCATTAGCGCAACAAACTAGTGCCTAATTCGAGGCAATACTTAATAAAGGTAAATACGCATCCCGACTTGATGCGTGGCTTTCGATTGCATTCCTTGGCCGATCGACGAAGACATAATTTTTTTTAAGTGAGTTATCGGAGAGATAGCCTGCATCGAGATTGTGAGTGCAATAATTAATCTTCACGTTCTGAATAGACGGACAAGACAAGCTGTGCTGTTTGATGAGGTAGCAGCATCCACGAACAACTTATTTAACTCATCGATATCGAGATTGCATAGGTTTGAAAATGAATTGTTAATTTTGATGCAGATATTTTCGGAGATAGCTTTCCTGTATCGATAGCTGCCAATTTGACAGTTGATCTATTGCCATATTTGTTTTTTTCCTTATTTTATTTTATGTAAGCTTAATCTATTGATGCATTTGTTTCTTTGTGTGACTATTGAATACCGTTAGAAATAAAATACGGTGTCTAATTTTTTGTCTATTTTTGTTTCTGTTTGAAATTCTTTTTAGTTTTGTGACCGAAAATTGTGTAAATAAATAAAAAAATATCAACCTATATTTATTTATGTAAACACTATGTAAATTGTGTTCAATAGAACGACACCGTTCAGTGCCTATTAAAATATGTGCGAAAATGTAACAAATGCTCTGCGGGACATGTCTGGTACAACCGGCGAAATCAAAACCCTCACGAGTATCCATATCATGGATTTAATTATTATATGGAGTTCTCTAATATCTTTAGATGTCATAGAACTCCTTATGATAATTATATCCATGATATGGGTAATCACGAGGGTTTTGATTTCACCGGTTGGACCAGACTTACCCCTCTGATTTAATAATTTGTTTATTTGTTGGCTCTGCCAAACAAAGAAGCCTAAAACATTTAATGAAGGCCCCGAAATGTTGCTCTCCACACACTTTATAATTATTTTGTTTATTTAATGCTTTATTACTTAATTTTCATTTGGTTATATTAATATCAGTTTAAAATCTCGATTCCAGCGCTGAGAGCCAGTCTACCGCCTCTGGTTTATTTATTCTAGACTTATGAAACAGTGCTTATGTATGTATAAAGGAAAAGGATATCACAAATTGACGTTTAATTGTTAAGTTTGCAACAGTTTTCATATTAAATAAATGTTTTCAAAATGACGACGTTTATTGCACAAACTAAGAATATCTTTAATTATTTCCATTCTCATCATAAATGTACATAAATATATTATACCGTTTGATATAATGTAAAACCGAACCAGTATAAAGGAAAACGAACATCAAGTAGTGAAGCAGCACACCCGAAGTCAAAGATACACCAGAGTATATTTTAATACAACAAACCTACCGCATTGTTGGTTTAGTCAAACATGTCAGAGAGTATTTAAGGAGAGAACACAGAATTTAATACAGCGCATGAAAATACGAACCGTCTTAATATTGGTAGCCGCCTTTGTGTCCTTTGCAACTAAAACTCCACAAATAATGAGATGCGATATTTAATTATCGGTATCAAAGACTAACAAATTTTCGTATACACAATAATCTTTTCAGACTCATTAGAGCAAAGAAATGCTTCCGCATTTTTGAAATATATGTTTATGTCTACCTTTCATATTTTACATTATAATTAACAATTAATTTCAATTTTGTGATAATTCAAGATTTTTTATGAACATTTCCTTTTTGATACTTCTGATCTCACACCAAAAATTGTTTGCAGAATTTGGAGAGATGACGTGTCATTTGAATTTTACATAAATACATACCATCACGCCATGTCCCTCAAGGGGAAAGCACAGAGAGAACGAGCGCCATACTCCTATATTTTTGCAAACCGTGTCCGGACAATTGGCCGTAGCCGATTGGCCGTGGACAATTGGCCGTGGACAATTGGCCGTAGCCGATTGGCCGTGGACAATTGGCCGTAGCCGATTGGCCGTGGACAATTGGCCGTAGCCGATTGGCCGTACGCTCTTTTTACCGTATGGACAATTTATCGTGAGGACAATTGACCGTGAGGACAGTTGGCCGTGAGGACAATTGGCCGTGGGGACAGTTGGCAGTGAGGACAATTGGCCGTGGGGACAGTTGGCCGTGAGTACAATTGGCCGTGGGGACAGTTGGCCGTGAGGACAATTGGCCGTGGGGACAGTTGATCGTACGGACAATTGACCGTGAGGCCAATTTATCGTATGGACAATTCACCGTGCGGAAACTATTTTTAGCATCAGAAAATTTTTTCTTTCTTTTTTCGTTTGAGTTAAATAAATTGCGTGAATAAAAAAATGTTCGTTTATGGCGACGAACCGATTGCCTTATTTTTTTATTTCAAGATACTAGGAGAAATCCAATATGTCGACAGTGATTAAAACGAAATTTTACAAAATAAGCGGTAATTATGTAGTTCTAATTTGCTATATTTTGAGATATAAGAAGACGTCTGTTTTTAGACTTCTTCTTGTTCTTTTTTTCATGTTTCGAGATGGATATCGATTTATACTAAACAATTTAAACTTCTTTGTTTTCTATTGAATTGATGAGAAACCAATATGGCGGCCATGATTTAAGGATGACTTTTCAAAGTGAATGATTATGTTGGGTTTATCGAGTTTTAATTTGCTACATTTTGAAATTTAAAAAGACTTCTGTTCTTCTTGTTCTTTTTTTGATTTTTCAAGATGGATATATATTCATACTAATTAAAAGATGGAGATTTCGAAATAATTTAAACTTCTTTGTTTTCTTTTGAAATTATGAGAAAACAATATGGCGACCACGATTTAAAGGTAGTTTTCTGATGCTAAAAATAGTTTCCGCACGGTGAATTGTCCATACGGTCAATTGTCCATACGATAAATTGTCCTCACGGTCAATTGTCCGTACGATAAATTGTCCTCACGGTCAATTGTCCGTACGATCAACTGTCCCCACGGCCAATTGTCCTCACGGCCAACTGTCCCCACGGCCAATTGTCCTCACGGCCAACTGTCCCCACGGCCAATAGTCCTCACGGCCAACTGTCCTCACGGTCAATTGTCCTCACGATAAATTGTCCATACGGTAAAAAGGGCGTACGGCCAATTGTCCGGGAATCTTTGCAAACATCTTCTTTCATGCTTCTTTCATAATATCATTCATATAGTTATACCATCCTTTTCTGGGACGGCCCCTGCTATTCACTCCATCTCTTACACTCATTTATATTTTTTTGGTTGACCATTCATCGCGCATTCTTTCAGCATGCCCAAACCATCACAGGACATTCACTTTCATTTTACTTAAAATATCCTTTTTTATTCTTTATAATAATTATCTTATGAGCAATTTTATACTTGTTCATCTATTTCCAACAAACTAATATCACATACTTTCCAGGAATTCTTTACTTCTTAAATCAAATCGTTAAAATTGGATTTTTTGCAATGTAGTTGCCGAAATTGTATTCACTTTACTCAGCGTTACAAAATTTATTATAAAGCCAACGAAAAATCACACAATTTTAGGAAAGCTGTGTAGAACAGTAATTAGGTTCCTATATCAAAATGAAAATAAAGAATTCTTTCTTTCCGAAACTTCAAAAATTTCATTCGAAAATTTAATAAAAAAAAAACTCCAATTTATTTTCTGGCAAAAATACTTTTCATAT